>JAECUM010000073.1:0-417229 GCA_016617855.1 Megalonaias nervosa
TTTTGGATCAAGTTTATCAGAAGCTTGATTTTTAAAAGTTGTGCCAGATTGAATTTTAGAAGGAGTTGTATTAGGCTGAAATAGCTTTCTACCAGTAGACTGCTGAGTGAATGATTTGCCTACAACAGGAACGTCATGAGTTAAGGAATACTCATCAGCAGCAAGAGCAGCATTTTCCAAGGTTTCGATCTTATGCTCTTCAAGATGATTCTTAATATCATTAGGAACACAGTTTTTGAACTCTTCAAGTAACACAAGTTGTTCGAGACTTTCATAATCATGTTCAACTTTCTTGGCTAAGCACCATCTCTTAAATAACTGCTCTTTTTCTCTTGCAAATTCAACATAAGTTAGTCCAGCTTCATTTTTATAGTTTCTGAATTTTTGCCAATAAGCCTTGGGGACTAACGCATAACCCCTTAAGATGCACTCCTTAACCAAATCATAGTCAGCACTTTGTTGTACTGACAGGGATGCATAGATATCTAAGGCCTTGCCTAAAAGTACACATTGCAATAACCGAGTCCAATGCTCCCTTGGCCATTTCAAATTTTTGGCAACATTTTCAAAACAAATAAAATATTTGTCTACTTCCTTTTCTCTAAAAGGGGTCACTAACCTAATATTTCTTGTAATGTCAAAACTTGAATTTGTATGTGAAGTGAGATCATGTTTTTCACTTGCCAGTTCAAATTCTTTCATTTTAATTTGAAATTCCCTTTCATCCTTCTCTTTTTCAAATTGTAACTGTTTATCTTTCTCCCTCTCCTGTCTCTCTCTCTCTCCTCTTTCTCAAATTGTAATTTCATTTGTTTATCATTCTCTCTTTCCTGTCTCTCTCTCTCTCCTCTTTCTCAAATTGTAATTTCGTTTGTTAATCATTCTCTCTTTCCTGTCTCTCTCTCTCCTCTTTCTCAAATTGTAATTTCATTTGTTTATCATTCTCTCTTTCCTGTCTCTCTTTCTCCTTCTCTTCAAATTGCAATTCCAATTGCTTCTCTTCTAATTGCAACTGCAATTGTTTCTCTCTTTCCTCTTTCTGAAGCTCGAGCTTCCTTAACTCCAATTCCATCTTGTATTTCATTTTTAATTCCATTACTTTTATGTCAGACTCTGATACCGACTTACTGACCAAAGCCAAAACACTTTTATCAAGAGCATTCTTCTCTACCAAATATTGAATCAAAATGTTTTTAATTTCTTGTTTCGTTAAGGAAGATTTTGCTTCAGAAAGATCGTATTTTCTGGCAAGTTCAAGCAACTCATCTTTTTTCAAACTATCCAAATGCTCCTGAGTAGGACTAGAAAGAAAAGTCTCCAGTTTTAATGACATTGTGAATGAAAGCCTGTTGTTTTCACTAAAAATTTCAAAAAAAATGTAAAATAGTACATGGGATTTAAAAACTAGGGGGATTTAAATTTCAAATAATTTTCTGAAATATTTAGCCAAAATTCAAATATCCCAAGGACGAGACCCCAATTTTCTCTTGTTACATGTGGGCTCGTACAAAAATAACAAGAGAAAAGAGTGAAGTGAACAAGCTTTGTAAATTTTAACAAAATAATTTATTTCACTAGAAAACAATGTAAAAATTGGAAATAGGACTTACGATTTGTGAATATAATCCAAAATTTAATCCTAAGATTGAAAAATACAAGTTTTATCACTAAACAGTTCTAATAGAATCTGGGTTCGAATCTCGATGAAATTCCAATATGGAGGCAATGACGTCAGATGATGTCTGTCCTGATGGTAACATATCCTCAATTGAATTACAGTTTATAATGTTTCCGTTAAACTCCAGAATAAATTTCCACTGAATTTCTTTCTCCCAGAACTTTTTACAAAAAGGTACACTTGTTTAGTTTTCTAGAGAATAAATTATTAAATTCCAAAAAACAGATGAACTTCAAAAACAAACTGGCAACAACAATTGAAACCTCTTGAGCCTCAAGGTTTAAAATACAACTGACTTTATCTGCTAGAGAGCATCTGTTAAAAGATGCGTTTTTAGATCACATGGTAGCTCACATGATAGGCTACATGATTTACTAATTTGAACAGCGCAATTAAAAAAAATGCCATTTATCATGAATGCAAGAATAGCTCTATCTAAGAATCAGATCCTCATGCTGGAAATGAATTTAAAAATAAAACTGTGTACAAGAGAGGTAACACGTAGACTGTAGATGACCTTGGCTATAGCCAATCGTCTTCACTCGATGTTTACAAAATCTATGAACCAGAGTGAGCTAAATATAGTGCTAATGTAATATCTTTTATGTTCTATACAAACTGAATTTACTGGAAAAAATATTGAATCCTGTGAAAATAATCATTACAAATAAAATGTTATGAAACAAAAATAAAATTAAAAAAATGTTAAAACTAACACTCAAGCAATTTAATTACATATATGTAACACTACGTAAACATTTTACAGTTTGCAGTCAAAACTGAAGCATATTACAGTGAACTAAACAGAAAGACAGATATGTTAAAAACTTAACTGAGCACAGACATTGTTGCAAATAAATTTGCCTTGTTGGATTCAACTAGAACACTGAAAAAGGAAATCAATACAAAAAGAAGTATGATAAGAAAATGAAACTAATGCCTGAATACATTTTGCTTTACCATTTTCACACTGTACCAAATCAGGAGTATCCAAATGTTATTGCTTTAATTGCACACCAAGTAAAGGAAATAAAAATATAAACGAATACAAGCATGCTATAGAATTTATGTTGTTAATGTAGAAGCAAAAGGGTTGTTGGATATTTTAAGATCTGAAATGAAACCACCTATATTGGTTACATTTATGGATTTAACAATGCTCCATCACGGTACAAGTTAGAAACAAATAGATGCTTCACATCAATGTCATTCATAAAGATAAATGAATCAGGCTTATATGCATTATTTTTCACCTTGTATATTACAAGTGGTAATATTCCATTGTATGTTGATTTTTATATACAATCAGAGGTAAACACTCAACTTACTACTTACATAATAAAAATTAATCTTTTTTTAATTATTTTTTAACAAATCAAATACATATAACCTGTAAGAAAGCAATATTTTATATTTGAGGACAATATTGAAAGATCTTAGCGATTATTCTAAGGGCTTTGTTTTTAAACCTGGAAGCAGTATCAATGTTATTCACAAAAAATGTTTTGCAAAAGCAAACAGCCACAGCAGCAGTTATGATCAAAGGAACGACACTTAACAGTCCAGCAATTGCAGGAATTAACCCTATTTAATCAATTTTATTCAGATGGAGACACATATGGCATAATTAGACATGTAAAACTGCAGAGTTTTATAAAAACAGAGTGAAGATGCTTGGCTACTTGAGTAAGAGACTGAGAACAAGCTTGGTAAAAGAATGGTGTCTTTTCTGGATTGAGAAATAGGAAAAGAACATTTATTCTCCCAATATCTGGAGCTTTCTATTTCAGGACGAGAGTGATAAAGTCAGAGTAAATAAAACTGTTTCACCTACAGGAAATGGCTTTGAATCATTAAAAAGTTACAGATTTGTTTTTGGTAACTGACAAAATGATACCTTGCTACGGTTGAAATTCTTCAAAGACACACACACAGAGTAATGGTCTCTTTTGTCACTTAAATTTCTCTTCAAGGTGTGCACTACATGCTCTAATGAAACTGAATCTATGGTGTTGACAGCAATGGTGATGTTTACCTTTGTTGGTCAGTCTAGTCTTAACCAGGTTCAATATGATCTGAAATCATTACTTCAGATGTTTACCATTATATGATCAGTCTAGTATTAACCAAATTCAGTATGATGTTGAGAGAATCTATGGTGTCCTAGTCATAACCATGTTCATCATGACCTTGAATCCCTCCCATTTCTACAGGTATAGTTGTTTCAGATGTACACTATAAAACTTAAAATGTAAAAATCTGAAATACAATTATATGGATAGAATAATGTTTATAATTTGAAATTCCAGCATGAATCTTTGAAAAATATGTGGTTTAATATGATGTGAAAAATCAGAAAATGAAAAATATTAAAATCAAATATTAAATAATAAAAATAGAAATGTACATCAACCATAGGAAGAAACCATCATCATCCACCTTGTCCGTATGATTCCCCTATCACTGTAAATAACTTCAGTGAGAGTAACTTTTTACCTGAAAGAGGATTTATAATTTCAAGATCTTCTTCAATAAAATACATTAAATGTAATTTTCTATTTAAAATCTTCCTTATTCTTCCATGTTCTTACTTTGGAAAATCATAAAATTACTGAGGTACTTCATTTAACCACAATATTTTCATCACAAAATAGCAGTTCTGTGTTACTACATACTAATGATACCCGCCGACTCCTTTAGAAATTATCTGATTGTAAACAGAACTGTGCAAATATGAAAATAAGGGCTATTATGATGGGCACAAAGGGTTCTGCTTACGTTTGCCTGTATTGACCTTTGAACGTAGAAACTTGTTTTGGGAAACCCAAGTTATGAGATGGTCATTCAAGGGTCAAGACTGCTTTGTGGAATGCAGAATGTGGAATGCTGGAAATTAAAATCTTAAATGCAACCCCTTCAAGGTCTCATCAGTATAAAGGTGCATGATTAATTTGGTTAATCTAACATTCCTTTGTAAAGGTATGTGGAAACTGAGGTTAGGAAGTAGGAAAACAAAGGGTTATAACTCTTCTAAATGATAATATGGAATGTTGTAAATTAAGTGCTTTCAAGGTCTCATCAATGCAAAGCTGCATACCAAATTTGGCTGAAATGTAACAATCTTTTGTTATACAATGCTGCAAAGTTAATGTCAGGAGGATTGGAAATGAGGGCCATGCAATTTCAAAATGATGATGTGGAATGCTGCATATTAAGCTCATTTCCATTCCACCAATATAAAGCTCCAAGTAAAATTTTGGCTGAAATCCAACACACCCAAGTAAAATTATGCTGTAGGAACCAATAATGGGGCAAAATTCCTGTCCTTTTGTTTATGGAACACGGGAGAAAGAATTCTTTCAAACTCTGATTATTATATAGCTGTATACCAAATTTGGTTGAAATCTAACAACACTCTTTGATAGAATAGCACTGCTCATACAAATGTTAGGAGGACATGCCATCAGGGTCCATAACTTCTCTAAAAAATGAGGACATAGAAGGTTGGAAATCCAACTCATTCAATGTATGTTTAATTTATAGCTGCACATCAAATTTATTTAAATTACTTATTTCCAGTCAAGTTATCTCACCAATGGTCAGACTAATGGATGTGATTACCATAAGACTACACCAACATGATTGTGTGAGGCACTAATTAATATTTTGAAATTTTGATGTCTATGACAAAATGAAGATCCTTTTTGATAACTTTTCTTTGTAAATGATGTATGCTTGTTAACACAAGAAGTTTGTAAACATGGCAGAAATTGATAAACACAGCAACTTACAGCAACTATTCAGTCATTATATAACCTTTGAATAACAGGCATTTCAAAATTTTTTAACCAAAAAAATTAAGAATTACATTTTTTTCAATGTTTTGTCACAAATCCATTTTATATTAATGACTTCTTCCATTTTTTAAAAATGTAACTGCTTCAGTTTGCAGAGGTTTACCAAATAGCTATTATGTTGTAGTGATCATAAAAGACTTTAAAATCAATACATCTTCAATGACTTTAAAAAATGTAATGGGCATGTTTTTAATATTCATGATGGTTAGGTGCATTGTTTCTTTTTGTGGGTAAAAGGTGTTACAAGGAGAACATTATATGACAAAAATTCAGTGTACATTGAGGCACTAAATTATCTTTTATACATGTGGCTATCACACATATCTTAATACAGTATGAATGAATTTGTTCCATTTTATGCTCCAGTCAAGATCTAAAGTTTAAATTGACAAGAAAAACATGTAAAATATACTAGGCATTGTTCACTCAATGCTGATTTGCTCAACAACTTTGAATGGAGACAAAACGTAATGAAGAGAAAGTTTCATTGTTACAATAGCCATCTGAATTTTACAAAGACCCATTTGAAAATGTGATAGTCAAATAATACAACATTGGAAATTTGTTGAGAGAAAGAGAGAGAGTGAGAGAAAAAGAGAGTTCAATATTCAGTGGGGCAGACATCAAGTATATTTGAATAATAAGTAAACTCCAGTATAACTTCATATCCTTTTAATTCCTGTATTGTTTGTTGCATTTCTAAATTAAAATGTGTAAAACTACCTACACTTCAATTATATGTCACATTTATTAAATTCCAACCATGATTACGACTGTAATTACAGGCAAAATATGATTGTAACATAGATTTCCATGGGAATGTAATGCTTATGGCCAGCATTAACACAAACCTGTATGGCTTTTCCAGTACACCTAATGCATCTCAATTCTGATGATGGAAATTTTAACCTATTTGCCTTTTCAAGACTGAACAACAGAAAACTATTTCTGAAAGCACAGGGAGTATGGCTTGTTCTGCTAATCATCACTGCACACTCTCCTCTCTCACTCTATTTTATGACTTGGTCCTCCATAACTGATATAATCTATGGCATATCACTTACATATAAATTACAAACACAGCGTAATATACATAAATGTATAAAGACAGGCACCTGGCCCATTATGATTACTTGAATAAAAGGATATCTCTGTCTGTACAGAGATTTGTTTTTACAGGACTCATCATGTACAATATAAAACATTCATGTAATCAAGCTCTCTGTATAATGTACTACTCCACTTGCAGAATGCTGCTATTCTTATAGCAACATTTAACTCCTGCCCCCTTCTCTAAGATGACAGAAGAATAAGACTTGAAAACTTCAAAGGAGTACAAGAAGATGGTAATCTATCTTCAGAGTAACAATAAGCTATTACAAATTCTGTTATTAAACTCTAATGAACTCCTACCTTGATATACGCATGCATTAATGTAGAAACAATAATGCATGAAATTTGCTTTCAACAGTCATTTGGGAGCTCAGTTGGTAGAGCACTGGGCTCGTAATCCATGGGTCATGGGTTCTGTGCGTCCTTGGGGAAGGCTCTTAGCTCCCATTTTCTCAGCATGATACAGCCAATAATGTCTTAAAAGTGCTGCTAAAACCAACCAAAAAAAACCAAATCTAGTTAGCTGCAGCGTATATGTATGCAGACAGACCTCTAAGTGAATATTTCAATACACAGCAAAAACAAATTAAAAGCTTGACATACAATCAATCACAGATTTAAAACATTTACACACTTTAATCTGAATATCCTAATGTAAGAGATTGCACTTGATCATGAAGGAATCACATTTCTATTAATTTTCCTAAGCTATATAAAACATTAAACAGTTCCATCAGATCTTTAACATTTGTTCTACATCAGCATACAAGCTTAAGCATCATCAACTCTGTATGCCAAGGAAAATTAAACATTTTCAAAATAAATAAGAATACATGAATAACACATGTTGCTATTATTTTGAATACTCGAATGATCATAGTACATTGTAATATATGATTGTTTATATTGGAGACAGACTCAAAAATATTTCTCCCAACTGTTATTGTGAACAAAGTCGCACAATCTCTGAGTCAGAACATACAATTTATCAAGAAATGTGATGGATTCTAAGAGTCCGAAAGGTAGCAAAGATTGTTATGGTATTTTAAAGTCAACTTAATCATATTACAATGGAACAATTTGATTGTAATAAATAGTACCATGTAAATATTGAAATGAGTGAGCTTCCTAGGCATAAAATATAACATGAATGAAGACAAAAAATAATGCTAAATAAAGACATTATGCAGAAAAGTTTTATTTTTCAAAGGCATTGTTCATGGTGTAATATGCAAACACTGGTCACTGAAATACCGCATTCTTTTGGTCTTTTTTAGGAAATTATTTGATCTACAGGTAGTCACATAAAGGAGTTATTCCTGGAACACAATGTCACATTTCAGAAAAAAGTATGATATAAACATGTCATAAGCAACATCATTGACGTACAATTTTCATGAGAGAGTCTATTCTGAATAAGCAACATCATTCATTTACAATTTTCACGAGACAGTCTATTCTGACCATGTAATGTACAATATAGTGACAAGTGGCACAGACTTAAATCATAGATGAGACTTGAACTGGTAAACAGGTAAAAAACCAAGAAGAATGGGGAGCAGTTTGTTCATGTTACTAATAACAACAAGTCTCATGCATCCCACACCTACCCCATGAATGACACAAGTCCAAAGTAAAACAGTATACAACTCTTCTGACAAAATCCAATGACAGGTTAACATATCTTCTGATCTTGACTGTAATCTTTATTATGCTTCACAACAATCTACTGAAAAAATTCATCATTTATTGCATTCAGCCAAAATAACCAATAACCCTTACAAAAATCATGGCGGCATACAGATTCGTCAACACGCACATCTTTAGACTGATGACCACAATTTATACCACACTTCAATCCTACACTGCACTGTGGTGCAGGACAAGATGGGCAATAATTATAACAAAAATTTTGACATGACTGTAATTTATTGACATGTGTAACTTTAAAAGTTCATCCCAGAAACAACTGAAAATACCTCAACTGAATACAAACCGTATTAGATATAAATTTAATGACATTGTTCAAGTCTTAAAGGACAATATAACAAATCTGTTTGCTTTATCAGAGACTAACATTTACACTTCTTTTAGCTCAGGTTTTTTGAAGGAGACAGGTTACAATTTTTAAAGGAAAGACCGAAATTATAATAGTGGATGTATACTTGTTTATTTGACATACCTTTCCAACAAACTGAAAGCTTCGAACATAAAATAACTGAATCAATATTCATCCAACTTCCTCATTAATAAATATGTCTGGGGTTTCTCTGTTCCTACAGATGCCCAAGCGTAGCAAATGCTGACTTTAAAGCTGATAAAAAATCCAATCAAAAACTATTTTTGCCAGGTATGAAAAAGTATGTTTCGTAGGTGATCTCAGCACTGATCTTTTAAGCATGGAGCAAAGTCACACCCTTAGATCAATCTTTAATACTTTCAGTTTAACTTATGACATAGGGACTCCTACTAGTAATGGTAAAGACAGCTTTCCTTTCTAACTGAAACCACTGCTAGTAACAATCCACACTTCTTTCTTGCAGTATAAATTTCTACTGTGGCATCAAATGATGGCCACAACACTAAAAACAAAATTATGTTTCAAAAAGACGTGGCAAAATCACTGTCAGAAGTTACACAAATTTTGAGGAGAAACATTTTTTGATGATGTTAATAAAAAATATTTTAAAATCATTGACATGTTTGATGGTGCTGATAAATATTAGGTATAATATAAATATTATACAAAATAACAGTAAGATATTGACTGAAAAGGCCAAAATTTATCCCATTTCACCACTGAAGACCATGAAATACAAAATTTATCCCATTTCAGCACTGAAGACCATGAAATACCCTGTGAGGACTGTGCTAAACTCCTTGGAGTAGATAATGACTCAACTAAATTTTAGCAAACATATATCTAAGATATGTTGTCAAAAAGCAGCCAGACAATTAAACATTTTGCAACATTGTAACCACAGTTTGTCCACTAAGTGAATGATCTGTAAATGTTATATTAGGGAATATTTCAACTGCTGCCTCCTTATTTTGGATTTCTGTAGAAAACAAAACTAAAACAAATGGAAAATAAATACAGTATAGAAACCTAAACCGGTGTTTGATGATTTTAAATCTCTGCTAAAAATAAAACAATCTTCCTACTGAACATATTTGTAGCGGTAGATACAAGTCAACTGAAGTATACAAAATTCTTCATAAGAAAACACCCTCATGGTCTTGCATGTCTATAACATGTACAAAGTTTCATAATGGTCCACTGAAAACTGTGTTCACAATATGACTATGCATTTACATCCAGCTTGCAGTTGCAAAAATAAAAAACTTGAACAAAAAATTGAAGGAACAGACTCTGATTTGCTGATATGTGCAACTTGATGTAATGACAAAATGCACAAAGTTTCACAGCGATCTATCAAAAAGCTCAGACAAGTTTCATTTGAAAGACTTTATCATACACTGCATTCATTTGTAAGACAAAAAGAGAAATAAATCCAAACAAAAAACGTGCAGTAGCAAAGCGATTTTTCAACAAGCACATCTTTGGATGGTGATCATAAAATTTACTAAATTTTGTGAGCATCAACTGAAAACTGAGACCAGTTGTGTTCTCATGATTTTGCGATGTCCAGCATTTAGCTGCAAGTATAAAGAGCAATAACTTGTAAAAAAAAAAAAAAAAGTGGAGGAAAATGATTGGTGGACATGTTCATCTTTAATTGATGACCATAATATTTACCAAGTTTCATGGCAATCCATGACAATTTGTTGGACCAATTGCATTTACTCGATTGTTTGACACACTGAAAAGAGGATTTGTATATAGTACTGCCTTTACTGAGATATTAAAATGAATCGCCAACAAATTTTAAAATGTGATGATTATTGGCTTTACATACTGTAATTGATGTAACACCCACACTGTGCACTTCTTATAATATTATTTGCATAAATTTGTGATTTCAGCTCATTATGATAATAACACAATATTATGTTCCCTTCACATGAATGGACAGGATGGAAGAGTTAGCTCCCTTAGTCTGAGATGTTTTTGAATAGTTAGATTGTGCTAATGATGCACATGTAAGATTCATTTTTGCAACCAATTTCATTGATTAGATTACATGGTAACAAGGCATTACCCATGCATAATGTAAGTTCCAAGAGAACCATGATATCTTAGGTTCAACAGCTGCTTCCCAGCTTGCATGCTGAGATCAAGAAATTTGTGTTCATGCAGAGATAAAGAATTTGTGTTTTGAAAGGATTTTTGGGAGCATCAACCAAGGAGAGGGATCTGCACTTATCACAGCATGAACTGTCATTACACTGAATATAGTATCACAGCATGAGCTGTCATTACACTGAATAGAGTATATTTATTTAAAAGCATGTTTGTGCACAGCTGAACTGATCCAACATTCAAAATCATACCCAGATCACTATAACACATCTGGATTACTGTAACAGATTTTCATGTGAAAAAAATAATCACAAAACAATTATTATAGAAATCATACTTACAATTGCAATTCTATCTACAATAAATACAGATAATGTAACAAAGTTGTATAAATTACAGTAACAATTAAATTCAAATTTACATTAAAATTTACAAAGAATTAGTCATAGTCATTTTTACCAATATTCAAGCCATTTTCTTACCAGATATTCACAGGCATGCAATTTATTTCCTCAGCAAACATAAAGACTGCTTTATTAAAGACTGTGATGCAAGTGTTAATGACTTATTTAAAATTAAATTTAAAGAGAAGATACATGTATAAGCTAAGATTCCATTTCATACTGATTTTACAAAATCAGAAAGTGATACTTCTGAGATCAATGCATAACGAAAAACTTAAGTGGATGTCAGACAATAATGGATTCTGAAGTAGATAAATAATTGTATTTGTTCACTTATTAAAGGCTCTATCAAAAAAATTCCCACACAAAAATGACACAGATTAATGGGAAAGAAGGTGTGCTATAGATATTATATTGAGTTTGATACAGCCAAAAGAGATGAGCTATAAATTTCAACCAACCACCATAGATAAAGAACAGTAAAAGCTTGTATAGTGTCCACCATTAAGGTAAACGCTTATCTATCTCTGGGGGATATCTCTCTCTCACTTTCTCTCTCTCTTGACAAAATCTTATTGACAGTGTATAAAGTGATGGAAAAGCAAGGATAAAACTTTTGTATGGTGGTCAGGTAACATCAAGATCATGTCCTAAAGATAAGAAACTATTCTTTAATGAAATACATCTCAAAATGTGGGTGTGGGATTGGATGTATGGGTATAAGACTGATTCCCAGCGTTGTTAGGACTGATTACAGTTCTGCCCTTGATATATCTGAAGCCAGTCTAGGTTGCCAGTCTGCTGTCCCCAGTCACACCTCTGTTCCCTCTGGCACAGGATGCTGGCGCATAATGACCCCTCTTGGTCCCCGCCCTTGAGTCAGGGGCAGCTTTCCTGGGACAGTGAGTGCTGTGGCAGGCAGTGTGTAGGCCAGCCCCTGAGCGAGGGCACTCTGACTGGTTTGGCTGCCAAATGACGCATCTGCACTGTTAGCACTTCCTGTACTGCCAGAGTGCTAAAAGAAGGAAAAACAATCTGTGAAAATACAACAGAGAAAAATGGAATACAAAAATGGCCCAACTATGGCATTCAAATGTAAACAGATAATTTAAGAAAATTTAAAGTTATCTGCTAAATAAGTGACAATGCTGTCAAAAGTTTAAAATTGTATATATTAAAACTAGAGGAAGCAAACAAAACTGATATCCCTCATTTTGCTTTCTCAATGGAAAAAAACTGGATAAAAAAAATTACGTTTTTTCCTCTGTATTTTGTAATGCAACTGGAAAGTCCAGATTATTTGGTATCATTGTAGAGCTACATTTGTTTACCTTTCTATAATACCATCCATTTTAGTGTATTTTAAATAACCTTGATGCTACAGAGCTTGGAAGTAGGATACTACCTCCTGACACGTAAATGAGGTGCCAGGGGTTAATGAGTTTAAAAAAAACTAGGTAACAAAAAGGTTTGGAAAGGTTGCATAAGCTTAAAGAAATGTCTGCCTAGAATAACAAAATCACAACAATGTGTTACATACTCATAAAAATAAAGACTGATTCTGACTTAAAAATTAAGTCTGGAGAGCTTTTCCTGGATTCATTAAACTCCCCAATTTGATGTCCCCTCAGATTCAATACTGCCTCTGTGATGAACAATTTTCCTTAAAAATGTATGTACAACAAAGTATCTCAATTTTCATTAAACTCCCCAATTTGATGTCCACTCAGATTCAATACTACCTCAGTGATGAACAATTTTCCTTAAAAATGTACATACAAAGTATCTTGATTCTGATAATTTCATTTTTAATAATTTCGGTTACTGAACCTTTATTTATTTAAAAATTTCAGATGCAGAATTATCTTCCTTACCAAGCCACTGTCTAGTGATCCCCCACTGCTACCTCTCCTCATCCCTTGAGCTGAAAGAATGACAGATATACATATAAAAACGGTTTACATCTAAGTGTCAGACACTTTGCTGAACTTTTTTATTACCTATACTGTGTCTATTTCAAATCCAATTTGCTATTATAGCACTGTAATCTAACCTAACTTGTAACTGATGCCAACAAAAAAAGGACTGTCAATGGCACATTATTTTCTGCCCCATATTTAGGGCTGTTCCATCAAAATATATATGGGACCCAGGGAAGGCACTTTTAAAGTAGGGTACTCACACATAGATGCAATTTAAAATTTTCTTATCATTTTAATATGAATTCTGTGAAATCAAAGTACCCTGGTGTACATGTTTAAAAAACTGCCTTCCCTGGGTACCATGTATGTTTAAATGGAACAGCCTTTAATAGTCTTCTTTGTATGCACTTGTAGGGGCATGATTGTCATGAGATTATTAAATAAGCAAGTCTTAATGACCTTGACCTTTGATCAAGATGCGTGGTTTTGAACTAAACCTACTGTGCAGAAACCATCATGTCCTTATTAGGCTTATCATGACTGTGACCTTTAGATGTCAAGACCTTAAAGTTTCTGTATTAGCTAAGTTCAAGCTATGCACAATGTTTGGCCAACTTATTCTGAACAAAAGTCAGCATCTGACCTGTTTACCCTTTCCGGGCTCCATCAGAAGTCCAAACTCAGTCTGTCTGTAGTTTTCAACTGCTGTCAGTAGTATAGCTATAAAGCTAACAGTTCAACAATAAATAAAAAATTCAGCCAGAAATACATTTATTGTCTTTAATGGCAACAAAAAAAACTTACATAATTATGTTTCTTTTACCAAGAAAAGAAACACCAATTCCTAAAACCAGTATCACTCTATCTTTTGAAACTATTTTCTTAAATAGTTCACCTTCTCTGCTGTGATTTTGCTGTCTGAAAACATTTTTGTTAAATCCCAGTTAACGAATCAGCTGTTTTCAATGGCAAGTTTAACTTTGCCAAAAACTGACTTATCATCAATCAGCACAGATAATGTGCATTTCCTTGCTTTACAAAATGAGGATAGCAACTTATTTGTGTCTTTTATTTCAGCCCATTCAATGTGGGCTTTTCACTCAACAAGTCTTTTTATGTTACTTATACCAACAAGTGTGACAGAAAAATCCAAATCACACAAGCACTACAGTAAACATAATGAACTCCTTTGTTAGACTGTTTCATAAATGACTAAATATCTGTATAAATCTTCAGAAACTTTTGGCTAGCACTCACCTTCTTTCAATTTGCTTTTCACATGACTCTGGTCTGCCATTTTAAAAAACAACTGCTAATTGCTCCCTTTTTTCAATGCCTACAAATTGTTTACCAGTTTACGCAGGAACCAATGAATAAGCACTTCCTGACACTGATCAAATAATTTTTATTAATGAAAAGAAATTTTAGAAGCAGAATGAAAATTTAAGATGTACCGGTAATTTTTTTGCCAATTCAGCCATTTTCCATATTTTTGCCTAAACAATCCATAGTATTTTTCTGGCTTCATCCAGACAAAATACAGAGAATCCATTGGGGTAAACAGGTCCGTAGCATGCAAAACACATTTTTCTTTGAGTCAGTATGACCCTGTCTTTTGAACACTTGATGCCAAAATAAACAGGTCTCTTCCATATCTTTAATGCAATCCCTCCACAAAGTTTGGTACATGGTCTAAAACTAAAGTTATTACACAAATACCACTCTTCTTCCTTCAGTCAGTAACCTTGACTTCTGACCCTTTTTAAAAAAGAAAAATAAAAAATAGTTCTATCTAACTCCAAGTACAAGCCATTCACAAGGTATATTCCTGATCTCCTAGAAGTAAAGCTATTGAGCATAAACCATATTCTCCTTGCAGTGACATTGTAATTTGACCTTTTGATCACCAAATTGATGAGTTTTGTGATGCAGAACTAATGTTGTTGTTGTTGTTATAGGGTTTAACGCCATTTTTCAGCACAAGATAGGCTATACATGGCGGCCAGTATTAATGGTGGAGGAAGAACCCTGGAAAACCCCGGGAAGAACCACCGACCCACGAGAAGCTACTGGCAGGCTTTCTCACGTACCCACGTTAGCGGAGCCTGGACTCGAACTCACGCAGACAGAGGTGAGATGGCAGTGATCCGTAACGGTCAGCGCTTTAGACCACTCGGCCACTCGGGGCCCCCAGAACTAATGTTACTGTGTGGAAGCCCTTCTTTTCCCTTCTCTCAGCATGTGACCTTGACATTTGACCTTAAAATCAAGAAGCTTCTTCCTACCCTACATGAGAGCCATTTTCAAAGTTTGGTAATTATAAATCATGGAGAATTCAAATCATTGTACAGAAATAAAATAGGGAAAAGACAGCTGTATGGATGGATGGAGGGACAGAGGGAGGTAAAGACGTCATAACATGATACACTCAATTTTATGGCAGGCATATAATTACCACCTAGTATGTCCTCAACCTACAGTGCCAGAGTGTCATTTAACAAAATGATTGAACATAAATTTGTTTTAAATGGCTTTTATTAATCTTTATTTTCATTCATAAATTGTTAATACCTTTAATGATGATTAATTTTATTTTAATAATATTTTAAAATTAAGTTAAGGTATATTTTCTTTTTAGAAATTAAATCAGCAATCAGTAGGTGTCATATGAAACTAATATTTGCTATCTCAATCAATTTAGTACAAATGGTAGAATCTTCCCAGCACCACCAACACCACCATATACCTAAAAGCCATCAGCTTTACAAGCTACTCACTGGATGCAAGCTGTACTGTGAGGCACTCGGGTTAACATTTTCAATTAATGGCACATTATACTGACAACCACACTAGAATACAACAAATACACATTGATCTTGAAAGATTTTGGTGGAAAAAAATGCATCAAACTACTCAAACCAAATAAACATAAAGTGGTTGTAAGGGCTGTTGAGAAAAAAGTTATAAGTTTGATTTCTGTGATGAAATGACTAATGGAATTTTCAATACATATGCTATCACAAGGTTTACAACTCTATTACACTTGACTTTGGGTAAAAGAAATAGAAAGCACAGACATCCAGGTGAGTTACATCTCTTAAAAATAAGACTGAAGTTCAACATCAAGCAAGGGCAAATTAAATTGGACAAAATAAAGCAATAAAAACAGGATGGCTGATAGATGATAGTAATAATTTTAAGATAAAGACCACTAAAAGGGCATAATGAACCAAAGTCATCAACAGCCATTAAATGTAACAGTATATACAAATACAAATTAATGTGAAATACAACCTGACATATTTAACATGAGTACAACAGTCTGTAAAGCAATGTAGGGAAAGATTATGAAAAGTAAAGCATGTGAGGGATGGCAAGTTGAATAGAGTCAGAAGCCAAACCAGAGACACAAATATGATCTTCTTAACACAATATACAGATTTATAGAAATTCTTTCCTCCTTTTCTTTCTGCAGAATTTAACTTCATTGGTTGTTGTTTAGTGTGCAGAACTGACTCTGTGTATCCCCTTGCAGTGTTGCCACTAGCTAATGTAACATCTACATTCAGAACATTTGCTTAACTCTATAAAAAAGAATTTCTCAAAATTGACACCACATACAAGAAATACCATATACACTTGCTTACAAGTCCAACTACAAACTGCACGCATAATGTGCTGGCAGATCTGGGTCTGTGCAATTAGTTAGGAGTAATCAGTACAGTAGAACAAACAACACAGACCCTGACAGTATGCTCATGATGCTAGAAGATCAGGATCTTTGCTGTTTGCAGCGTGACTTATAAGCAACTATATATGGTATTTTATATCCTTAGCTCCCTCTCCCTCAGAGGTGGATCAAAATTCCAGTCTTGATGTGCATGTTTACACAGTGCCTTTAGCATATTCCAAAGTTTGAAATCTATTTCTAAAGGAGTATGAGGAACTTTCACATATACTACTGCAGAAAGCTGTGGAGAGGGAGTAAATCATAATTCTCATGTTTTTCATGAAGCACATTTGTCATTGTTGATATAGAAGCTGATCTACATGTACCACAGCTAATGTGGCACATAATGACTAACAACAGCTGACAGCCATCTCAAATTCTGACCATACATAAATACTGTCTGGCTACAGATGTTACACTAGCTACAAAAAACCAGGTACATCAATAACAAAACAAATCACTTGGTTTACTTGTTGAATCTCCGTCTAGATATAAATGAGCTGTAAATTTTCTGCAGAAGAGTGAGAATTTATGAAACAAATATAATAGGCACTCTGTGCCACAGAACATTGTAATTTATATGATAGAGAAATAAAGTATAAATGATGATGCTCAAAAGTATTACAAAGAAAAATAACGAGGAATCATTTTTGCATGCATGGTATGAAGGTAAAAAATTATATATTGAACAATTTTAAAATTAATTTTTATGAGGAAGAATGATAACTGCAAAGATAAAATTGTTTTAAAAATTACTCGTTTACTTCCTAATGACATTAAAATTACTCTCATAAATAAGCAATGCAATTTACCAAACAAGCAGCAGTATTTTATCAAAATATGTATCTGAGCTTGCCAACAAAACTTCAATACTGTTTTATTGGTCCTAATGGTAGAATAGTCATACGTCTAGTTTGGTGTTTGGAGACATAATACATGTTAATTTTTGTATATCCATTATGTTAAAGTAATGCTATTCCCCCATGAATTTTTTGTAGTGCAAATTGCTTCAAGTGTACTAGGCTTTTAAAAAGAAACTTAAAATGGGGTAAAATAAACATCTAATTCTTCTTTTTCATCATTTTCCTGATTCTAATGCACTCTGCTATAGTTTGCTTAGTTGTTTTAAGGTATTTGTGCAACAACAGAGATGTTTAGACTAATGTGTGATAAATTCACATCCTTCTGGCTGAGTGACATTTGCTCTTCTCCAACAAAAATAAATAAATAAATAAATTTCCTCTTAATTCTGAATTAACATTACATTTTTTTTTATTACATCAAAGTATACTTGAATGAAACTAATATTCTGTATTCCACACAACATTAAAATGCTATTAGATTTTACACCAGATTTGTTGAATCTCAGATTACCATGGACACTATTTTATCAACAGACTACCAAGTCTTCAATGATTTTAATGTTGACAATGGCTGAAAATTTAAGGACCAATGAAATGCAATCTATCTGTGAAGAAAACAGGACCCTCTTTCCCGTCACTGGTATATCAATAAAGAAAATGGGAGCCCTTTTCTCATTACTGGCATATCAGCAATGAAATCAGGACTGCCTTTTCCATTACTGGCATATTAATGAAGAAAATCAGGACTGCCTTTTCCATTACTGGCATATTAATGAAGAAATCAGGACTACCTTTTTCATTACTGGTGGCATATTAATGAAGAAAAAAGGACCCCATTCTCATCATCAATGAGTAAAAAAAAGTACCCCTTTCCCATCACTAGTATACGAATGAAGAAATCTTAACCCCCTTCCCATTAACGGCATATCAATGAAGAAAAAATAACCCCTTCCTCATCAATGGCATATCACTGAAGAAACTCCTACCCCTTTCTCATTATTGGCATATCAATGAATCAAACAGAACCTGCTTTCTCATCACTAGTATATCAATGAATAAAACAGGACCCACTTCCCATCACAGGGATGCCAATGATTAAAACAGGACCCCCTTCCCAGCAACATCTTATCAGTGAAGAAAACGGGACCCCCTTTCCCAGCAATGGCATGTCAAAGAAGAAAACAACCCTCTTTCCTAGCAATGACATATCAATGTAGAAACCAGAACAATCTTTTCCGTAAGTGGGATATCAATGAAGAAAACAGGATCCCCTTTTCTTTAACTGGCATATCAATCCCCTTTCCCTTAACTAGCATATCAATTCCCTTTTCCTTAACTGGCATATCAATCCCCTTTCCTTTAATAGGCATATCAATCCCCTTTCCTTAACTAGCATATCAATCACCTTTTCCTTAACTAGCAAAGCAATCCCCTTTCCCTTAACTGACATATCAATCCCCTTTCCCTTAATGGGCATATCAATCCCCTTTCCATTAACTGGCATATCATTCCCCTTTCCCTTAATGGGCATATCAATCCCCTTTTCCTTAACTGGCATATCAACCAATTTAAGTACCAACCTAAAAAGGTAATTTTCTTCAAAAAAGTAAACACAGTGCTGACTATAAACTAGTCTACAGAAAAACAATGAAACACATGGCAAACATTCATTGGTATATTTAAAAGTCTCTGTGTATATAAAATAAGTACAAAAATGCAAGCAGGGACCTTTCACTTGATCCCAAAATCAAGTAAATCTAGTTTACAAAGACAACAGCTCTGACATGTTGGTAGTTAGATCTGCACCATTGTCATTTAGGACCAATTTCAAATTAAAAGCAGTGTTTTAATTAAAATCCCATATCAATACCACCATTCTTTGAAGAGAAGCAAAGAAAACAAGAGTTATGAGATCAATACTATGAATGCCAAGGTCAAAATGACAGCATTTTCATTCAGGACCAGCTATATAGTTATAGTATTGACACAATCATCCGTTTCGGAGAAGTAACCAAGAGAAGCTTTTCTAGATGGCCACCAATGCAGTCATTTTGGAAGTCAGACCAGAATCATTTTAATAAAGTACCAACAATGTATTACATGATGTGTTGAAGTGAAAACCGCATGCTACTATAGCTATCCATTCTGGAGAAGATAATAATATTTTCATGACAACCACTGTAGCAGCTATATTAGGAGGTCATATCTGTATCACTTTCTTCTAGGACCAACTCCACATCATAAATAGTCCTTTCATGAAAAGCCCATGTTGATATCATCACCTACATTCAAAAGATACAGCAATGACATAATTTTCAAGATGGTCAACATGGTAGACATGTTGGATGTTGGAACCCCATGTCAATATGACCATCTGTTCAAAAGGGGCTGTTAAAAAGATTTCAATGCTGGCCATAATGGACATCCGTGGGGCATGATTTTCATTTTGAACCAAATTGATCTCAGGATGAATCTGTGTGCCAAATTTCACGACTCTCCTCCTAGTAGTTTAGGAATAATGATAAAAAAACAACCAAAACCTCAATGGACTAATAACAGACAAGTGCAGGCCTACTGCACAAGTTCTTCTGGTCAGTAGAGCTAAAAATGAATTAAACCAAAGTAACTAATTTTCACTTATGGCCTATACAAGTACATTGAGCTCTGAAGTACCTGCATATTGCCCTTCCTCAGGGGAATATTTTCACCTTAGGCCTGCACAGATTTACTGAGCTTAGTACCTTCATACCTGTTCTCCCCTGCGGAAAATATTATCTCTATACCTGAACAACTAAACTGAGCTCAGTAAGTACCTGCACACTCTCCTTCTCTGGGTAAAATGTTCACGCTAGGCCTAAACAACAGCTGAGGAAGTGCCTACATATGCACATTCACTATGGTAGAATTTTCACTCCAGGTTTGTATGTCTATACTGAGTTCAGAGAGTACCTGCATATGCCCTTTCACTCATAGCCCAAGCAACTATATTGAGCTTAGGGTGTACCTACATACTCCCCCTTCTGTACTTGATTTCAAATTGCAGGCAGTACAAACAAAAATGAAGACAGAGCAAATGTCATTGGCAATTAAAGACAAAACTAAAGCAATTCATGCAGCATGGCAGCATGCATACCTGTACAAAGGTCAGTGAGAGAGTTGGATAGGGGGAGCTGTGACTTGAAGCCTGGGTAATCAGGGGCAGACAACCTGTTAGTGCTGGGATCAGAAGACTTCATGTAGTCATACATCATCACACTAGTGTCATCATTGGAATAAGGTCTTCTGTCTCGGTTAGCATGGGAAGAGTTCTGGCGCTGTAACTCATCAATCCTGAACTGCTCCATACCATTGGTCTGGAAAGTAAACAATGACAAAGCTTGCAGGAACTTTTCTCATAACTGATAGAATGTTCAAGATTTATTATTATCAAAGACTGTGGAGATATAATAGGTCTCCCCTGCTAAAAGAGCCTCCTTGTACATGAATTTAACAAAGAATCTTTACAATGAAGCAATAAGTGAAAAGGTGATACTTCTGTCTTGTTATCCACTAGCATTGGCATGGCACACTCACACTATATCAGGAATTGGAATTTCTAGCATCCCCTACACAAACAGATTAACAGAATCCACCAATGTTCTGTTGTTGAACTGGGAATTCTGGCCAAGGGCCAGGATTTGTAGCCATGAATGAGGATTTGCTGAGTTCCTCCACACAAATTACGATCATGGTGGGATTTCCCTATTTCAAAGCAACACATGATGGATGAGTATTCTCTCATTTTTCACCAAGAAACAGCACTAAAAGAAATAAAATGGCAGATCATCAGTATGGATATAAGGTCATTCTTTGCCAAATCACCCAGAGCTCCTTGGATGACCATCTCCGATTTCCATGTAATTTTTTTCCAGTTGCACATGACAGCTTCATGAAAAATTTCAGTAAAAAATTGCAATTACTTAGGAAGCTATGGCTGACTGAAGTATGGAGGGTTAATATAGTTTTCTCTCTTGCAAATTCATTGTCTTATAACAGAGGACTTTCAAATATTTGTAACTTTTTTATTGTACTGAAATTTGCTATATTACATACTCTACAGCCAATAGCTGATCCATTATGAATTCAAGTCCACCTTCTATTTCTGAAAGTATTTACCTGATGCATTGATAGCCTCATTGAAAATGATATAACCCATTCATCCCTCACAAATTTAACACATACTTTCCTTTGTAAAGGCAAACTTTTCAAATCTGAAAAAAAACAACTAAAGTCTTCAATGATGTGCAATAATAAATACTTGCTATTTTTTGGAGATGGAGCAGCCTAATCTACATGCTGGGCTGCAGATGTGTACAAATAAGTTAGTAAAGCAGTACATACAAAAAATAATAATAATAATAATAATAATAATAATGGAATTACAGAAAACAATGTGAACATACATATGTATTATTATTATCATTATTATTACTATTATCATCATCATCATGATGTTTAAATTATTTTAAATGTAGTAAAAGCATGGTCATTTTAGACACTATTAAAATATGAAATAAAAAAAAAATATGCTACTTTTATACAGGCAGCATTATTGTGGAATGTTTGGCATATAATATAACAAATGATGAATAAATCTATACTTGATAAACATTACTATGATTCAGATAATTATGTCACTGTGGTTTCATCTCTCTTGTTTATTTGTAGCCATTATAGTAATAAGTATCTTGCATGGTGTATACAGCATAAATGTGCTGATGCTATCTTTAGGTACTCAAGAGTCCATCTCAGGTATGAAGGGGTTACATAATTTTCAGTAAGACTATACTTTGTGCCAGGTAAATATTTTCAGAAAGAGAAGGTGGGGTACAATTCAAGATGGACTGGCCACAGACTGTTCAAAAAAAGCGATAACTATGTTTCATAATCTACTAATACAACATGGACAATACTGTCAGTTCACTTTGAATTCCATAGGTATCAATATTTGTGCTTAAATCTGTGGGAGAAGTTTAAACTGTTTTCAGGATGGACCAAATGTTCATAGTGTCACTAAATTTGTTGTTTGTAGCAACTATGAAACCACAAAAATTGAAACCCTACAAATAAAATAGAGTAATATCCTTCTCATACTTCAAGTATTGCTTCTCTCAGATCCTCCACAAATTTCTGCCGATCATGGTCATTTCTTGAATTGAAGGTTATCAATAGTTTTCCATCTAAGTGGTTTATAAGACGTATACCAAACTGGTAATCTGAAAAGAAAAAAAGACATGTAAAAAAAAATACATCTTACCCAAACACTGCATCACCAATATACATGACCTGTACATGTGATATACATCTTACCCAGACACTGCACCACCAATATATGTGACCTGTACATTTGATATACATCTTACCCAGACACTGCACCAACAATATACGTGACCTGTACATGTGGTATACATCTTACCCAGACACTGCACCACCAATATATGTGACCTGTACATGTGATATACATCTTACCCAGACACTGCACCACCAATATATGTGACCTGTACATTTGATATACATCTTACCCAGACACTGCACCACCAATATATGTGACCTGTACATCTGATATACATCTTACCCAGACACTGCACCACCAATATATGTGACCTGTACATGTGATATGCATCTTACCCAGACACTGCACCACCAATATACGTGACCTGTATATGTGATATATATCTTACCCAGACACTGCACCACCAATATACTTGACTGTACATAAATCAACTTGGTTGTGACTAGTCATTTCTATTGGATAACAAAATACTGAAGGACTTCAGATGCAAAGACTTCTCTCAGTGTGAAGAACTATGTTTGGGACAGGTCCTCATATCAAAGATGTACTTGCTCCAGTTACTCTTGCAAAATGATTTTGTGTCTGCAAGTGCAAATGAAGGTCAACACAGTAACAGAACTCTGCAAAATATAATTTGCCAAATTGGTTCAGCAAGCCTGATCATCCAAATTTTCTAACAACTGAACCTGGTGATCAGTCTGAATATTGCTCATTAAATCTGTACCAGATTCAACTACGATACTGTGTATACTCGGTTATAAGTCGAGTCAAACTGCAAACAAAGATTCCAATCTGCCATAGTGTAATGTACCTGCAGGTCAGTGTTTATGTTGCTTGTCCCACCAATTACTCCTAACAAACTGCACATACCCAGATCTGTCAGTGCATATGCAATGGCACATCTGATCTGTGCAGTTTGCAGTTGGACTCTTCTTATAAGCAAGTGTAATGGTATGTGTGTTGGTAAGTCTTGGATGATGTGAAACACCTCTAATACTCACGAGAAGTTTCAAAAGGAACGACTGACATATCACACAGTGAAAAGGACTGCTTAAAGGAGTAGGTAATTCCTGTCTTCTTCTTGCTAAAGATTTTTGTTACCTGAAACAATAAAAAGATAAGCATCAATATGAAATATTCTGATCAAATAATCAAAATAGTTTCTATCTATACAAACATGACATCACAAATCTATAAACTTCACAAAACTATTATTGTTTAGAGGCGTTTCATGCTTCTTGCACTGGGTTCAAAATATAATAAAAAGTTGTTCCCCAGAATTGACCTTTTTAAAATTAAAAAGGAATATGTATATTTTGGTTTGGTTTAAAGAACTTACAATTGTCTTTGTTTAGATATCTGAATGATGAATGTTGATATAGGTTTTACACACAGATGGGACATGTTTCTCATGTGAATTCCCCAGAAAACTGCTAGTTCTGCATGACAATTTTATGAACTTCAAAGTAAATTATAAAGAGAGAGAGAGAGAGAGAGAGAGAGAGAGAGAGAGAAAGAGAGATGCTTATAGATGAAAAGAAATTTTAAAAAATTATCAACAGGGAAGGCGGGGATTAGCAGTTTATAATCAAAAGCTATAAAAAGCTATGTTCATTTTCTTTCCTTGGTTCAAAAAATCAAGACCAGTTTCATGAAGAAAGCAGCAGTGACAATGTTATATTGGAAAGCCTATTGTTAGAGCACTAAAATATATACATACAAAGAGCTGTTGAATTATGACTGATTGAGACTGAGAAACAATCAATATAAATACAAACAATATAAAAGTTCAGACTTGTTTCAGGATTTTCAGTGGATGTTGAATTTTAACATTATGTAGTGGCACATTTTCTTTTGAGGTTGTATGCTGATAATGTAACTTGAGATAACAAAATTTCCTTTAGAATAAATCAGCATTATTACTAAACATGCATCTACATGGTTTTTAATAAATTGCTGAGAATAATCCACTTTAAACAATGGGTCCAAGTAAATAACCTAATTTGACAAACAGGAAACAGATGTATTGTTTTGCTTGGACCTTTTTTCCTTTCCATACAGGCTAGGTTTCAGATTAAGTTTCACACAATGCCAAGTAGATCATTTACATGTCTGTCATGAAACAAGTTACTGTTGCTGCAGCTGTTCTTTTAGATGGGGCCATTTAGAGCAGTCTGGAGCTCATATAACTGTATTTGTATTGCTGATATGCAGGCAACAGTCATTGCTGTTGTTTTCAATGTTAGGTAACACTGGCAAAAATGTAACAGAATGCCAAGAATAAATTTAACATAACAATGGACCTGAATGTGACAAATTTAACATATTGGTGTACTTGTCTTAACGTACTAATACACTTAATACTTTGACATACTTGTAACAAACAATGTACTAGTAAATTCACACTTTGGTCTAACTGTCTCCATGTACTACTAGTACATTAACATTCAGGCTCACTTGTTGCAATGTACAATTACATGAAACATTTTGATCTACTTATCTAAATGTACTAGTACTTGCAATACTTTGGTCAATCTATCTCAATGTACTAGTATATGTAACATCTTGGTCTACTTGTCTCAATATACTTATATATGTAACATTTTGGTCTACTTGTCACAATGTACTAATATATGTAACGTACTAATATAAGGAACATTTTAGTCTACTTGTCTCAATGTACTAATATATGTAACATTTTAGTCTACTTGTCTCAACATAGTAATATATGTAACATTTTGTATGTAACATTTTGGTCAACTTGTCTCAATATACTAATATATGTAACATTTTAGTGTACTTGCTTCAATGTACTAATATATGTAACATTTTAGTCTACTTGTCTCATTGTACTAATACATGTAATATACTAATATATGTAAAATTTTGGTCTACTTGTCTCAATGTAATAATATATGTAACTTATTAGTCTACTTGTCTCAATGTACTAATATATGTAACATTTTAGTCTACTTTCCTCAATGTACTAATACATGTAATGTACTAATATATGTAACATTTTAGTCTACTTGTCTCTATACTAATATATGTAATATTTTGGTCTGCTTGTCTCATTGTACTAGTATATGAAATATTTTGGTCAACTTGTCTTAATGCACTAGTAAATGTAACACTTTGGCCTACTCAACTCAATGTTCTAGTACATGTCAAATTATTCTCTATTTGTCCCAGTGTGCTAGTATATGTAACACTTTGGCTTACAGGTGATGCTCACTATATATCAATTCGATTTACACACTTTCATTTTATTCAATCTGCACCACTATACTCATTTTTACACCATCGCTGGTGCCATATGCTGTGACTAGCATGAAGTTCACAAATGTGCATGCGTGCACATCTTATTGCTCATCAACAGTGCACAATTACTTTCGATTTAAACCACAACCTCAGGAATGCATCTATGGCATAATTTTTTAACATCACCTGTACTTGTCTCAATGTAATGGTACATGCAATACAAAGGCCTACTTGTCTCAATGCACAATTACATGCAACATTTTGGCTTACTTGTCTTAAAATGCTAGTACCTGTAACAATTTGGCCAACTTGTCTAAATGTAGTGCATTAACATTTTGATCTACTAGTATGAACATAAAACATATAACACTGATTTGCTGGTGTTGATATAAAACATGTAACACTCTGATTTGCTGATGTGATCTAAAACATATAACACTTTGATTTGCTGGTGTTGATATAAAACATGTAATACTCTGATTTGCTGATGTGATCTAAAACATTTAACACCTTGATTTGCTTGTGTTGATGTAGAACATGTAACACTCTGATTTGCTGCTTTGGATGTAAAACATTAACACTTTGATTTGCTTTTGTCGATGTTAAACATGTAACACTCCGATTTGCTGCTTTGGATGTAAAACATTAACACTCTGATTTGCTGGCATCGATGTAAAACATGTAATACTCTGATTTGCTGCTTTGGATGTAAAGCATTAACACTTGGTGTTGATGTAAAACATGTAACACTGATTTGCTGCTTTGGATGTAAAACATGTAACACTGATTTGCTGCTGCTAAACATGTAACACTTTGATTAAAATGACACAAAACACTATTTCATGATACGAGGGTTCATGAATGAGATAAAACATGGACAAGCATTTTATTAATGATAAAGAAAACTGTCACAAAATAATGAAATTTATTACATACTTTAGAGTGAAATACAAAAATTATTGGTTATTTTTTTAATCCTGCAGTTTCACATGTGAAAAATATATCCTTATACTTCATGTGAAAATACTCGATTTTCCATTATACCATGCAATGCTTGATTATGCATGCCAACAGAAGTGATCTTTACAGTAAGAAAAACAAGCATTTTGTGAGCTTAAGCAAAAAACAAAAACTGCATTATCCCTCGAGCACTGAAAATTATATTTTGCTGAAGATATCTGACTTGTCACTGTTTGCTTCTATACAAAGTGTCTCTTTAAAAACCCAATGTACTGCAGCATCCAATCAGATTTGCTTTTGTGGTCAGATATAGCAAAATAGTTTATGAAATGGAAAAATATGTAATTCATTGCAACAGATCAGTTCATCCCAAATTTATAGTTCTTTCAAATCCCTGATATTTTAAAGAACAGTCTATAAATGCCATTAAAACTGAAATGAACTTAAAAACGGGTGTGGTAGGCATACACGTCATGTGTCTCCATCATAAGATCCTATAAATGGAAACTTCTCCTGGACCTGAGGTGGCAGATATAGGTCACAATGACCTCATTTTAGTACAAAAGTGTAGTGCCCTTCTGGATGCAAGCAATATTAAGTTTCATTGCAGAACAGGCATCTGTTAATCACACAAAACTGTGGCATTGATGATAACCATGACAACTGAAATATGGCACCAGCTCTCTTGTACTGAAGTGAAGTGAAGGCTGGCAATTAATTTCTGAATACTAGCAAAATATTGTGATTTACAATAATTAAAATTATAATTCAGCACGGCTACAGTGTGGACTATCTGATTACTCACCAGTAGCAAGTCATTAAAGAGGAAGACCTCTCTCTGATGCAGACCAATCTTTTCCTTCTTGTTAGAGTCATGGACCTCATACAGGCGACAGTAACACACCAGTCGGCGGTGGGGCAGGGCAAGTTGCTGCAAAGAACAAACATAATACTTGTAGGCACAATCTATGTAAATTATCTCCAACCTATATTTTACATATTATACTATAGTATGATAAAGTCTTTCCAAAAATAAAGGCATACAATTAATATGAATAGATCTAATTCATAAGTGTCAGATCCAAGAACTTAACAATATAAACCCATCTACCAAGTTTTATTATAATCAGGCAAAAAGTGTCTAGTCTCCAGAATGGTAACAAGCTCAGACAATGAGATGCAAGATCACATAATAACTTTATTTTCAGAGGGTGACTCCATCAGTTACAAATGAGAAGTAATCTACTTTAATGCTCTCTATTATGTACATATATAACACCAGCGAATAATAATGTTTACCTACACACAAACACACAGCATAAATGCTATATTGCCACAAAAATGAAATGAAAAACAGTAGCTGGGTGGTTTAACTTGTACTTTAATAAGTACACCATTTTTTTAAAAAATATTTTGTTCATCTAATACACATATTGTGGAAGGAAGAGACACCTGGAACTAACTTAATATCATGTGGAATTTTATTCCAAACACAAGCACTTGAAAATTGAAAATTCTTTTGAAGAGCTCCTTTTGTGCCTTGGATACCTTGAAATTGTAACCATAATTGGAGTCAACAGATCTGACAAGCTTAGTCAATCAGATGCAAAACCACCTTGTTAATTATAAGTCATTCTCACTCATATTTATACTCATCTAAAATCTTGATGATGTAGACCCATTTACCAAGTTTGATCAAAACTGGTGCAGAAAGATGGCCTACAGATTGGTAACTGCTACAACCAATCAGAAGCAAGATCAACTCATTAATATACATAACTTGCCCTCATAATAAAGTTCATTGGACATCAGATGACATAAGCCTATGTATCAAGCTGGATAAGTATGCTCAATCAGATGCATGATAACCTCATTAATATAGTGAATCTCACTGTTCATCTTATCCATGATTTTGAAAATACAGTCTATACATGCATCACAAGTTTGATCAAAATCAAATCAGAAATATGGTTTCCACAGTGGTGACAAGCTCAGTCAATCAGGCAAAAGATCACCTAATTAATATACAATAAAAGCCCATATTCCAGGACTGATCAAACTTGGATAAAAAATGCGGCCTTCTGAGCAGTAGCAAGCAATTATTGACTGACCAAAGATGCACAATTTTGTTACCATGACTTTACTTCTATATCTGACAGGCAGTCACCACCTTTGTTTCAATGATATGCATTTCTGCACATGAACAAGGTCTTGTTTCTGGTTAAGTAATTCTCAGTTGAAACAAATACTTCCGTTAGAGCACCAAAACACAGAAGGAGGAAAAAACTAGCATTACCATTTTACTAAGAAGCATTTACACTATAAAGTGGGTATGAACGAGAATATTTGACCAGGTGATAAGAAATGATCTCTTTGTAGGTCTGATCTAAACTTATTGATTTCAACCATGACAATACAACCAATTCTGCCATTAGAACATATTCCACAAAAACAAGTCCACAATTACAAAATATACCAAAAAAAGTCTACTAAGTATTAAGAAGTTACCGTATATACATCCTTATAAATTGAGTCAAACTGCAAACAACAAAAATCCTGATCTGCCGTAGCATCAGGGTCTATGTTGTTTGTTCTACTGACTGGCAAATCTGAGTCTGTGGAATTTGCAGTGGGACTCATAACCAAGTATAAATGGTAAAGTGATGTCTTACTGGTTTCTTTCCCACAATGGTCTGTTCTACTTTCATGACCTGTGTTACATGGTCTACACCAGGGCGAAATTCTTGGGCCTTGATTCTTTCATAGATACCAGACAGCAGGTCACGGTCTAGCTCATCTCCTTCATCAATACCTGTCAATGAAATGATGTTGTATTAGTCAAAGTTATGATTCTGCAAGCCACCTGTAGTGGACAGACATCAATTTGGTCCTCCATAAAAAAATAAAAAATCTCTGTTTGCAGCTTCTTTTGGATGTGCTGGCTGCTGCTCAAATACTAATATTTGCACCCCTACTACTACCACATCGAGGCTGTGGCTTTGTAGCTAGCTGCTGCTTCAATATCTAAAAATCTCACAAAATGTGAGCCCTCTGGCATCCAGATTCTTCTGCTAAAGGACAGAAGACTTTTTTTAAATTGACTTTTTTTGGAAGACCAAATTACCCTATCATGTTGGAGGCTGATGTCAGAAACATCAAGTTGAATGTAATACTAATTGGGTTGATAACCTATGCAGAGATCAACAAAATGCACTCAAGGACTGGTAATAATAAGCATCTTTCTAAAAGTTAACTTTCAACCAAATGTTAGTTTGGGGAGACACATTTTCTTGAATCTAACAAACAGGCTCCTGTCACAGTCTGGTTATTTGAGTATTAGATGAAATCATGTCGTGATACCTGGTGGAAATGACAACAGCTGCACTCCCTGAATCAGCAAATAAAACTTCTCCCCTTGACAAGGCTTCTGTCAATCATTAATGGAGAGGAGTCTCAGACAAAGAGGAAACCATTCTTCCCAATATTTTCTTGTTTATCTAAGTATAAATATCCAAAAACTAGTGTGTCAATTGTGTAAGTAAGTGCAATTTAAAAGTATATTTTAGATCATAGTACATTTAATTAGGTCCACTTGTCTAAATTATTACATGGATGCTTATGGTCAGTTTGACCATACCCTTCTCAATACAGTATCTCATGGTCTTGAAGGCATTCCTGTAGTCAATGCTTTTTTGTGACATTAATAAAGCCTTTGCTATGGTGTGGCATATGTACTTATCTACAAGCCCAGTAAAATTGGAACTGGTACTTAATTACTGGGCTGGTTTCCACACAACCTAGTTGGAGTTTCCTCTGACCCTTGACACCCCATATTTTATATTTGGACATTTATGTTAGCGTGTAGGGACCCTACACCCCTACATAAATGTCCAAATATAAGAAATGGGGTGTCTAGGGTCAGAGGAAACTTGACTACAACACAACCTTACACAAGATAACAAGTGGTTATAGATGAGGTTAGGTTTCCTCAAGTTTCTATACTTAGGATGCTTTTATTTTCAATATATATAAATGACACTGTTACTAATATTCGGTCAGTTAAAAAAAAACATATTTGTTGTCAATACATTTGTTATCAATTATAGTGAAAACATGGCAGCAAGTCTTGGCAGCATGCATTTTGAATGAAGACCTACAAGAAATCCAATTACTAGTATGGGTCAATCAATGGCTCATCGATTTCAACATAAAAATGACCAGACTCTAAGGTTATATGTAGCAAATCAGAACCTGTAAATCATCCACCATTTCTAATGAACACTACTTCTCTTTATGATGTCACTTCCCGCAAATATTAGGTATTACCATAAATACATGCTTATAAGACAAGTCCAACTGCACACTGCACAGACCCAGATCTACCATTGCCATTGCATAATGTGCTGTCAGATCTGGGTCTGTGCAGTTTGTTAGGAGTAATCAGTAGAACAAAAAACACAGACCCTGATTGGCAGGCACATTTGCTATGGCAGATCAGAATATTTGTTGTTTGCAGTTTGACTTGACTCATAAGCAAGTACATAAGGTAAGTCTAAAAAAAACTCTCTTTGTATGATGTCGAATTGTTAAGCTTTTACTGTGGAACAACTTCAAAACCCCCCCCCCCAAAAACAACAACAATGCAATGCAAGTTGCAACAATAATTATCAATATACAAGATGAAAAAATATAAAATTGGTGTTCAGCAATTATTTAAGAGAAAGGAATATTTAATTTCTACTATGTAAAGGTAGGGCCTCTGCTGTGTTATTTTTTAACACAAAAGACTTACTGGTAACCAGTGTAACTGATAATAACAAGGGTACCTTAACTTCTAAGGGGTGGGATAGAGCCTAGTAACCTAAGTGGTCACTTAAAGAACTAAATTCTAAAAGGTTTGTGGGGGAGGAGGTTAACGGCGTTTAAAATGAACACAGAAAAGTTAAATTAACACAAAGATATAAAACTGTTTAAGGGAGACTGCAATGCTGTAAAGCACTTACAACCAGCAATTTTTCTCGGGTCATAATCAATGACACACCCAATAACACAGTGGCATTGAAAAAGATGAGTTCTGCACATGGGCATGTGAGGTGCAAGAGTGGAGCGTGGACTCTGTGGAAGGATATATTCACATCAAATAGATGAGGTTTTAAGGCACAAAAAAAGTAATAGGTATACAATAGTGACGGGTAATGCAATGGTCCTATTAAACTGGACCTATAAGCAAGTTTACAGAGTATACAATGTTTGTGAACACAACCAAAATTTTCCCAAATTAATTAATTATACAGAGGGGGTCGCTTAATATAAGTCTATTTGATTATTGCTCAATCCTTAATATGCCAATGTATTTATTAGCATGTTGCTGAACTTCATTCTGATAAACTTACAGTTATTGTTTATAACAGTTTGACTGTTCTAAACTTCAATTATTAATCATGCAACCTATATCTATTCAATTGGTAATTACAAATGTCAACAATCCTTTTAAATACTCTATTTCTGGGGTTCAAAAGCATCAATACTTTGCATCATGGGTCCAATAATAATGTAATGGTATTGATGATGGGGGCTTTAAATAGTCAGCTTCTGAACTTTTAAAAATGTGCCAAATCTTGATTTTCTTCACCTAATGCAATTCACAAAGACTGGGTGTAAAAAGCATTCAGCGAACACAGGGTCTTACCATCATCAATATTCATTTGCAGCTTCTCTATCTTGTAAAATCTAATTATCAAATAATTTGGAGTTCATTTGCAGATTAATCTGACTCAATGACAGTGAGTAGAAGCTGATATCTGACATCCTGTCAAACCATGCCTCATTGAAAGGGAGGGAAGGCTGTGAGGGCTGCTATCTGACAACTTGTCCAACCATGTCGTATTAAAGTGGAGAGAAAGCTGTGAGGGCTTCTCATTCTGATTACCTGCAGTTTTTCTTGTGCATAAAATGGAGATTAGAAAGACTTTTTATTGTCTATCTCATCAGTTCACCAACTCCATTAAACACTTTTTATTTTTACATGGCAACAGTGCAGCAGGGAGTGTGACATTTACAATAATTTATTTCTCTATGTGTCATGCAGTGTTCAAGCTAGGAATTTATAACAGAAGGGAGTGGGTGGGGGCAATTTTAGAAAAAGGGACTGTTCATGGATACCGGAACTGCTTGCAAAAATGGGGGGAGGGGTGATAAAAACACTTATGGAAATAATGAAATTTAGAATTTAATATTTTTAGAAGTAGAAGCAAAGATCATTCATATGTTTAATGTGCATTAAATATACATTTAAAGCACATTCATTTGTTTATCATACATTAAATAAACTGAAAAATAAATGGAGTAAATGAAAAACAACACAGAATTGAGGTGTTTTACTGACCTGGTGAGAAACAGATTTGAGGTCTGTTGTAGAGGAGGAGAGTGGACTAGAAGGAAATTGAGGACAGTGGGGAGGGCACTGAAGGAAGTTGGAGCAATGCCCTTTCATTCCTGCCTAGCAGGAATTACCGATGGTATGAAGGCAAAAGTCTCCTAAAATGCTACTCTTATTTTCTAACAACAAATTTTCTGTGAAATTCTGTTTTTAGCAACCAAGAAGACAAGCTGTGATGAATAATATTTTGTATGCAGCCAACACGAAGGTCACATGTGTTTTACATTTACATGTCATTTGCAGTAAAAGCATGCCAGTTATCAACAGGAACATGCAAGTATTCAGGACTGTTGGAACAGCTGCAACAGACAAACTCTGACTACAAATTAACCATCATTGTTTGGTCTGAAAAAAATCTGGATGAAAATATACAGTCTACAAACTATTTTCTTGAGTAACCATATGGCCTAATATAAATGTCAAACTATAATGCTGTGGGTTTTTCTTTTTCAAGATACCAAGACATGAAGATTAAAGCCAGACCAGTAAATAATAATGCCTAAGAGATGTAAAATACCAATGAAGGAATCAAAAACAGCTACATTTATTGTATATACTTGCTTATAAGACGAGTCCAACTGCAAATTGCACAGACCCAGATCTGCCATCGCAAAATCCGCTGGCAGATCTGGTTCTGTGCAATTTGTTAGGAATAATTTGTAGAACAAACAACACAGATAGACCCTGACTGGCAGGCACATTATGATCCAGCAGATCAGGATCTTAGTTGCTTGCAATCTGACTTGACTTGTAAGCGAGTATAGACGGTGTATATAATTGTGAAAATGGTGAATGCCATGCAGGAAAGAAAATTATGTTCTTAAATATTTTACATGCTTAAGATATGTGGAAAAGTTTGAAATCCTGTGAAATATCACCACAGAACACAATATTCTCATTATTCTTCCTTGTATATTGAACACTCCTGGAAATATGGATTAAGACCACTAACCTACCATCAATCTTGGTTTGATTAGACAAAAGAATCTGTGTAAGAAGCTTTTAGGAAAAATAAAGTATTCAAGTCTTTATTAATCACCTTTTAAGAAGGAAACAGTTTTAATCTGCTTTCACCTCCAGAAACAAGAGTCCCTAGAATGGAATGATGATCTAATGGCTGAAAAGAACTTCCAGGAACTCAGATAAGACTGTTTCTTCCTTTTAACTCTTGTGTGTTTGAACCATCTCTGATATTCTCTTGCAATAAGATTTTCAAATTAACTGCAGTGGATGTCAGATTGGACTCACTTTCATTTAGGAACAACAAGACATCATTTATGACCAACAAGACCCTGTAAGAAGTCTCCTAGTTGAAGCCTCATGTTTTATGGCTTTCTCTTTTGAAGAAGTAACAATAATGAAATTTTTCAAGATGGCACCATTTTTATTTACTACCATCACGATATAATAAGCATTTCAGTGAAAACCTCAAGTTGACATGACAATTCATTTAGGAGTAGTGATAACAAGATTTTCAAGATGGCTATTGTGGCAGTTAAATTGGATGTCTGAGCATACCATTTTCAATTAGAACAAACTAGACATCATATGAAGTCATTTAGTAAAATGTACATATTAATAAGACCATCCATTCAGGAGGAGTAGCAATAACAAGATTTTCAAGATGGCCCTATACTGGACGTCAGATTGGCATGACTTTTGTTTAGGACCAAGCAGACATGATAACAAGTCTTTTAGTGAAAATCCCATGCTGATGTGACCATTCATTCTAGAGGGGTAACAATAATGAGATTTTCAAGATGGTCACTGTGGTGGACATACTGGATGTCTGATCAACACCATTTTCATCTAGGTCCAACTAGACCATGGAAATCATTTGGAGGAGCACTGGTAACAAACTTGTGCTAATGGATGGATGGACATCAGATAACAGACAACAAACCATCCCATAAGCTCTCTGATCAATGACCAGAAGGGCTAATGAAAATCAGATATTCTCATTTACAAAGAAGTAAAGAAGAACCAGGCAGACTCCAAAACTTTCTTAAACATTCTAACCTCGTAAATTTTTAATAAAATCCTCCAGTTTCATCTTGCGCTCTGGTTTGATGCTAGCATTGTGCAGGTCTGTGTTCAGCATTATGATGGCAAAGGCAAGCAGGAAGACTGTTGCTGGGTTCTTGAAATTCTTCACCTGATCTGGATTAGACTCAATGTACCTCTCCGCAAACGCCTTTAAAATTAATACCAAAATATCATTTAGTTCTTTGTTTACTAGTCTGACACATGGATGATATATGATTGTATGAGGCTTAACACACAACATGGCTGAAATACAAAATTGTACAAGGACACACACATGAAATAACAGAAATACAAAGACTGTATAAGGTCACACACACAAAATGACATAAATACAAGACTGTATAAGGCTACACACACAAAATGGCTGAAATGCAAAACAGTATAAAACCAGAGTTCTCCATAGGATTTTGAAAGTTGCAGACCAGGACTCTTTCCCTGAAAAAAAGTTGCAGTCCCAGTTCTAAAACTAGGAGTCCCAATAACAATAATTTTCCCCCTAGCAGAACATTATGTGTATTTTGTTGTGTCACCAAAATAGATGTCATCAGATTGATAGTGCTCATTCATTTTGAAATATTTAGTGTTTTAGTAAAAGAATGAAAAGTAAGGCAGTTGATAATTGTTATCTTGTATGATGTCACAGTCACTAGTATAACAATTCTCAATGGCTTTACCTTCTCATTCTTTAATTTTGGGTAGCTAGATGGAATCAAGAGATTACACTTCTTTTTTTATCACATAGTAGGTATAGTTTTCCTATGGAATGTGCAGTTTGATATTTTTGATATTACCACACGTTAAAATATCACTTTATGTGATTCTGATTGGTCTAAATAAGCCCATGAAATTATTGTGCAGTATCCTCTTTACTGATTGGCTGGGATCATGGGAAAACGTTTTTAACCCCGCCTTCTGGAATGTTTTGTTTTGAATGACATTTTTGGCCGCCATTTTTTAACTCGACTCACGAAAGGATATTGAGGAAAAATTATCTCAGCTGTCTGAATATGGATATGTTATCCCCACAGGGGTTTGTTATGTCATGTATAACAATATCATCATGAAAAAAATGGCATAAAACTACAAGACAAGAACAACAATAAGTAAAACTAAGGGTATTGCTTATTTTATAGTGGGTGGTGGGGTGGGGGGAGGGGGCGGTATATCTATAACATAGATATAGAATCCACCATATATACAAGCGTGGTTTAAATGTTAACTTACAAAAGTAAATAAACTCATCTCTGTTCACAAAAGAATCTGGACATAAATGGGTCTCCTAACTGACAGAACTTTACCCAACCACAGCATCTTTACGCAGTATATATGGGATGCAAATCCAGCTCAAAAAAGAAATTTGTTTACATCTTCTGTACAGTCTATTGTTCCAAATCAAATACTGCAAATATCCAGTCACAAATGCATTGCAGTAAATGTGGGAATTTTTGCATCCAGTAATCTTATTTCACATGAAAATCGCAACAATGTAATGTTTAGTTCTGAAAGTGACATTTTAGGGTAAACATGTACTCTAGGCCTACTGTGTACCATATCAAACAATGTGGCATCACAATGATCATTCTGTTTTTGAAAAATGATTTTGTCATTATAAAATGTTCTGTTTATTCGGATGGAAGCTTTTCCTTTGATTTATAGTTTATAAAAAAGTACAATCTATTTTTACTAGTTCAAATTTGTTTGGGACAATATTTTATGCACAACAAATGAAGGGTGCACTGTCTGTCAGAATGAACAAAATTATTCATTCTTCTTTCTCTCTAAATAATTTCCACTGAAATAAAAACTATGTGATAAAAAGAATCTCAAATGGGTTGTGATTTAATATTAAATTTATGAAACTCGTTTAATAATGTCCAGCTTTTGCTCGCCAAGGCTCGCAAAAGCTGGACATTATTCAACTCGTTTCATAAATTCAATATTAAATCATTACCCATTTGAGATCCTCTATATATTATTTATTTAGTTTAATTCCATTCCAGATGTTCTATTGCATGATCCATTCCATGAACCACTCAGTCTCTTTGGCATTCTGTTTTCTTTATCAACACAAAAGTGAGGAATACATTCATTTCTGTCTACCGGGGTCCCGAGTGGCCGAGTGGTCTAAAGCGCTTTCCGTTACGGATCACTGCCATCTCACCTCTGTCTGCATGGGTTCAAGTCTAGGATTCGGCGAATGTGGATATGTGAGAAAGCTTGCCAGTAGCTTCTTGTGGGTCGGTGGTTCTTTCCGGGGATTTCCCAGTTTCTTCCTCCACCATTAATACTGGCCGCCATGTATAGCCTATCGTGTGCTGAAAAATGGCATTAAGCCCCACAACAACAACAACAACAACAACATTTCTGTCTACCAGTCTTGTGAAAATCTGGCTCACCTGTAGCCTTGTGCTTGGCACCAAAGAAATTATATAAAGTTACACCCGGAAAAAAACTAAAATAAACTAAAAAATACTGAGCTGGACAAGTAAAATTTCATCATAACTGCATATAACTTTAAAATGAAATGTGAAGGCAAGTTAGATTTTGTGCAATTTCGACACTGCATCTATTCCAGGCAATATGAAAAATGTTCCCATGATCAAGTTCCAAGATAAAGCTTAGACTAGCTAGCTAAATCTGTACTTACATCCATAAGTCTCTCAATCTTCTGGGCCTCTCCCTGAAACAACACAAACACAATAATCCTTAGACAAGCCCAGAGGTCTACCATTTAATATGGGACACCTTATTAACTGTTACTGTACAAAGAAACTATTATGGGAACATGTGGATTTGGAAATGGAAAACATTTTGTGATGCAGGAATATTTTTAAAAAACACATACCAATGATACACATTCTTAGTTAGTGGCATTATTTTTACGCAAGTGGTCATAAAGATTTTGTATTAAATCTGGTTCATAAAACTTTGTACATTTAAAACCATATAGATTACAAGTTATGTTATATAAGCTAATTATTATGGTAGAGACAATTACAGATATTAGGAAAGTTAGAATTGGACATGTTTTCATAAATAATTTCCTCCCCTTCTCACATCATCCCTACTCCATAAAGGTAGATTAAAAGTCTATGAACATTATGGACAGTCATTAACCAATATCAATCATATACCAAGGTTTGAAGCTAATCTTAAAGCCCCAATGCCACCAAAATGTGCAAAAAGTCATATATGCCAAATAATCTAATACTGAATCTTGACATATATTGGTCCTAAACATCACAAGATTTCATTAAAACCAGGTAACATCAAGGTCTCATCACATTACGAGCCATGTAATTTCTCCCTTGAACTGAGAAACCCTGCCATTTTTCACGTGTATGAATTAATCTGATGATGATTGGTGACATCCGTGAGTCAATCGATTTTTGGCGAAAGCTGGAACACAAGATTTGATAACACCACTGTTATAAACATATGATGTCAACACTATGCTATGTCAGATTGTCTTCTTTCCAAGTTTGTGCTTCAAAGCATTCTGGTGCCCTAGCTATCACCATAATCACCCAAGTCTTCTTTTTATCTAATGTACATTTTTTCTCCTCAGATCCGCTAATAAAAGCAGGTTTGACTCTCTTCATTCCCTCTCGAATCAATTTGTGCACCACATGCAAATGTTGTTGTTATCAGAATAGTAACTAACAGAATTTTTCAAATGTATCACATCACTACTTTTGATTGTAATATAGTTCTAACAAAGTTTATTTAAACGTGATTTTTAAATAACCTGCACAATAACTGTCAGAACAAAATTTCCAGACAAATTATCAACTGCTATAGACTTTTACAATGGCAGTTTGGCAACAGACCGAGTCAAGGAAGTTGATATTGGACTGAACTATTACTAGTGCAGGGAGGAAGCAAGGTAAAGTTGCATAAACAAGAATTTGCACGTATTTTTATTCATCTCCTGTATGGATGTTCAGCTATGAATGAGATAGAGGAGTGACGTACATTTTTTTAAGAACATTTTATTTGTAACTTGTACATACGACATTTCTTGGAAATTATAATTTAGCATAATTTAAAATCTAACTAAAATTCCATATATTATATATTAAGATATATATTAAGTTATTTAATTACCTCCAATATATTGGACGTTTGTGCCATATTTTTTCCTGCCAGTGGTTTCCCATGCTTTGTTTATAAATGACAACACTGTCGCATCTTTGCTTATGTTTGCAGAACAAATTCTTCCCAACAGCAGGTGCTTCCCTGTTACATCATAGCATGCGACAGGAACCAGTTTAAACAGGATCACCCACTTGGTGACAATAATCTTCCATGGAATTTTGATAGACACGGAGTGAAATAAAGTGAATAAATGACATTCAGAGGTATGTATAATCGGATTCTCCAAAATTACACCTATAGCTGCAAAATGGGTCCCAGAGTGCATACATGACATGCGAGTTGTATGATTGTTTCTGCCAGGTTTGCTGGAGAAAAATTCCCCAACTGACCCTTTTATCTACATAAGCTTTGTGACACTTGTTAACATTATTTTTTTTGAGCTTTGTCAAATTTGTTAAATACCTAATAAGGAACACTACTGGCCTTATTTTTTTAGCTTTGCCACACTTGGTAACTAGCTGATTGGGCACACTACTGACTTTATTTATGGAGCTTTGTCACACTTGGTAACTAGCTAATCTGGCACACTACTGATCTTATTCTAGCTTTTTCACAGTTGTTAACCAACTGATCTGGCTCGCTACTGACCTTACCTTTTTGTAGCGTAGTCCCACTTGTGAACTAGCTGATATGGGCACACTAGTGACCTTATGTCTGAAGCTTTATCTCGCTTTGTAAACTACTGTAGCTGATTTGGCATACTCCTGACCCTAATTTAGCAGTTGTGCTACACTTTGTTAACTAGATTCATTGATACACTAATGACATTATATCTGCTTTATCACACAAAGATAAATAATTGATTTTTCGAAATGTACTCTTTACTCTAATGAGCCCTTTTTAGCCAACTCTGACTTACAGCAACTCTGCAGTCACAATGTATTAACTTCAAAGACAGTATATGTAAATTTCTCCTTGGTATCAAATAAGAGTGAAGCTCAGACTTACTGGCATCCTGAAGTGAGACTGAAACTTGCGTAGAGCAACATCAACTTGTAATCCTGACAGATCTATCTCTTCACAAAAAAAACTGAAAAATAAAGACAAAGCAATTTGGATTCTAATTTCTGCTGATAATTATCATCAGACTTTCTTTCAAAAAAAGAGCAATGGATAAGTTCTACCCCTGCAAAAAGAGCAAATAAATAGCGTTGTTTTCTTATTCATGTAAAGTAAGCTAAGCAGAAAGGTTTCTTTTGTGTTAATGGCACATTATTGGCTATATCATGCCAAGGAATCAGGGCCTAACTGCCTTTCTCAAGGCCACACCAAGGGAGATGACTTGGGTTGGTCTGGGGGGGTAATGAACCTGTGACCCTCGGATAAAGAGTCTGCTGCTCTACCGACTGAGCTACCGTTGCTCCCTATGGGCTGGAAGCACCATATCTACCATATATGTTGGGATACCGTATTTGTTGGGGCACCAAAAATCAATTTTTAAAGTAATTTTTTTGTGCAGTGTATGTTCTGGAACACATCAGGGTTTTTTTGAGTCGTAAGTTGTGAGACACCTTACAAATCTATTGAAAATTACATGTCGGAAAATGCACTGAAATTTTATTTTAAAAAATATAAGACTTTGAAACACATTAATCCACTGCATCATCATCTCATCAACACAACCATTCTCCTACACACACACACACACACACGATCCATTCTTCTGGTGCATGAATATTTGTTTAGCTTTCTCATGCCACGAAAAATTATCGTTGGAGGCAACACATTTCCTGAAGCAGAAACAGCAAGGACTAAAGTCAGATTTTTATTAATCTGCACGAGTCGTGCTAATTCTTGCACTTTTAACCCCCATCTTAACACTAGTCCAACTAGCAGTGAGATCAAAGTACACCAGGATTTCATCCATATTAATGATCATATTGTCAGAGAAATCATCTTTTCTTCTGGCCTTCGCAAATTCATCAAATTATTTTGTTTTCTCCAAATCTTCTGGACGCTGGGTCATTGATGTCCATGCATGTTCCATTGTTTCAATATATTTTCAAAATTCCTATGAACAGCAGTGAAAAGTAACCAAAGTTAGCTTCCATATCTGTGCTGACTTTGTACATCCCCCCCCCCCCAAATCAGCACACTTAAAAGAATCCAAAGTTGGCTTCCAAGGCCGGCTTCCTTTGTAATAGTGTAACCTTTGTACTGGTACCCTTTTTTTTTTTTTTTAAAAAATTGGCTTAAAAGTGTCCAAAGTCAGCTTCCGATGTCGGCTTGCTTGGTAATAAAAATAACCTTTGTCTTTGATGTCCTGTCAGTAAGTTCAAACAATGAGTTTACTGCTTGCTTGCCAGTTGTGTTTATTCGCCACCTGGGCAGCTTTATGCTTGGCATCTGTAGTTATAATTAATACATTCATTTTGTCACTGATGTCTACAGGTAAAAAGTATACACAGCAATAATTTGCTTTAATAATACTTTTTGTAACCCATACTAGCGAAAAGATTGTCACTTGCACTCAAGTAAATGTATTTTCAAATAATGATTTTTATTTGCAAGATACTGTCATATAGTTGACCAGGATATAATTAAATCTTGGTTATTTTGCACCTAACACCGTATCATGCGTGAATGGCAATGTCTTAAAGCAATCAGCTGAATATTTCCTTCTCATTTGCAATTTTGTTGGATCTAGTTTTCAGTTGGATAACATATTCAAACCTCTGAGTACAACCAGATACGATTTGTTTCTCAATGTTCACAATGTATCGTGTGTTATCGGACATATAGATACATGCTACGGGATGGATGCCTAAACTACGTATATGGAGTTTGTGGATATATTTTATTCTTTAATGCTCATGATGAAAAAGAGGAATAAATGATAACAATATGGTTAGTTTCTTTAACTTTATTATCAAATAAGCATTTTGTTTATCTATTTTATTGCAATGTGCAGTGGTGTGGGTGGGGCGCAGTGCAAATTCAACACAAATTTATTCCATTTCTTAAGTAATGGGATATATGACCAATGTGAATAAAAGTTTCACCATAAGTTCTGTCCCAATATATACCATCGGTATATCAATTATCTATTATCACCCTGTTGTTAGATAGCTGTTGCCATTAGCTGATAATGGCTTGCTTTTGGCTGCATGAACCACAAGACAAAGATCTCCTCGACTGATGACAAAACTATGTGTTTCATAATTTCCATCATCACAAGTCAGTAGAGCTGTCATTATCACAAGTAAAAAATCTGCACTTTAAAAACAAGAGAGTCAAAGGTAGACACAACTGTGTTTAATAATCTTCATGTTTTATTCAAATTGTACCATGGATCAGGCATATAAATTAATGGTTTACCTGGAAAATAAAACGTGGCTTCAGTGTAAATTGTCTTTTAAGCCACATTTTGCAGTAGATTATTAGTAGAATACTTAAAATAATGAAGACGGTTGTAGATATAAATATATTTATTTATACAGAACATTTTGTTTACCTATCTTCTGACAACTTTGGTATTTTTCAATAGTTGACAATAAATCTACCTGGTTGTTTACCTCATTAAAAGTTATTTATAGTGAGACACCTACCGTATATACTCGCTTATAAGTCAAATCAAAATGCAACTGCACAAACCCCAGGTCTGTGCAGTTTGTTAGAAGTAATCTGTAAAACAAACAACACATACCCTAATCTGCAGGCACATTTTGCAATGTCAGATCAGAATGTTTATTGTTTGCAGTTTGACTTGGCCTATAAGCGAGTACATATGGTAGTCCCATTTTTCTATTACAATCATCATAGATGTACATGTAAATGTTCACTGCAGTACTGTCATATCCTCTTCTTTTATTAATTCAGTTCACTGTTTCTTCTAAATGATTAACATCATATTTCATAAATTTTGTTGTATTTGGTAGTTTATAAGCAGAGGGCATTTTATTTTTAGTAGCAACAACATTGTTCTAAAAGGTTCACTGAAAATTTGTTTGAATGTCATGGCTGAGATCCATCAGAGTCAGACAGACAGACATTAAATTTACAGAACAAGCTTCAGAGCTCTGATGTTCCAATCAGGGCCAAGTTAAAATAACAACAGCACCATGACATTCATTCTGATTACACTTTATCTCTCTCCCATCAACACTTTCACCCAGGAGGTGGCAAAGTGCCAGGAATCATCAGTCTAACAGAGAAAATAGCATTATCAAATTCTGTAGTTATATCTACCTTGCAGATAAATTTAGGCATATAAAGAACATGGTGAGATTCACCTGGGAGATAAATATGAGACTGTGGAGGAAAAACTCCTGTTTTTCTTGCTAATCAATCATCATCATCTTGAACATTTATTTATATCATTTTATGACTGACACAGTACCAAACTGCAGCATGGTGAATCACACATGCAGCTCAGCTTGGATCCTTTCAATGACCTTGTATGTACTCAGGCCTGCCCATTACAGCAGTCTGGTGCCCTCCCAAGTCCCCCTTCTTTCCTCCCCAAAGGACAGCACTTAAGGCAAGGTTCTTACCCAAACTGAATCTGTCAGATAAACACTGTTCAGCAAGTACACTTACCTTAGCACCTCCATGTTGAATTCATTTGAGATGTTACCAAGATATTCCCCAATCATTTGTTTGCTAAGACCCTTTCTTGTGATAAGGAATCGTGCAACTGTATCTGGGGAGTCATTGATGAATCCATTCTCACAGAGAAACTGCAATCCCTTCTCAGGTTTTCTGTAAATAATAAAAACATGAGTCGTCTAGAAGACACCCATCAGCTGATACGGTAAATAAAAATGACCAAAAGGATCCTGTGGTCCTGCACTCTGAATATGTATACTACTTATGGTCCATCACTCTCAGTTCATGTACCACTTGTGCTATACTTTAATTCCATGGTTACATAAAAAACACTGAATGTTAATTAATATCAAAAGGCACATCTACTAAACTTGTTTCACACTGTGCAGAGTTTGGCTGAAATACACTGAACTGATTGAGTTATGTACCCAAAACAGAAATGTTCACACAGACACACCAGTAGCTATATCCCCCATCACACTGCAAATCATGGAGATAATAATGCAAAGGCTGAGAACAATTCAACCATTATCAGTTTCCACCAAGGTGTCAGAATCTTAGACCTTCTTTAAAATTCAATCATCCAATTTAATAAATTTTTCTTGCACAAGTCTCAAACGATATGACACATTAAGGAGTGACCATTGTTTTTGAGGCGGGGTGGGGGTGGAATACGGAATTTTCTTATTAGCTGGGATAATTTTTTCTTTCACCTCAACATAATTTATTATTTTTGACTAATGAATACACTTTTCTATAAATTAAAGCAAGAATATTTTAATGGGCCGTTCAAATGTAGAAAATCATTTTTTAAAAAAATTAGTTCCTTGCCTCCTGGAAAATTAAATATGTGGTCCCTAACTACAGCATTCACATACCATACTGTTCTGTATGTACCTCCTTACAGATTTCAAATATGAAAGCATCATAGATGTAAAAAATGCACAAAACTTTGTCATTTATCAATTTATGGTGTCTGACTTGATTGTTGCCAGGGGGTCCCTAATGCTGTCAACTTATTTGATTTTCAACCAAAAGGAACCTCATGATGTAAACAAGCAGACAGACTGCTCATTGTCCATTTTCCATTAATAGAATAGTCCATTTCAATAAAAACTGCACTGTCTGCATCCAATATTTGCAATGTCAAGTTTTAATATTTCTAAAACAAACTAAAATAAAAATATGTTCAAAGAAATGTAAATCCAAAATTTATTGAATTGCTGGGATTGTCAAAGACACATCACATCTGTTGCTTGAAAACATAGACTTGCCCATGCAAATGGCAAACATGTTACTAAAGAAACTCAAATCTAATTTGAAACACCAAGAAGTTGATTGCATTTGGGACCCTGGCAACAATCAGGTTAGAAATTATAAATAGATGCATGAAACGACCTAGGTTTGTGCATTTTTTATATCCTTGATGCCTTTTGTTTTTAAAATCAGTAGGATGGGCTAAAAAAAATGTGAAAGTGTGTGAATACTAAAGAACAAAGCTACAAAAGCAAACACTATGGGCATTTTTCTATCCAAAGTGTCAGTTATCGGATAAAATTGTTTCCACAACTCTCTGAAGATGTTTTGAAAATGGAAGTCCTGGGCCAAACTTTCTAGAGAAGTATAGCAATATTTTGACAACATAAAATCATAAAATATTGTACAGTGCCCTAGTTTTCACACACAGCTGTACATGATACATTTTTAGTTTTAACAGTCCCAAATTCAACCTGGCCAAGCCATTTGCACCTAATCTGATTTGTTCTGATAGATGTGCACTTTTCCATTTTAGAAAATATTTTGTTTAAAGTGTTTTGAGCAGACTTATATATACTATTGGCTGATTATTTTGTTTTGAGAATGGTCAATCATGCAAGGTCAGAAAAAAATGTAGTTTAGCCAGTGACTGGTAGCTAGCTATTACCCTGGACATAAAGACAAATACCACGTATTATCAACATGCCTGTCCTAAGAGTCACTTGACATCTTTCTATTGGGCTAAAGGACTGAAGTACTGCTGTGAAAGTAGGCACAAGCCAGCACCTGTCTTAGCTCAGATAACAAGAATAAAAACAGCACTTTAGAAGCAGAGTATAAGCAGTCAGGCACACTTCAGTGTAATCCAGTACACCATGGTCAATTATAGCTGCTGAGAGGGGATTTAGAACACTCATCTGCCAACAGTGCACTTCTTAAAAAGGTCATCTTGTATGAAGTGGATCAGCCTCTTGTCTTTTGGTAATAATAACACTCCTAGAAAACATATATCAGACTAATTAGTTTTAACTAACATCTCTTCTATGGACAAAGTTGCAAATTTTTTAGTTCTTTTGTTACTTGAGAATCAAAAACAACCTCAAAACTCTCAGCCAAATCAATTTTAAAACACAAGTACTGTAAATGGTTTATTATATGCCTGCCATATCTAGTTATTTTTTAGAAACCATTTTCTTCCTTTTGTCTTGGTTACATTAACTTTTGACCAAAGACCAAATGACCCCAAAATTTGTAGGTGCCTTTCTGGTCTCAAATGCCAGCCCTTCATAAAGTTTGCTCATGGTACGCGGCAAGGCCTTAATTTATTTTGTAAAAACTATAATCCTTCTTTAAGTCCCTCTGCACCTGACCTTTGACAATTTAACCCCCAAATCAATGACATCTTCCTTTTTCAAATGCAAGACATTAACAAACTTTAGTCTTGGCATGTGCTGCAGAACTTATGTAGTTTTGTGGGGAAAAAATTCCTTCTCTGTCTCCTTGACCTTGATAACTGACCTTTGGATCACAAAAGGAATAAGTGGTTTCCTTATTTCAAATGCAAGTCATACACAAAGTTTGGTCAAAGTATGTGACAAAAGAACACAAGATATTGTGCAGAAACCATCTTTTTGAGTCACTGTGACCTTGAAATTTCATCCTTTGATGCCAAAATCGTAAGGAGTCATATGTAAGTGTTGCCATCATATCAATGCTTAACATTTCCCTCCAATTTATTGTATAAATATTGATTATCATTAAGACAAGAGACATGGGTGTATATGGTAGTTTTAGTTTAAAGGATTTTAAGTGGTCAGACATGGTAATGTTAGAAACAAATTCTACATAGTTCACACATCTGATACTGATAAAGATTCTGACCCCACAAGACTTGGAGTCTGTATTTGTCACCACTGTAAAAGCAAGAATTTATAATGTTAATGAACCCTGACTATGTCTCCATTCTGAAGTTTTCATAAACTATCCCCTGGTGTACAACTACCAATCTGTTTTGTGTAATGGGCAGTGGTCTTGAGCCCTAGCTTGGGTGAGCCCTAGCTTGGGTGAACATTAAAAATTAGCTGGGAATCTACTTTGTGTTGGATGTTATTGCTTGCAACTTTTGTACCCAGTAAGTCATTAACAAATTTTGGTCAAGGTATCTGGCATACAAATAAATTATTGTGTGGAGAAATTTATTCTTCTTTCAGTCACTGTGACCTTCACCTTGGAGCATCTGAGAATGAAATCTATAGGTTCTTCCTTGGTATGATGTCTGGTAATGGTAGATGCTGGAGAAGCCAATTTACCAAACAGTAATAACACGCAATGAAAAGACATACACATGGATGGACATCACAACATAACACTCTCCACTTTATGGCATATTAAAAATGTTAACATTTGATTTTGATTTCTTTAAATGTGTTACAGAAGCAGTGATGCCTTCAATTTAGTATACACTCCTTTATGCATACTCTGTGTAGAAAATGACTGGCCCAAGAAAAAAACATGCACCATTTTTGTGTTATGCAAATCTTTTACTTCCAAACAAATTTGCCTGAAAAGATTCACCAAATATGTCATGCTTGCCTGCTGGTTTGATGGTGAGGTAACAAAAAAATAAAGATGCAAGATAATTGTTGCCACATGGAAACAGTCCTGTGACTCTTTTATCATCACTCCAACACTTTATCAACTGAACTACAGGCTCCCTGGATAAAATCAGACTCAAATTTCTGTTGGTCACTATCAAAGCATGTGTACCAGACATATTTAATACAATAATTAAGACCTTTGATCTGCTTATTGTGTTATGTTTTAACAGATGACCTGCTAAGACCCTATCCTTTAAAGAGGTACAATAAACATGGATTAAGTCTGCCATTATTTACCAGCTGATTCTCAAGCCAGTGTAGAACCTGCCATTTAGAGCAATTCTGGTTATCAGCTAACTTGTTTGTCCCTCAACGATATTACCATACATAATTGCTGGTAAGATGAGTCCAAATGCAAACTGCACATACTCAGATCTGCTGTCACATAATGCATTGGCAGATCTGAGTCTGTGCAGTTTGTTAGGAGGAATCAGTAGGAAAAAACAACACAGACCCTGATCTGTAAGCACATTATGCTACACCAGATAGGGATCTTTGCTGTTGCAGTTTGACTCGACTTATAAGCAAGTATAAACGGTTAATCAATTTTAGATGAATCTCGACACAGAAAGTCGTGCTTCATCTGGAAATGTATGTACATCTATGTGAAAAGCCATTTTTTACTGCATGCACCATATTGGCACATATTAAAGGTTGATTCTAGACTGTGTGCCAAGGTTAAGATGATACAGAGAAAACATACTGATCTCAAAGAGGCATGGTGCCATAAAAACAAAATGGTTGGGCATCAATCTTGCAAATAACAGTGGGCAGGGCACTTCATTCATCTGCACATGCCCAATTGGAACTTAGTGAAGTGAATGCAGAGTGTACAGAAATGAATGGATCAGTGAATTTACCTCAGATAAGTAAACATTCAGTTAGAGAGAACCAGTGGATTAGAAAAATGAAATTCAATTTGAAGCCCACTAAGTCTAATACATGAAATTCAATATGAAGCTCTCTAAGTCTAAAACATTTCAAGCATTTCTGTACAGACACCCAAACTGCTGCTGCTGTAACACTGCAAGCAGCTCACAACCATAAATCAGCAAAAAAGGTGACTAACAAACTTGGTGCTGTTGGCTTACTGGCATCACTGCTCTCAAGTACTTTAAGCACCCACATTTTAAATGTAATTTTAGAGTTGTCATCATGCCGATTCAGTAATGTGTGACAACTCATGATTTCAACTAGGTATGCAAAGCATGAAAAGTAGACAAAACTTCTATTAAAAATGTGTTGATACAATGAAAAGCGATTAGTTTTTAAAAGTCTTGATTTACCAATATTGATTGCAATGGTGTCTACAACAAGCTACTTGTACTGCAGAATACTTACTTATTAAAGAGGTTGAGTCCAATCCGATAGACCCGCTTCCTTTGCTTGTCTGCTGACCTGGGTACTGAAGCGTTTGAATGGTCAGGTGTCATGCTCAACCGCATTCGTCTTTGGTAACTTATACTAGTGTCACTAGCTATACTAATATTCTCAGAGCTAATATTTTCTGAACTTGGTGAACTGGAATAATGTCCACCATCTAAACTCTCTGGTTCACTTGTCTCTGAAATATTACTCATTCTTTTGATATCTCCACTTTTTAAACTACTGGTTGAACCATTGTTTTTTCGTTTCCAAATTGGTGAAGCCTCTGGTCCTCGACCAGGAACTGCTGGGGGTCGTTTCAAATTGTCACTTTCTGTCCTGTTACCCCTCTGCTTGCCTTCAGAATTCATAAAATATTTAACTGTTTGCTCCTGCATATGTTTTTGCTCTTGAGTCCTTAAATGTTCTGGTGACACTCTGTCTTTATACAAGTCATTCTGACTACTACTTGCAGAACCTGTGTCACTAGAGTCTGCCTGAGACCTGAAGTTTTCGTATGAGGAACTTATTGACCTATTGCTACCTAGTGTATCATTACTTATACTGCTAGACCCCAATAACAACATCCCACCTGTGGACTTATTTGGCATTCCTTGTATTGCCAAGTTTATATCCTGACTGGCGTCACTCTGAAAACTATCAGTTAGAATATCTGTGTCTTTACTTTCCAACAAATTCTCAAAGTCCACACTGTGAATATCCACTGTGCTCTCAAACGGAGTTACCTGGGGAGAATCACTAACGCCACTATCATTCATTTCTGGGCAAGAATTACGATTGTTATTTTCTTCTCCTTTACTTTGTCTCAGCCTGGAGTCTTTTTGAATGGGAATGTCATTGGCTTCTACCTCCATTGATCGCTCGAGACGTCTGCGATCTGCTCGATGTTTCAGCTTAGGTGAATCAGATTTATAATTTGGGTCTAGTGACATTTGCTGCCTAAGTCTGATCTCCTTCTTGATAGTTTCATCATTCATTGCTGGTCTCCCATAATCGTGGCCAAAATCTCCCTGGCCCCAGCTTGTAATATCAGGGCCATTCTGAAGCACTGTAGCCCCCATTATGCACTGTCCATCAGCAGAAATTCTGTCTGACCACACTGTGTTACTGCGACCAAGTTTGGATAATCTCCTATCTCCTATAGAATTCCTCAACTTTTCGAAGTTTTTACTCATACAGTATTGCCTGAAGGCTCTCTGAATGGTTTTTGCTGCACGGCGCGACCTAAGTGATCCCCCGTACTTCCTCTCTAGCATTTCCACCTGCTTGTCCTGCAGGTCCTGTGACAACTCGTATGCCACGGACTGTGCACGTGACCTCTTTACTGCCTCATCTTCAGATCGGCGCAGAGATCGCTGGCGCTGAACGCGACCGGAGGTCACAGTCTGCTGGCTGACCAGCTTGCTATTTCGAGATGCCTCATGGGGTGACCCTACTGATCTTGACCTAGATTTGGAATCTCGAAGTTCAACACCATTGTCAGCACTGGTCACACTGAAAAGACAAAAGAAAAAAAAAGATTATGATGAAAGTAAACCAGAGAAAAATGTCACTATCAATATGCTTCTTTGTGGGTAGCTGCTCTTCAATTATGGAAATAAATTTTAAGTTGCCTGTAAGTAGTACTGGAAGGCAGCACTGAATTAGGCCCACTACATGGCATACAAGTTAAATGTACTGTTGACATTAGCCTACAAGTAAGGATGTGTACGTTGCTTTCTTATGTTGAGACAACTTAGGCTTTGTATTGAAAATTTCAAATCTTTCTTCATACAAATGATATTAAAACTATCCAAAGATATTTTACTTGATAAATGTGAAAATCAAATAAAATCAAAAGTTTCCATTGTCCTTATACTTCAAGATTAAACACTTTTGATCAACTACAATCAACAGAAAATAATGATACACAAACAACTGCTAGTATTACTGACACATAAACAACCACCTATAATAATGACACATAAACAACCATTCATAATACTGGCACATAATCAACCATCTGTAATAGTTAACAACTGATAATGCCCATTCATACCATCACAAAGTGGATTTCTGGGGAAAGTTATAGCAACATAATTGTTCAGGTAAGTAAAATTATTGTTTTGTTCAAGTTTTGTGGAAAAATTAAAAGATAATAATTTTGAGATGTAAAATGTTTTTAATTTAACAGTTCTTGCCAATACTTACAAAGCACTTTTATCTAAGTTCTATTGTTTAAAGTATGTAAATATAAATATCTGCCATACTACAGAAGCAGCGTTAGATTGCAAGGTGTCACATATGTGCTACATGAGCTATAGAGCCTGTGGCAACTGTAGGTATCTTAATTAAACACCCATTTAATCTTACAATGGGCTGATTGGCTTTATATGCAGATTTTCAATCAGCGATTCCGTATCATGCCTAAAATATCTGTGGTGCACACCCAACCTGAAACTACTTTTACACCTTGAAATATTCAATAATAGTCCCCTTATAAAATATCAGGAATTATTTATTTCTATATAATATTTAAACTATTGAAAAAGAAATGCAGTCATATTGGGTGAAAGTGGCTTCATTTGCCACTGGGAAATGAAGTGCCATAAGTAGCAATACCACTGATGCATCTGAGTCAGTTGAGGTTGACAACAATATTTTGGACTGAATGCTTGACGATGAATTCTCAGATAAGCTGGCGTGCAAAGTAACAACAAACATGACAAGAAGGACACACTTAGTACTCTGACACTAAAATCTTGTAAATTTTAAGACATCGAGACAAAGTAAAAACGTATCATGGTGTAATGTCTTGATTCAGGACATGGTTAGAAAAGCCCCAATGTTTAAATAAATCTTTACCCCTGTTTAATTAGACACTTAAATTGGTGCCAACCTGCCTATGTAATGAAGCTGGATGGTTTGTACCATGAGTCAGATACTTTTCATAATTACAACACAGCTATAGATAGATAAATAAGGGTTAGCAACTATGGCTACAACGTTTGATGTTCGAAGATTCTGATAATCATCTCAAAGTATTAAATTCTGGGAGCAATGGTCTTAAACAAAAAGGTCTATGAAACCGAAAACTGCTGCAACTGTGTTTGGGAGACAGCAATTCTGTGCTGGTCTTGCTCATGATTAAAACTGTTACGAGCACAGCTACTTAAAATGCACACTGCAGTTTTAACATTCTTTCCCTGTACTTGTATGTCTTACATAGGTCGACATTTCAGTTCTCAAACAGATTATTACACACACAAATACTTCGTGAAAATGGAAAAATGGTATGCCAACAAAAATCCCTTGCTAAATCAAATGTCATGCACCATTAAAAACAGGCCTGAATTCTTGTATGAATACAACATTATCATTATGAATATGCTATGAAAAAACAGATGGAACAATTCTGAATTTCTAGCAAAACTCTTAAGACTTCTCAAATCTTACAAACAACTTTCTTCACTACTTTAAAACCTTTTCCACATCAAGTCAGAAAAAAATCAGTATCATGTAGCTCTGATGTGACATAAATCCAAGATTAGCACCTTAGAATCTCCCTGCGAGAACCATTGGCTCCAACTAAAACTACTGAAATTTTTCCCGAGAACTGAAGCTTAAGTCCATTGGCATGCAGAATACTCCTTGGACCCATAAAAACACTGTCACTGTAATTCCGCCTCTGTCCCACAATAATGCTGTCATCATAGGAGCTCCTCAGTCGTCTTTTTGGTCTCATCATAGGAGATATCTCTGTAAGTATTCTGTCCACCACACTACTTGCTCAACAGTATAATCACACATGAGTAAGCAAACGAGTTCTATCTAGTAAACCTGTTTGTAATATTCTGGCATATTCATAGATCCCTACACCATCTAGTAAGTGCTTTTTAATTAAAGAAGAACATCAAATCTTCAATATTAGGGAAAACATTAAACACATGTGGGCTTCAAAGCATCACCGTAAATTCTTACCATACAGAGCAGATTAGTGGGCTACCTTGATTAGTCTGGGGAAAAGCAAACAGTTCCAAGGAACCAGTCAATAAAAATAACTTCTATGGACAGCCCCAGTAGGCAATACAACTGCTGAGCAAGAGTTCTCTGTTGTAGATTCAGATATTTTTTCATCTCAAAGAGTACTAATCAAGTGGATGGTACAGTCCACTAAAGTCAGTGAGGTTAATATGTTTACCTTGACTGGTTATGTTTGACTTAATCTAATGTCTGATGAAAAGTTAATGAAATATGATGGTTAGTGGAGTTGTCTATTTGCTTTAAGCTAAACCTTGATGTAAAAACTTCACTGTACAACATACAACCCTGACTCACTCAAAAGTACATATCTTGGTCCCTATCAATAACATGTTTTCTCCATGCAACATGACAGTAAGATTTATTCAATATTTAAAGACTCAAATTCTGAGCCTTCTTTGAATCTGATCTTGCAAATTTAGTTTAACTGTATTTATTTTGCACTACATATATATATATATGGTGTGTGTGTGTGTGTTTTTTTTTTCATTCATATCAATTAAAAACATAAATTTTTCTCACCCTTAATGTGACCAAACAAGAGCACAGACATGCAATAGAGAAATCATGTAGAAACTTTTGGCTGTGGAGAGAACAAAATCCAGTGATTTAGTTTTGCCTATTACTTCCTATCACAGCAGTAAGTAAGCAACATCTGTATGTTATTACATTAACTAATTACAGTTTCTGCCGATATTTATACAGGAGTTGAGAGCATTGAGAGTTAAGTAGCTATGCCTTCTTTCATAGCGGCCTTGTGCTGTTTTAAAGAATTATTTGTCTTTGTCTTACTTGCTAATTCTGTTGTTACATGTTGTCCCTTTATATCAGCGAGTAGAATCCATTATCTTGTTGCACTTGCTTTGTCTTATGAATTAATGCAGCTGATCTAGAGTGTTTTGTCAATTAGCTGTTAATTATCCCAATACAAACTCCACATAATGAATAACTATGTCACACGGCTCCAACTTCCCCACACTATAAACAGAGCTAAGATGCAAACCCCAATGACTAATAGCTTGGCTAATGCAAAAGGTCTTGCATGCTGCCAACAATCAAGCAGAGAACAAAACTGGCTGTATCTTTTTACACAAGGAAAGTAAATGATCCACCATGAGGTGCAATCACAGAAAAGCGTAAACTCTCTCTTTATAACCAGCATACCCTATTCAATGCAAGTTCAATGGCAAATTGGTGATCTGAAGCTCTGACAACTGATTTGCATAGCAATTTATTTGAAATTGCATTCTTCTAGTTGAAAACAAAAATCATGGTTTCTGAAAGGAAACTTTTAAATATGTTGTAAAATATCATGACAATTGGGCACAAGATGTTCAGGATACAGAAAGGGAGCAATCTGAGTCAACTGCCTTGGTGTGTCCTTGGCAAAAGTACTTGGCTAAGTTATTTCCATGACACAATATAACTAATAATGTGTTATGTGCTGCTAAAAACCAACCAATCAACCAACATCAAGTTACCAAGATTTGACTGTAGTGTTAGTAAAAGCCACATCAGTGACCAACTGGGCTTCTGTCAAACTGCTTGATGCCCAGCCCAGGACGTGAAGAAAAAAAAAGTTTAAATTTTTGTTCTTATTGGTTTTAATGTCACTTCTCATACATTACTGACATTAACATTATTGCTATCATGCCATGAAATGGGAGCCATGTTTAATCATCATCTTAATGTTCATTGGGCATGCAGTCATCAAGTTTAGAACCTTTTTTAATTTGCAGCACTGATCATATTATACCCCAAAACAGGGATTAAGAATATTACTGAAGGTCTTTTTTTGATAAATTATTCTAGTGTGACTTGAATTTTCTGTAAAACATGTGGTATGTATATCAGAAAGGAGAGTCTTTTCTGTAAAACATGTGGTATGCATATCGGTAGACTGTGTCACATACTGCATCAAACGAGGCAGCTCTCATGTAGGGAACAATGTTCTTTTTGTTTAATCCACAATCCCATTCACATCCAAGGTCATTTTGTCCCCAAAATTAGCTGCAATTTTTTTTTATATACTTCAAATCAAGTAATAAATGGCTGTAAATTTAAATAAACAATACCATAACACTTCTTTGTTCCAAATGTTCAATTTGATATGATCTGTTTCATGGAGACAACAAACTCAAACTAATTATGTTTTTTAAAAATATGCCCATATATATATGTACTTTGTCACATCAACCAGCAGTGGATCCTGCCTTGAAAAAAAACCCATCTAAACAATTCATACCATTCTTTCACAATCAAAACAAATGTCGTCCATCTAAAACTTGTGACAGCTGATTTCCAAATAACACCAAGTATTGTCCCAACAGAGACATTATCAGTTGACACTTACCAGTACTAATAAGTTCTTGCCCCTATTTCTGCAGTACTGTAAACCATGCTATCATCCAACCCAATGGACTTTTTCTATGCACAACTGCTGCTGTTTCAAATAACAAAAACCCCAACAAACAAAACTAAAGTAGTATGGAAAGCACTTCCTTATCTAGCCACATTTTGAACAAAGCCTGAAATGCCCTGGGCTCCACTTCAAACTGCTCACATACCTGTACATAATGGAAGAATCAAAAAGATTACCTAATGCCAAGTAACATGACAGCCTTCAGACACTCAGATGACCAGAAAATGGTCTACTGCCTGGAGGGGAGACCATAAGTTATGGTAGATCACTTGAACTGGCTATCACTGGTTCAATATAATACAGACCTACAGAGAGATTAAGGTACTTAAGGTAACAGAACTTGGATCAGTCTACAGCATAACTGTAAGTACAAAGAGCTGATAGACATCTTTACTGTTTCATTGAGTGATACAATGACTATATGTATACATGCTTTGTCTGAGAGTTTGGTCAGCACTGCCCCATATTCATACTGGTGATGGGAACCATTACTCACTCATAACTGTAAAAAAAAAATTCATAGAAAATTTGTGATCCAAAGGAAAAACATAATTTTGTTATATTAAAGGACAGGTGAAAATTGTGTACTGCATGTATAGTTTACAGAAGTTAGAGATTTCATTACATAGCACCAAAAGTATGTATCATTCCTTATTTGCCTATAAATATACATATAACATTAAAAAATTTGTTTTGAGTCCTACTTCACCAACAACCTACATGAAAATCGACACTGATATCTCAAGCTACATGAAGCAAAATAAATTTAGCATTTATGTTTTGCACAGATATTCAAGGTTTTTTGCCTATGCCAAATTTGACTTAACCTTCCATCTTCAAGGAATGCCAGCATGTTTTCCTATATTGCCATTGGACACTGCCAAGATTGCACCTGTCTGAAATGACTATGTAACATGCTGAATCAAATGTGCTCTCACTGGTCAACTGAAAATGAAGTTATCATACAGACAAGTGAGTGCAGTATTCTTTTCAGTACATTGCACCATCATGATTATGACCATGTCAATAGCCAATGCAGAAATGGGCAAGCATTCCTAGGCAGTGGAAAAGTAATTTGACTTTGTCATAGGTGTTGGTACAGTTGATGTGATTTAATTGTTTCCATTTTTCCAGTCCTTTGCTTTGTCACATTGATCAGAATTCACATTACAAGAAATCTGCTGTTCTGCAATCTAAACATGCAAGCAGGCTCTTTACAGCAAATTCATCCCAAACTGCCATATGGACATAAATCCTTTGTTTGTTATGTGATCTATGGCCTATGCAGTTAGTGAAAACAATTGGTATTTGTGTTTAACTATCCTATGAAGACCTCTTGACCACTGTAAAAAAAGCGCAAACTGAAGTCTTACGGTCATGACTCAAGATCATCTGGACTGGCAAAAACAATCTTGCATGGCACAATGTGAGGATGCATTAGAAGAGGCAGACAGTAAAAGAGGTGGGAAGACAACATTAAGGAATGAGCAGGCATGGGACTTGGAGATTCCCAAAGGGCAGTAGAGAACAGGGAAGATGGAGAGAATTGGTTGTAAAGTCAACTGTGGTGCCCCAATGACCTCTTGGGTTAAGGGATTGATGATGATGATGATGATGATGATGATGATGAAATTAATTATAAGGATATTAGAGTGCTTAACATAAACTTTAGATGTTGAAAATGTTGACCATATTGAAGACAAGATAGTAGATTAAGTGGCTCTAATTAGCAAAAGTAAGGTGCATCTAGATTTAAAGAAAATGGAGATTTTATATTTAAATTATGAGATATCTTTGCCAGACTTCTACACCTAAAGCATATTTATTTCACATTTATGTTTTGCTGCAGAAGATGAAAATGAATGTGATCAGAGATGTAATAATCATTTGCATATTAACAAATCAATGTCTAGACAAATCATTATTAAGAAATAAAAAGGTTTAGTTTAACATATGAAACAGGTTTTAAAATCAGAAACAATCAAGACAGAGAAATATGATATCAATATGTCTTCTGTGGAGCTTGATATATAAAAGGGCAATGATGGTTATCAGTTGGAAATTTTTGACTTCAAATTTTTGGTTTCCTGTAGGGTAACAAATATGTGGCTGAGAAGTTTGCTTGCTTTACCTGTTAATTCCCCATGTAGCCTACGCACCACAATAGCTACAATATAGGCATAAAAATTTGAATAGTTGATTTAAAACATTGATACCCTTATGTTTATCTATGTTCTGTATAACCTGAGACAACAGTGTTAATTAAAAGGTAGATTGTTGGGAGGTGTCCTTCTTGTGTTTTTTTTTTTAATTATAGGACATTATATATGGGTAAATTATAAGCTGTGGCTCCACTAGTGATTTGTAAGTTGCTTTTATTTTACAATTTATGGACTATCAGCTTATTCACTATTTGTATGCAATCTCTCTCTCTCTCTGTGCTTTATGCTGAGAGCTATGGTGGCTCAATTATTACGATTTTATATCTTTGACCAGAAATGGGCTGGGGGTTGGTTGATACCCAGCATCAGATATGTCCAGATATTCCACTGTGATGCATCCTTGGGCAAAGCACATTACTTGCCTCAGTACAATATAATCTTAAACAACATGTTGCTATGCATAAAACACCAAAAACCAAATCAGCAAAAACTTTTTCCAGACATACCATACATCCTTGCTTATAAGTTGAGTCAAAATTCAAACATAGATCCATATTTACTGTAGTATAATGCAACTGCAGATTTGAGTCAATCTTGTTGGTTATACTGATTACTCCTAACAAACTGCACAGATCAAGGTCTACTGGCACATTATGCGACTGCAGATCTGGGTCTGTGCAGTTTGTAGTTGGACTCGTAAGTGATTATATATGGTTACTCCCTACCCACCCAATTTTATCCCTAGTTCCACCTTCCATCAGCTGTCCGACATAGCAATATATACTGAAGCTAATACAAACATACAGGTCTGATGAAAATCTTCTTGTCATTAATTATCTTTTATTTCTTTTTGAGAAGGGTGGGAATATAATTATAGTGCACTTGGATGGAATAGTAATTCACACTACCAAAAGTGAAGTACATTTTTGTAAAACAAACATTATTCTGGCTGAAACGTTTGCAATGTTTTTATAGCAATGAACTTTAAAGGTACACAGTTTACTTTAAAGTTCATTACTATAAAAACATTGCAAATGTTTCAGCCAGAATAATGTTTGCTTTACTTTAATAATATGCAGTAATATGAAGATTAGTGTAGAATACTTAAAATTCCCTAAAAGTTATATAAAGATTATAATCAAACTATGAATGGTTTCATTATAATTTAAGCCCTCAAAATGATCAACAATATGCATGAATCCAATATATTCTCTGTGAAACAGGACAAAACAAATATTTGTATGCTGCCTACAGACAATTGACCTTACACGAGACGATAGATCGCTCCGCCTGCCAAATCACGTGACTTAACCTCCGACAAACATGCAGTATTTGGCAAAGAAATATGTTTCAGTTTAAGTGATATGTTTATTTAATGTGATTTGTATTATTTTTAAAAATATATAATTACAAAGTTGTATTAATTATACTGCAGTAGACAATATTTATAGATGTAGTTCAAGTCTGTACATTAATAACCTAAGCGTTTTATTTCAGTAAATAATAACAATCAATTGTAAAGCTGTTTAAGAACTTGTTCATATGAAAGGAAACTTAATCCAAAAGATGCTGATGTATTTAGCATATAATGTTACCCTTGTTAATTTTATCTGACTTATGTTTATGCTGTCTTGGAAGTATATGAATTAAAAATTAATAACAATATTGTAAATAATTACTGTTTAGAAGTATTCTGTTATACATCTTAATTTTAAAGTCTGCTATGTTCGTCAGATGGAATTTTGATCAATGATGTCTGTTTATGTAAACATGTAAATGCATGCTTAATATATCGAAGATAATTATTTGAAACCTTTATTTTGTATTTCTTTATTACTAATTACATTTTTGTATCCCCATCCCTCCTTCAACCCAATGAGAAAGTAAAGCATCACTCTAGTGTCTGAAAGATCGAGACGATAAATCATTAATTTTGGGACAAGCCAACATTAAAGTGTAAATTTTCAAACTTTAAATTAATGCAGCCTTGGGTTCAGTGCTTCCATGATACAAGAATAAATAATATATATCAAAGCCTGAAAGTTAGGGGGTTCTCCACCTATATTCTTGAAACATTAATTTTAACATATATATTTTTCAATTCAATTTCTTCTTTTTTTCCAAGCTATCAATGGGACATACTTTTATGCAAACAAACACATTGTAATTGCCATCAATTATGTCTTTATTCAGCTGATCGTACACGCGACAAGTCGTTATCAATCAAAGTTTCGCCTATGTTTCAGGAAAGGAATACATCTAATTCCTCCATTTAGACGATCTGGATATTGACTGTCAGAATTACACGACTTCTTTTCACCGTTATCAATCGAGAAATCAACAAATCATTGCAAAATTTGTAAATACTTATCATAATCAATTCATTATTGCTACAAGCAGTTTGTCGGAGGAAAATGGTGGACTTAAGCAAACTTAAGCAATGCCTGGAGGTGTGTCTAATTTACTCTCGCTGATTGGTTAATTGTTCCAGAGTGATTGACAAGTGGTGATAGGTCAATTTGCATGGAAACACTACACTGGGAGAGCTGGGAGAGACTACTACAAAACCACTGTAAGCACAACAAACCTCCACCTGCTTGTTCACACCCTGGTATTATGTAATATGGGACCATACTCATGGATTGTGTAAAATGTCTTGGAGTTGGCACTATAACAAGCCTGGAGATCATCTAACATGGGAGCTACAGCTTGATGTATGTCTTGGCCAATCACAATGGACTTTATTTTATTATACCAATTTTGACTAGATTAGAGTAAATGCTCAATCTCAAACTTTTATGATATCTAGGCCAGGAAGAAATCAGAAATCAATGATTAACTCATGCCAGCTGCAATATATTATACAACAGAAATTAGGCACTACCATTCTGCTGTTGCTGCTACTGCTTCTTGGAGGTAATAATACTAAAATGTTTGTCTGACCTTGAAAGGTAGCAATTTTCAATGTTTTTTGACTGAAATGAATCATGCTGTGGGAGACTTCAGCAGAATCACAAATGCATGTTATACCATATTCTTCCTTCAGAATCACACATGCATCTGTTATATTGCAACTCCCTTGGTATACACACATTATCACAGCAGAAACACACATGCATAAGTTACTTCCTCTGGTCTGCACAATATCATAACTGCCTTGCATAATACAATGTTGTGCAGTTTGCTGGGGTGGGGGACCACAGACGTAGTCCTGTGATTTGTAAAATCAAAATCATTCCTTAAAGTTTATCTCTTCCTGTCACTAGCCATCATGTTTACCGGAAACGCCTTAAATTTTGATAAAAGCTTTGTTTACAGTTCAGTCTAACTTTTATTTTATTATACGTCTTTCTGGCTAATTTCTCTTCCTTAATAAACAATCAGTTTAATCACATGATAACACATAAAAGGTTACACCAATGGGGTACTTGAAGTAAAATGTCTTGCCCTGCAAAGCACAAGGGCAGCTGATCTAGCCTGGTCTGTACATCATTCAAACCCACACCCTTCTTGATAAATTATAAAGCAAACTACCAAGTCATTTCTCCTCTTTTAACAAGCTAATTTACAATCAAGAGGCAACAGATTAATTAGATAATTTTTTTATGAGGGTCACTTTCTGCCCTTTCTGATTCAAATATGATGCAATAGGAAAGCATATTGGATGAAAATTCTTCCTTCATTTGAAATTTCTCTGATGGACAATTAGATAACAGCAAAAAACATACAACCCAGTCCTGATGCCAAACAGATTAACCATTACTTGCACTACATCATACATTTTTCAGATATAGATAGTAGAGTTATGATACTGACAAGAGTTATCCATTGATATAAAACTAAACCCTAATATGTATCACACATACTCACTTATAAGTCAAGTCAAACTGCAAGAAGATCCTGATCTGCCATAGCATAATGTGCCCGCCGATCAGACTCAGTGTTGTTTGTTTTACTGATTACTCCTAACAAACAACACAGACCAATATCTGCTGGCATATTATGTGATGGCAGATCTGGGTCTGTGCAGTTTGCAGTTGGACTAGTCTTATAAGCGAGAATATACAGTATAAGGACCCAGTGGCCTAAACATGATGACATACATGTGCCTTAAAATGCATGCATCATAATAAAATTTAACTGACTCCTCACTGGGTCGGGGATGGTGTATTTACAGTGCTGCACCTAGGTTCCCAAGGGCATGGGGCATTATGTCCTCTTTTACTCCAAATTTGGGGACACACAATTTCAAGCAGACAAAGAAAAAATACTAGATACTGTATAATTTATTAATTGTGGTAGACAAAATGAGATAATCTCATTTGCATTGATAATTCCAAAACTTTAGACTTTTGTTGTATCATCCTTTCCTGGACACGTTATTGATATAAATATTTTATCAAGTGTTCAAGTAACCCATAAAAAAATCTGCACCTTTGAATATCTGGCTCACTTAAAAATAGCTGTACTGTGAAATTTTCTGTTCTGTGCATTGCTTTCATTATCTTCTCAGCATTTATTAAAATTTCTTTTTTCTTCTAAAAAATAAAAAAAAAATCATTTCAAACTATTCTATCATTAATTAAATGCAAAAAATCATGTATATCCACACGATTTTTACCCCAGAAACTCATTATCCCTTTTGAAATAAATTCAACCTCAAAAATATGTTAAAACTAGAGGCCATGAACAACTTTACACTGCAACTTCGCAGTCTACTACAAACCTTGAATGTTTTGACTGCCCAAAACTGTTTATAAATGGAAACAACTGCCATTGGAAATGTTTTATAACCTTTAGCGATTACTATTATAGTTATGAACAGACATGCACTAAAGCAAAAAAAAAAGGCAGATTTGTCAATTTTTCCCTGATGATGAAGTGTGCACAGAAGTCAAGACCTGGTGAGAAAGTACAAAAATTACAGGAAACCCAATCAAGGTGCAACATTTGGGGATTCAAAGAGTGTTTAGGTTATACACAGCTCAGTTTTACTCTTCATCAACTAAGAAAACAGGAAAAGATAGTCTGAGTAACCAGGAAAGAGTCCACTTCAGTTAGTGTACAATGTACATGGCATACTGTCACCAAGACTATCAAACTCCTTTAAGTTAGTGTACAGTGTACACCATATGACTACAGATTACTTACATAGAAAAGAGTCCAACTCTGTATGTTATGTGTGTATGCCTTATTATGGCACATTACTTGCATACTGGAACAAGTAGTCCAGTTTAGAGTGTGCATATCATATTGATGACACATTCCAATTCAGTATACAATGTGTGTAATTGCTGTATGCCATATAATGGCACATTACTTGCATAGTGGAACAAGTAGTCCAGTTTAGAGTGTGTATACCATATTGATGACACATTTCAATTCAATGTACTGTGTGTGTATGCCATATGATGGCACATTACTTGCATACTGGAACAAGAACTTCAATTCAATCACTGTACAGTGTGCACACCACATTACTTACATACAGGGACAAGGAGTCCCATAGGTTTAGTGTACAGTCTGTACAACCATATGATGGAACATTAATTACATATCAGGAAAGAGTCCAATTCAGCTATTGTACAATGTACACCATGTGATGGAATACTACATGTACTTACATACCAGGAAAGAGTCCAATTCAATTAGTATACAGCGTGTACACCATAGCATGTACACCATATGATGGCATATAACAAGTATTTAAATACCAGGAAAGTGTACATTTCAATTAGTGTACAATGTACACCAGATGATAGCCCATAATTAAATGCCATGAAACAGTCCAAATCAGTTAAGAGTGTGCTCACAATACAATAGTGTATTTGCATACACAATGGGAAAAAGGGGTATGCTCACCTACTGGATACCAAATACTGAAATAATAATCATGATACATATATTAATATCAACACTAGATTAAGGTCCTTGTAGGTACTAGGCACTTCTTTAATAAAACAATTGACAGGGACATGACTGCCTCTGATTATAAACTTTTCTGTAACATGGTTTCATAGGCCCTAGGCACAGTGCCTACTGTGTCTATTGGATCATATGGCCCTGATTACTATTTCCATTGTTACACATTACCTCACTGAGGGGTCTAAACACTAAAGCAGATGATGGTAAAGAAAATCAATATCTCCAAGGTTATGGTCAAAAATAGACATCAATAAACCTTACATCTGCATGCATAATAGGCTTCTTCATGCTGTCTGCAAATGCTAAACAAGTACCATGTAACAGAAATATGTTCAATGATACAGGTGTGATGTAATAATGTCACACAGCCATAATGACAGACTCAAGCACAATGTTTACATAAACTGGACACCATTATTTAACAATGTTGATAATACTGTTACAAGAATAAAACATTTTGTTGATAAGTTCACAATCGAAGCAAAAATTTCTGGTTTGCATTTCCATTCATTTTTTAAATGTATAATGATAAAACACATTAAATTAAATTCTTTTTTTGTTACTAGTACAAGTAATGTCTGTCAGTTTGACAATGCAAAATGAGCAAGCAGGAGGATATAACTTGGTACCTGATACCCTAAGCAGAAATAATACCTTTTGCAGTAGAGTTCTTTATCTGAGTTACACTTCTTCATAAAGATAGAATAATTATTCCCCAGGTATACACTAGAGTTCCTGAATACTTGTTTTCCAGCCCATAGGACACAAATTATAAAATAATATGATACATAACACAGCTGGTGAAACTGCAAAATCCAACTTCCTTATCCTGGGTGTTGTTGCAGTCCAAAAGGAAGCTACTCCCAGCAGTTCACAGTAAAACATGTACACTGACCTTACATCCTGGTCTTGTGGGCTAAGTGTCAAATCCCACTTGTGACAAACTCAATACACCAGTCAACACCCTTCAACACCTTTCTAAGGTCAATAAGAAGCTGACAATGGCCTGCATGTGCCCACCCATCCCAGCTTCAAAATGAAATATAGGTCATAGTGGCCAAGTTTGGTGGACTTAATACATCAATTTCCACAACTCTGTAGCCAACTGTATCCAAAAAGCTGACCAAAACCCAAAACTTAAAGTCGCTGACTAGTTTTTTGGTGATCTAGTATTTTTACCATGTGCTACCACTGTGAAAAAAGGGTGAAATCTTCATCCCATGCAAAGACCCATGAAAGTGGAGGGCACTACATGCGTACTAAAGCTATTATCCAAATTGGGAGTGGTTGATACTGAAACAAATGGGAAGTAAAAACTATAACATTTAGGCCCATCTAAGAGTCTAGAGTGGATGGATGGATGGACATGTATGTCAGAGCGATCACTATAAAATAATGAAATAGTAAATACTAATAAAGATACTGTACATTATGTTTACATATGTCGAAGGTATACAAAGAATATAAAACTGGTATTGTCAATTGACATCCTCAGCTGTTAATGCGTATAATTAATTGGAAAATAATGTGAAAACTAGTTCACACTTAAGGATATTCCCTTTCACTTTCACAAAGCATTACTGTATAAGCATAAGGACACTGTCAACTTCACTGATACTTGTGACCATATTAATCAATACACATGCTGACCTTCGGACCTTTACTAACCTATATAGTATCAAAATGAAGAATTCCTTCTCAATTGTTAAACTTCTGCTAAGAATTATCCAAACAAAATACACAAGATATTTAGTAACCACAAACAATATGAATTTAAATTTTAAATCAAATGTGTTTTCAATATTTTTGAAGATGAAATACTATAAATCTCAAGAAATTTTAAAAAGGAGGAAAAGAAATAGAAATCTATCAGAAACTTAATATTTTAGAACAAAACAAATCTGGTACTAACAATGAAGGAGAAAAACACAGGCAGATATTACCTGGATCCAAAGAGATTTACTACTAATCCACAACTCTATTCTACAAGAAAGTGACAACAAATTCACAAGTAGAGATTACCTTGATCCACAAAGATTTACCATAAGGCACTGCAAATCCTTTCCTTTAAATTGCCATCCAGGTCTGATCTGAACAAGCTGAATTACACATGATACACCATACTGATAAATGAATGTGAATTTGATAATTCAACTACATTAAATTCAGGATGAAAGCAAATGAACGTAAAGTTGAGAATTTCACTAGCTTTTGATTTGGAGATGTGAAAAATGTTTTCTATGTCCACAAGAACAGTCATTGTCATTTTGCGTAGGCACAACAGAACATGTTACACAATTGAAAGTGGCTTTCTTACATTAAAAACAAACTAGACCTACATCTGTGAATTAAAAAACTGGTATGTTACTGCCTCTGATATGCTTTTTCTGTCCAACAATGAAATGAATTCAGCAGTTATGGACAACAGCTGCATGATTTTTTGGTGTATAGTGGGTACATCCAGATCAGACACGCTGAGTGTGGGAGGAACACACAAGGATGTTATTATTGTCCTGCTGACAGGAGTGTGCTCATGTCTACAGGGACTATGGTTTTATATTGCCTATATCCCTACAATAAAGTCATGGTCTGATCAAAGCAACAAACCCAAACTGACACTTTCCTGCTTAATTGTTTTGTAGTGAGGTGTGAAGATTGTCCACAGGGATTTTTATTCCTTACCAAAGATTAACAGATACAGAAATCTGTAAGGTATTCACTGATCACATCCTGTTTAAATTAACTGCACAAAGCATATTTAAATGACATTCATATAAAAGTGTGAACAATTTGCTGATTATTTTTGGAAAATAATATATTCTGTGTGCATAGCAGTTTAAAGCAGTCAATAATCAATTATATATTTCAGTACTGTTTTTATCCTATGGTATTTAAAATTTCAAAGAGTGACCCAGGAAAATAAAATTCTGAAAACTGGAATAACCCATTCGTTAACTTCTGTGATGATTAACAATGTGTGTGTGTGTGTGTGTGTGGCTAAATGTATGTGGTTTAACAGCACACCAGCACAATGCTACATATATAGCACCCAATATGTTTAGGCATGCCACTCCCAAGCCCACCCCACCCCAAAAGACATACAGAACAAAATATGGCAAAAGAGGGTTAAATCCCTAAAATATAAAGTCAGATTTTTATATGTAAGCCTAACTCTTTTAAAAAGCCCAAGGCGTTCTCAGCATGGATATCACCACATGATGCATCCCACTTCAACAAGACTGCTTTCATTATAGTTACCTATTATAACATACAGAGGGACACATTATGCCTCTTCTAAATCCCTGAATCTGCAGTAGGAAAAAAGTAGATAGGTTTTAAGTTACCATTTTTAAATTATGTAAAAGTTTTAAATTATGTAAACAATAATTTATGAATTCAACATGGTCTAGACAAAACACACATTTGGAAACACGATGCTGAGCATTCCTGACATCTGTTTAAAAATATTTTGGTCTAAAGAAATTCAGTTTTCTGATTTTTTTAACGTGAGTAGAAGAACATCTGCATTACTTGGCATAATGGTCTTTTCTTTAATACCATTGCTTGGTCTATTATGATGACATAACCTGGAACATGGGTATTATTCCTGGTGCAAACTTATGACATTTGGTTTTAACTAATTCAAGATTCCAAACAAGAACAATGAATTTTCGTAGTTTTGTCAAATATTTAGTGAAAGTCTCAGTTTGACAAAGAAATCTATCCAACACTGATTAATCATTAAATTACATCATACTGTAATGTTGCTATGTAAAAGTGTATCATTCCTGATAAAGTAACATTGAAGAGTTGGTAAAAACTTTCTAACTTCCAGTGCTCAATAATACTTTCCAACTAAATCATTATTTTGGGGTTTGTGTGAATTCATTTAGAGACATTTTTGGATTATATCACTGTGATACATCGCATCTCAGCACATCAACACTATTCCAGGCTAATGGTACATCAGCGCTTTCAAGATTGGAATTCATTTAGAACATCGCTGGAACTCATTTGGAATTCTCTATACTTTGTACTTGTGATAGAACTTTTGGGACAATCTAGGATTTAATTCACAATACTGTAAGTTCTCTTTAAACTTTCACTTTGTATTATAGGGAAATAAGTTATTTGTTGAATTTTGAAAAAACTTGCTGGTTTTTGCTCTTTTCTGTTACCTAGTTTAAGACCATAGAGGCATAACAATTGCAAAATTATGTGGCACTGTCTTGAACTCTACCTGCCTCTTATTGATAAGTAGAAAATTAATTTTTCTCACACACCAACATAATTGTCCAAGCATCAAAGTCGGACTAACTTCTCAAGTGATAGAGACCCAACATTTAAGACTGACTTGACAATTTCCACTAAGATTTAATTATACAGCAATTTCCTCCATTGCATATACTGGACCTAAAGAGATATCAATTCTGTCAATATCATACAAAACACTTCTTTATACTGATGCAATCAACACAGGTGTTTTGGGGTTTTTTTTAACCTCAAAAGGCATCTAATCTTAAATTTTAGTCAAGAATTCTTTCTTGTGTCTATTTCATGTGGACCATTCTTCAATGGAATGAATCAAATCTTACATTCTGATTGATTCTTTATTATGTTGACGGCTTGGTCAAATACTGACACTGGTTAACCTGAATAATTTATTAGTATTTACAAGTGGATATATTTATGACAAATAGGTTTGCGAAAACTGACAAAAATTGTTACAGCCCAAGATGCCTCTTTGACCACTTAAACATATAGAGGGACAAGAAACAAAATTAAACATTAATATAACTATAACGAGAGCAAAATTTGTGTGCTGAATGTGAACATCTCCTATTGTACCAATTCTTCAATAGGAAATATACTAATCTTAAAAACGTTTTATCATACATATATTCATATAGATCTTTAAGTGCTTAGAGTAAATTGTTACACACATTTGTGTAATGAATTCCAAACTTCCATTTAGCCTGGATTGGAAAGGTTGGAAACTTGGATTTTTAAGTAAGAAACGGAATACTGCAGACAGTGCTTAAAAATTGTTCATCATCACTTGAGAGAGTCAAGTATATTACAAGCATTCTATTCTTCAAAAACTTCAAAATACAGCTGCTCGAATCATCCTTAGAGTACCACGATCAGAGCACGCCTCTCCCCTGCTCTCTACCCTACACTGGCTATCCATACGATCCAGAATTAAACACAAAATTTGTTCTCTGTGCTACGTTTCACTGACGGGCTCCAGTCCAACATGCCTATCTGACCTCACCCATGTGTACACACCTGCAAGATGCTTACGCTCCTCTTCTGACACTCGTATTCTCATCATTCCCACCATGAAGATGAAATCATATGGACAACGCTCTTTTGCATACCAGGGCCCAGCAACGTGGAACGAATTGCCCACTGCACTTAGACACAAAGACACAGTGATCTCATTCAAGAGCGCTCTTAAAACTCACCTATTTCAACTGCAAGAACAGACTTAAAGACCCAATAATGTATCCTTGCCTTAAATATTTACAGCATATTTTCTGTTTCTACTTTCGTGGTGTTTGTTTTTAATTTTGTAATCATATCATTATATATGTTTTTTAAGTGTTGTCAAATGTTGTAAAGCGCTTAGAGCTTCTAAAGATTAGGTGCTATACAAAGTCCTCATTATTATTATTATTATTATTATTATTATAAAGGGATGAAAGTTTTGCTCAGCAGGGTCATACCTTGGTCTTATCTCATGAGGTACAAAAGTTTTAATGTGCAACTGATACTTTAGTCACATCCTACTAGGGATGAAAATTTGCCCTAGGGCGGTGGTTCCCAGTCCCCAGGTCATGACCCAAGATCAGAGTCTCAAGGACATTCTGGAGGGTCGCAGAGGGTCACCAGAATTTCTTTGAGAGTAGGAAAACTTATCAAAGTTTGAAACGGGTTTGTGAGGCTCAGAAAAACTATTTTTTAGGTCATGGCCAAACAATTTGGGAACCACTGCCCTTGGGCCGTACTATTACCTTATTGTATGGGGATAAACTTTTTGCCCTTTAGCATCATAACAGTTTTGACAAGGGGGTCGATATTTTAGTCACATCTATAAAGGATAAAAGTTTTGTCCTTGGGTCATACCTTGGTCACATTAAATCTATGAAAGTTATGCCAAGATTTTGATCTCCACAACTAGATTGCACACGAATGTTCAATAAAACCAAAGCATATGACTGACTTGGTCCAAGATTTTCTAAACATCTCAAAATTTCCTGAATGTTCCTTAAAGGAGTGTTGCCTTGTTTCTGAGGAAACATCATGAATTTCCTCAAATATGAGAAGTTGCTCAATTCTTTCTTCAAGAATAGAAAAGGTTCCATGTGTAAACTTCTAAAAAAACAAAAAAACAAACAATTTTGCATCCTTTCCACTAGCTCTGCCTCTGACACATATTAATAATATCTTAAGTATCATAAGGAAGATAATTTGAGAATTTTAGTGAAACTGGGACCTGGAAAGTACAAGATTTACTGAAGATTTTCAGCAAACTCACAAAATCTACTCCTGAGCTGGATTCAGCTTCTCATAAGGGATGTTAATAAAAATTAATATAGCTAATCATATATGTTAATATTTTTAATTTACATAATTCTCATGACCAGTAGTGCTAAAAACTACAGAACTGGAGTAGACAGGAAGAAAAAGGTAACAGCTTTGTTTTAACTTATTTGAAATCTATCCCACAATAACCAGACACCAAACAATAACAGGTACCAAGCATTATCCATCTGAAAGCCTCAAAACAGTTTATTTAAAATCCCAAATGAGATTCTGTATATTTAGAGGATATCAAAGAGGCATGTGTCTTTTTTTTCTAACATACCCAAGCTTTAGCTCATAAATTTATTGCAGAGTACCAAACTTTTCCAGTCAAAAAAATAAATGATATCCCAAAATGCTTCCATTGTTTACAGGGTAAGATAAACCTCTGATATGCAACATGCTGCTGCAAGAATGACACAGACAGGTTTCATCATTCAGTTATGCAATAACTACATTTTCTTATCACACCAAACAATAAGTTCATTATGAAAATAATGTACATATAAAATCATACCCCTCCATAACATCATCCATATCAGAGATATGTTTATTTCCCAACCATCCTGGTAACTATCACTTAATGAATAAAAAGAAACCATGAAATCAATGAATAATATTTCATGAATACAAATTAAGTCATACTCTTGACCTTTCCTAAGGACTGAGTATGATAAGTATGGATAACTGAAACAAAGCCTTGTATGCATGTATCATATAACCACATCATACTATCTTATGAAGGGTTCAATTTACCAAGACACTACTTGAAAGTACACAGTAGAACCATGAATGGAACATTATATGCCTGACCATGTTTAATGGTTCTCTGTTTAGATAAGTAATATTTTTTTTGCAGAAACCATTTTTCTTCTTTAAGTCTGAGTGACACTGGCTTTTGCCCTTTTGACCCCAATATCAATAGGCTTCTTCCTTACCGAAGTGTAAGCTATCATCAAACTGAGCCAGGTATGTGATGTGGAGTTACCTTGTTATTCCGTGGATATCATTTTTCTTCCTCCAATTAGCGACCATAACCTTTAACTTTCTGACCCTCAAATCAATAGTCTTCTTTGTTATCCCATATGCAAGCCATCTGAAAAGTTTGGTTGTGGCATGTCATGCAGAATTCATGTTATTGTGTTGAAACTATTTATTTTATTATTCGAGTCACTGTTACCTTGAACTTTGACCTAATGACTCCAAAATCAATAGGTTTCTACCTTAAACCACTAATTTGGTTAGCACAGATAAGGGAGAACTTCAGTTGCTCTGCAGGAACCATTTTCTGCTTTCACAATGACCTTGACCTTTTAATGCTGAAATCTAAAGGACTTTTCCTTATTCAAAGTGGAAGCCATCCACAAAATCTGGTAACTAGATTGTGGACAACTAAAATGATTGTGTCAAAACTAAATAGGGAACTGATGGACTGACAGACACATGAACAACATAACATAATCTGCTCTGCTTAATGCAGATTTATCCTGTCAAAATATAATGATAATTCACCTTTTGTCCTGTAAACAGAACAAAGACATATTTTTCATTTATTGAATTTTTATTTAATTTGCATTTATGAATATTTACTCACTGGGGCTAAATTTTAAAAACAAACATTTGTGAGATATAACAATAATCTCTTTTTATCTGCAGGTGTAAATAATTGGTCCAGTATCTCTGACTAACAGTGCATGAATAGTTAATTAATTATACACATTTTATCACAGCCATGTACTGTCTGATCTATATAAAATCTGTGAGGCAGATGTTAAGTTATAGCAAGTATACCAAGAACAAGAATATATTTACATAAAAATTTACATTCCATGCTCTGCTAAATCTTTCTAGCAGTATGTTGTGACAAACTAGTTCATGGAAGAGTAATATAATATGATGCATGCACGAGTGCCCTTGTTGTTCATAGGTGGGGCACTCCAACAAAAAATGATTTATCTTTTCCTTGGGGTGCTTTCTTAACCACAATATAAAGAGAAAAAACTGCCACCCACCCACTCACCAATATCTCAGCATTCTGGCCAAACCTGAAATGCTGATGTAGGTCACACTCAGATGTATTTCAATTTTTATTAATCTTAATCAGTGCTAAATAAATCTCATTATATTTAGAGGGTAGGTGAATGTACTACCAAGTGAGGAAAAGGAAAACTGGAAGATACACAATTTTATGTAACTAACAAGAAACTGCAATATAATTGATTCTTTCCTAATTTGTTAATACTATGAGATCTATTCCCTATCCATGAAACCCCCCCTTTTTTTTTTTAAAATCAGTGAAGAGAATCTTCCCTCCTTATGTCAGCACAAAGCTCTGTCCCATATATGATGTGGGTTGACCACGTGTCCTTGTCACAAATGAAATTGGCCCCTAATTAGTGTCGTACTGACAGCAAAGAACCAATTATTGTTCCAAACAACATTCTATTGCCTGTGGCTAAAAGCAGGATTTATAAGAGCATTAGAGGTACTATATTACAGTTTGATCTGACTGGTGTGAGGTGAGTGGGTGTGGGGATTGAACCTTTAGTTTATGAATGACTGGTCCAGGACCAACAGGACCCTTCCCATTCCCTTCCCATTCCTGTCTTGAATGGAGTGAAGCAGGGCTGTGTACTGGTGCCAACACTTTTCAGTCTCATGTTCTAAGCCATGCTCACTGATGCCTTCAGAGATGGTGATGTGAGAATCAGTATCAGATACTGAATTGATGGCAAACTGTTCAACCTCAGGAGGCTCCAAGCAAAAACTAAGGTCACAACAGACATCATCAGAGACTTTCTATTTGCTGATGACTGCCCTCAACGCTGGCTCTGAAGCTGACATGCAAAGCAGCGTCGACAAGTTCTCTGATGCTTGCACAAATTTTGGCCTTACGATCAACACAAAGAAGACTGAAATAATGTATCAGCCAGCCCCAGGGAAAACCATATGCTGAGCCAAAAATCACAGTCAATGGCTACAAACTGAGTGTAGTGAACAGGTTCACCTATCTTGGCAGCATTCTGTCCCAGAATGTCGTAATAGATGACAAAGTTAATGCCAGGATTGCTAAGGCCAGCGCAGCATTCAGCAGACTACACGCCAAGGTCTGGAACAGAAGAGGCGTTAGTCTTCAGACAAAGCTGAAGGTGTACAGAGAGATAGTACTCCCTGTGTTATTATATGCCTGTGAAAACTGGACAGTGTACCAGTGCCATGCACAGAAGTTGAATCACTTCCACATTATCTGCCTCAGAAGACTCCTGAACATCAAATGGCAAGACAGGATCCCGAATACCGAGGTCCTTGCCCAAGCAAGCCTTCCCAGTATATACACCAAATTTATGCAATCACAGTTGCAATGTGCAGGCCATGTAGCTCGCATGCCAGACCACTGGCTTCAAAAAAAAACTCTTTTATGATGAGCTTGAACAAGGAAAATGCAACAAAGGAGGCCAGAGAAAATGATACAAGAACACCCTGAAGACATCACTGAAGAACTTTGGCATTAACAATGACACGTGGGAGCAGACTGCGCAGGACAGGGTCATGTGGCGATCTTCCATCACTAACGGTGCTGCAGCTTGCAAGGCCAACAGGACAACTGCAGCAGAACAACAGAGGCAGGCCAGTAAATCCCGAGCAAGCAACCCCACAATCAGCGTTGCTATCATCCCATGTCCACAATGCCACAGAACATTCAGGGCGCACATCGGCCTCATCAGCCACCTATGCACCCACAGACCATTTGTTCCCAATAAAACACTGGATGACTAAAGTGGTCCTCATCTACTTGATGGACGAACTACATATTACAGTTTGATCTGACTGGTGTGAGGTGAGGGGGTGTGGGGATTGAACCTTTATTTTATGAATGACTGGTCCAGGACCAACAGGACCCTTCCCATTCCACATACGCTAAGTGTTGGTCAAACAAGTAGGTAAACCCATAGAGTGGAAGAAGTATTCTAGTAGGAGACTGAGGAAAGTCAAGTGTCTGATTGGATCAAACAATGACTGGTACTAAATTTGTTCATATCTGGTAATGTGTTACAATATCAGTCTCTTGTTTTAGAAGAAATGACTTCAATTTGCATCAGTTCACATTTATTACTCTCCAGACTTTTTAAAGATTACCATGCATATTTTATTTATTTTGTGGGAAGAACTAAGAAATATTTCAGGTCAAACAGGCTAGTGCTGGTAAAACAAAACAGGTCTGCAGCCAAAAAAAAAGATTTGTCACATACCACAGTAATTTTCAGGCCCCGAGTGTGTTTGGAATGAATAAAAAGAAAAAAGTCACTGCTGGGTAACAGCCAACACTACCCCTCCCCCCACAAATCAACTCCTTTAAACCCAACACTGTACAATTTATGAAATTAGAAAAAAATATTGGTATACAAGTTAAATTTGGTCAGACATATCCTTTCATGTTAGCAGCCTTGCTGGATGACATCATCTCTTGCTACAGTGTATGGAGATACAGCCAGTGATTTGTTTTTACAGTATAATCTATGTTTTCTTCTACAAGGCAGTAAGCTACATGTAATTAGCTGCTAACTTGGACAACATTATATAGAAACGGTTTCCAGTGAACACATAAAAACTATATTTAGATACAAAAGTTGATGAGCGCAATAACTGCATAAGTACTTAGTGGCCTTGCACAACAAATTTCTACGACAGTTATCAATGCCAAGAATTTAATAATTAAACATGCAAGGTCTACCAGTACTGAAGTATCAGAGTACCAGAACTAGAGCACAATTACCAGAACTAGAGCACAATAGTATTAGAAATAGAACATAAATACCTGAACACCTAAACTAGAGTGTGAGACAGAATAACTCTCACAAATAACATCATAAAAATGGCTGAATCTCAGGACAGTGTGTGTGTGTCTGTGTGTGTGTTTCAAAGACAAGCAGTCTACATGCTGGATAATGCTGCCCTGTGCATACCAAGCTTGATAAAGTGAAAAACATTTACCTTATCTGACATGATTCTGATGATGACATTCATATTAAACACTGCAGTGACCTTCTGCTGCCAAATTAGCAGATCTTCAGCTTCCATTAAATATATCTACATATAAGTTATATAGTCCAGACTGCTGGTTGCAGTGACCCTCTTGATGTTACAAGTAGACATTATGGACAGTTGATGCTAAACCTAACTGCTGCTTTCACACCTTAACCCACCAAACTTGCACTTGATGACGGGTAGAGATAGCAGGAACTTGCATGCATACAGTTTCCTCTTGTGAAAGAGGCCCTTCTTTCATTTACAGCCTCTATGATCAAAGTAACAACTACAGAATCTGCTCACAAATCCCCTGCTAATCTAGATTCCCTGGGATATTTCACAGCACTTCATTCAACAGCCAAATTACAGATTGGTAGAATTGGCTGTCCAAGTGCAATCACAGAACTATTGGTTTAAGCTGTATGGATTTTAGTTTACTGCTGTAATTGGCATTTCACTGGGGTAGAGTGGAGTGTGTTCTGGAAACAAAGTCAAGCAGGTCCCCATCTGAATAACATCCAATATATCTGCCTATTATAGAAACAATCTTCAATGGTAAGAAGATTTATTCAATATACATTATAAAACAACACAGTACAAAGTAAAATTGCAATCCATCATCATTAGAGAAGATATAAAATATAACACAAAATGCAAATGACAAAGCATTCCTTACTTATATTGTGGTCCTTCATTACAGATTATATCTCACATGGCAGGAATTACAAACAGAAAAATGTAAAGCTCATATGCACATATACAAATTTCTGGAAAATCACAACAACACATTAAACTTCAAATTATATAAATATTATTACATATAGTCAAGATTTAAGATACAGCAAACAACAAATTATCCATTATAATGCAGAAAATGACCCCAAGACAACATTAGCACTGATCACATATAACATTGCATTAAGATGTATCTCATGTATATTATATAGCAGTTAAAATTCAGCACAGATAATACTCAGCATAACTATTGGCTAAAATTGCTGAAAATGTACAGGAACCGATCATTGTTTTTATTAGCCACAGATCTGAAGCAACAGGCCTCAATGGGCCTGATATTTCTAACAGGGTTTAAATAGCTCAGTTGAATATTTCATGGTTAGTATGCTTATATTGTATTGCAAGCAAAAAAACCTGTTTAAACTATCTCCAGAATGACATATCATGCTGATTTTTCCTATTTACTATATCTTGATAAAAAATTATTTGTAAAGACAAAGGCATAATTACGATGCAGTCTCTTCCTCATAATCGAAATCATCAGGGATGTGACTAACCTTGGTACAGTCGTTGATACCTGTTTGCTTTGCCAATGTATTCTTCAGCTTTTATTTCCCTGCTGATAATCAGTTCAAAATAGATTATAATTAATTAATGTCACCCTACTGAGACTGTGGCCATATCTAAACCAGGACATGCAAGATGTTTCCTGTGATGATAAATTCTATTAATAGCCAATTAACACATAATCTTTATACAAAAATAGACAAGGATGCTGCTGCATGCACCATTTGAAGTAACCAGATATTATACTGCAATAAATCCACAGCAAAAGTGATTGTAATGAACTTTTTTCTAATTTTTGAAACAGGGACATGACAAGTATGTATTTTTAAAAGTAAGGACAACTTGATCAAGAGTTACTGAATTAGCCCATTTAATCTGAGGTGTAAAGAATGCTTAATTTTCACATGTTACCAGTCCATAAATCTGAAACTTTAAGAAAACTGATGGACTGCAACCTGTCCATGATGAGGCATACTGGTATATCCCTCAAGCACAAGAGGTAACAGGCTCAGCCAATCAGTTGCTAATATACACAGTTCTCACTTATGATAGAACCTGTCAAACTACAGTGATAATAAAAGCTTATATCAAGATGCACCAAGTTGGAATTTGGTCTCCATAATGGTTTAGAAACTCAGATACAAGATTACCACATTAATATGTGTAAATCATACTATGACTACTCTCATTTAACATCTTGATAATTTACGACTTTTTAAAATTTTAATCAAAATCTGGTCAGAAATATAGTTTGTAGTGTCTACAAACTCTGCCAATCAGATGCAAGGTTACACCATTAATATGTATGAATTTCACTCAAATTCATATTCAGCCAAAATCTTGATGGCACTGGTCTATTTACCATCTCTGATAAAACCCTATCAATACTACAGTATCTAGTCTGGTAAAAAAAAAAAATAACCTCAATCAGCTGTAAGATCTCTTTATAAATATTGATAGGTCTTTCACAAATTAACAAGAGTCCCTGTTTTTCTACAAGATAAAACCATTCCTTCCTTTTAACTGCTGAGTGTTAAAAATATCTCTTAAAATTTTGAGCTATAATATTGTCAAATTATCGGCTGTGGTGACCATAGATACCAGATGTAAGATTGGCACCATTTTCATTGTGGACAAAACTATATGTCATTAAAAAATTTTATGGTGTGAACCAATGCCAATACGACCACCCATTCTGAAAAAGTAGTGATAAGATTTTCAAGATGGCCAGCATGGCAGCCACATTTGATAAATATGGCACTAGATATGATAAGAAAAGTTTTGGTGGAAAAAAAAATGTTGATTATGATCATCAATTCTGGAGGTGGGCAATAACGAGATTTTCAAGAAGGCTGCTATAAAGGCCATAGAGGATGTCAGATCTGCGTCGTTTTCATTCCAGACCAATTAAGACGATAGGAAGTCTTCTACTGAAAACCCCACAAAGACAGCAGTTTCCATTTGGCAGGACTAACGAAACAAGTTTTTAAGATGACTGCCATGGTGGCCATATTTGAAATGTGCACCTTTTTCATTCAGGACCAACTAGATATCCAATTAGTCTTCTGGTGAAAACTCTATGAATTCTGTTTAAGGAGTAGCCATAACAAGATTAATTGTATTTAAAAAAATTCCAACACAAGAAATATTAATCAAGAGATTTTACATACATCCAATTTATTCAATCTCTGATCAGAATTGCAGGATATGGTACTTGTTTGGTTAGTACTATCTGTAAACATTCTGTGAGGAGTTTAGTCCCTTGTACACGTATAACAACATATCAGTATCACCAATCTGATCTGATCAACATACTAGAATTTTTTAAGCACACCTTGTCTAGACATTCCAGCTTATACTGATCAGAAGTGACAGTTTAATTATATTGGCTTTTTCTGAGGGAATGTATCCTTTGTTAAATGGGTGCAGTTCTTGAGTTTGTGGTGTCAATTTTGTCTGAGTGAGCTAAGTAAAACTGAGAACAAAATAAAATATTTTGATAATTTTCAGAGACTGCACAGTGATTAGTAAAAATATATTTTGCATGTAAAGCATGATAGCCTGTAACAGAAATGCCTGTTGATGTCATTCTTTTAAAGTAACAAATTAATGCTAGAAAGAAATTAGCAATATTCAATTCTTCCTTCTGAGCATGATTTTGTTTGAATAGATCCTTACAAGATACAATGAAATTTTACCCATCCCACATGTCTGTCCACTGGTGTGTACTATGGGAAGTTTTACTAATTCTGTGTTCATAAAGCTTTATCCATCCGAAGAATCCTAATGTGTGGATTGCTTCCAGTGATTGCAATATGGTAAAAGAAGTTCCAGGATTTTAAATTTTTAAACAAGTCAAAATATGAAGATAAACCTTTATATTTGTGCAATTTAACATAAAGATGTAAAGTTTGTTTGTGAGGATTATCTACTGATAAGGAAGGTTTCATGTTGGTAGAATATAAACACTCAACTCCCTCCAAGGAAATGATGCTCTACTTTCTGAAGAGAATTTCTAGAAAATCAAGAGAAGACCATTTCTCCTTTTTAACTGCTATGTTGAAACCATCTCAGATATTCTTGAGCAACAAGATTTTCAAACTGAACACCATTTTCAATTAGGACAAACTGGGGTGAATACCCCATGCCAATATGACCATTCATACAAGAGAATCTGCATTAAGATTTTTTATATGTTCATTGTGGAAGCCGTATTAAATTTCAGTAGGGAACCATTTTCATTTAAGACCAGCTAGACATCATAAGCAATCTTCTGGGGAAAACCCACTTCAATATGACTTCCCATATAAGAGGAAGTGTGTCGAGAAGATTTTCAAGATGGTTGCCATGGTGGCTATATTTGAGGTCAGTTGAGCACAATTACCCCTAGGACCAACTAGATATCATAATTAGTCATTTGGTGAAATCCCAATGTTGATATGACTTTCCATAGCAATAACAATATTTCAAGATGGCTGCCATGGTGGCCATACTTGTCAGATTAGCACCATTTTCCTAGAGTACCAAACAGACATCATAAGAAGTCATCTGGTGAAAACCAAAAATCGATGTGACTTTCCCTATAAGATTTTCAAGATTGCTGCAGTAATGGTCATATTGGATTTCAGATAGGCACAATATTTTATTTACAAACAACCAGACACCATAAAGACTTCATGGTGAAAACACCATGCTGATTTGACATTTTGTTCAGGAGGATTAGCAATAACAAGATTTTCAAGAGGACTGCAGTGGTGGTCATATGGAATGTCTGATCAGCACCATTTTCATTTAGAATCAACTAGATATCTTAAGTATTCTGGCGAAAGCCATATGTCTTTATGACTTTGCATTCATAATGAGTAGTGACAACAAAATTTTCAAGATGGCTACCATGGTAGCCACATGGACATCATACTGGCACAACTTTTGTTCAGTGAAACCCTATGTTGATATGACCATCCGTTCATGAGTAGCAATAACGACTTTCAAGCTGGCTGCTGTGATGGTCATATTCAATGTCCAAGTGGCACCATATTGACTCAGGACCAACAAAACACTAAGTCTTCTGGCTGAAAACCCCATGTCAATATGTCTTTCCTTTCAGAAGGAGAAGCAATAATAACATTTTCAAGATGACTGCCAATTTAGTGGCCATTCTGGACATCAGATCAGCACCATTTTCAAGGCAATTGGCCATGATTTTGTGCAAACAAAATGGATAGACAACAGTCAATGGAAAATAGACCATCCCATTGCCTCTTCTGGTCCATGACCAGTAGAGATACAGTGCAATAAGAAACTGTTAAGAAATAAATGAATAACAAACATATCCAACATCAAGCATACAACCAAAAAATTGCAGAACATAAATATATACTACCATCTTCAACACCCAACCCCCATTACAAAACCTTATGAAACTGCCATTTAGTTATTATACAGTTACATGTACCAATTACTGAGTTACCCAAATGTAACTTACACAAAATTATATTATTTCTTTAGTGTTTGTGAGAACTTATTATATGCCACAAATCCTACAATCAACAAAATTATTATAGGTACAAATAATACACTGAGTCAACCAGTTGTTATTGAATCCAACTGAGGTCCATAAGAAATTAATTTATATATTTTCCCTGATTTTTCCCAGAGATGTGCTTAACAATGAAGTATGTCACTTTCAGTCAGTACAAAGCAGTACTTAAGTCTAAACAAAAAATAAAATGTTCACAAGTTTAATCTCCTGGCTTTTTGCATAGGCTGCCAAAGCAAATGGGTGTGATTTAATTGTATAATGTAAGTTAGTTTGAGTGCATCTGAACTTAAAAATAATGTGCTAGATTCATCAGAAATAAAGGAAATGCATGTGTATAAGGAACTTAATGTAGTGATGCCTTGTGACTTTTGCCAAATCCATCAACAAAAATAAGAAACCTTTGCAACAAATCAGGGTCATGTCACAAGGCGAAGTGGGTGAAATATTACCATCATCCATGAATTGTGCTTAATTATGCCAGGAAAGCAAAGCTGACTAAATCTGAAACAGAAAATGTACCTACATCCATCTCTATTTTTCCCCATAGCTATTCTGATAAAAGGAGTGAAATGTATGGGTTTTTTGTACTAGATAACCATTTTGGTATGCATAAATCCAAAAACAGGTAAATGTTGTGCTTTCAAATCAACTATTGTGCTAGTACATTAGCTTCCAAGTTCATGTGCCCTCAATTATGCATCAAATTAAAGCTTTACCATCAACAATACAATTGTGAAACCCTAGGCTGTGAGTGAAATCCTAAGCTTTGTCAATCCCCAACTCCAATACCGCACTGAAGTTTTAAGACTAAAAGTCTGAAGAAATTAATGATTGTATCCAATATTTCAGCTGAAAATACAATGAAATTTAATGATTGGCTTCCTGGGTGCCTTTTGTTTTTAATCAGTTAAAAGTTTCCAAATCAGTCACATATTTTCAAGGTACTTACATAACGGCATAACAAAGTTATAGAGCAGCTTTCATAGATCAAGAAAGAAAGTTTACAATATTTTCATAAGAATAATTTTGCTATATTTAAAACTATATGACTTGTAGAGCCAGAAAATACCAGTTGTGGATGAACTTATTTTGCCATGATAAAATCTGACCTTAACTCACTTTTCCCTATTTTCTAATTATTTTACCCAATAACCTAAGACAATGAAACTAATTCATGTCAAAATATTAGTCTAGCTTGACCCATGCTATTCTTTTATAATAATAATAATAATAATAATAATAATAATAATAATAATGACTTTATTTAAAGAGGGTAACACAATTAACTAAGAACTAATCTACCTTGAGACCCTCATACAAAGGAATTTATTTATTTTAGCTGCATCTCTGAAGCCACTGGATATACTGGGTTTGAAAGAAGGAAAGAGTGTGGGCATTTCTAATCTCAACTGGAATGCTCTTCCAGAGCTAGCTGTATGATATCCCAATCTGAATAACAGGGTATATCCCAGCAATATTCTGTTCAGGCAGATATCATATGATTCAAAATCCTTTATTTAAATATTGCCTTAATCCAATGTTACTGTAGGTAAAATTCATACCAAAAAACACTCACTTATCACATGGATTACAAGTTTATGTCAAACAACTTTGCTGATCTCTCTCAAAAATCCATACAATGGACCTTGCCATCTTGACCAACTTTATCACTGAATTGCAAGTCCAGAAGTGCTGTGAAAATGTCATAATCATTTATAATTTCCTGAATTACTTATTTCATATCACGGTATTACTAGCATGACAACAATTCAAAACTAGCTGGTGTCAAAGCATTATCAATGTCTTGTAAATTTAAGTCAAGTGTCATATTCAGTTCGTATTGATTCTATTGATTCAGAAAAAGTCACCTAACAAAGCATTAATTTTGTTGAAATTCAGCAATAAACTGCATAGATTCAGCATTCTGTCCATCAGAAAACAATGGCAATCCCTACACGCTATTTAACTTGAAATGTTTGCACTCCATACGAGTAATTATCACCATTTAATAATATTAAAATACAATCTACACTGAAAATAACACATATTTCTGTTCTATACTGCACTATAACAATAGGTACATAGGATTTCAAACTTATATGAGGTCTAATCAATAACAGCCCCAAAATAACTGTGTCTAGAGTTTGATCTAAGCTGGATTATTTACCAATGTAAAAATCCTCAGTACACCTGGGAATACTCACCTGTAAAGGTACAGACACACTTTCCAGCACAATCCCTTGAATACAATATAATTCATTTGGGAAGAAACATAACACGATCTTAATGCCTCATAGTATGCCTTGGAACTGTAAGATATCAGAACAACTTTTGTCTGAATCTAATGAGCATACAACCAGGGATTCAGGTGTTTACCACAACACAGACTACCTGGCCCCTAATAGCATGCAGATTTATCTCCATTTTCAGCAATAATAAATCTGAGATCACAAGAAGACTTGCTTTGGACAAGTTCTCAATCAAGAGTTGTTTCTCCCACTCTTACAATCTCCATAAAAGTACTGCTTGACCCCTCTTTTTCCACCCACATCTGTAAAATGACCTCTGAAAATTGTAATTTGATTGATACTTGGGTAACCATTTGAAGACATCTGGTTAAAAGTAAGTCATTGACTGCAATACATCCTGTACTTATCTGATCAAACAACAACCAGGGAAAGGTTAAGCAGGTTTGTACAATCTTCCACACAATTAAATTCCACTTTCACACAGACTGACAGGCTGGTCAAGTCAAGTTGTCAGGTTAAAATTAGGTAAGTCTGAGGCTTTAATGGGGTTGTTCAATGCATTGATTTCAAGTGTTCTTTTCACCTCTCTGAACCACTGCAAACCTTTTGGGTACTGCAAAAGAAATTCTCTTCTGTGGGTGCAATGATTCTTATTCAAGCACTATAAACTACCAATCTACCATTATAATGAAGCTGTGTGGGATACCAAGGCAATTACATATATTTATAGGGGTTTCATTAGGGATTTTTACCAGAGGGTCAGAGTGAGCCTCTAATATTTTCTAGGGAAATTTATGGCCAAAAAAAACCAACCCCCCAACCCCCAAAAATCAAACAAAGGTCATCAAAGAACATCAGATAACCTGAAGTTGTCTTAGGTATGTAGGCAGGTGAGTGGGTGGACAGACAGACAGACAGACAGACAAGCATACAGACTGGTTGGTAGGTAGGTAGACTGACCACACTTCATGAAAACCTCCTTTTGCTTCAAAGTCCTACGAGCATGGAAATGCTGGACAGTGTTTGTATGGACCACTGCATAACTGTTCAACAGATGTAATGCCCTCTGTGAAAATGCACTCTCTTATCTCCCTCTTTGTAAGTTTTTCTCTGCACACCTGGCAAACCACAAGATCTAGTGCCTGGTCATATCTTAACCGCTGACTGGTTCTTGGTCATTTTAAGTCAAATGTCCATTGGTCTTTTTTCTTTGATTCCACAACCATCACTTCCTTCTATTTATCAACACGAATGGAGAATTTACTAAATTAACATTTGATGGGTTGAAATATCACATATTAATATTAAATCTATGCTTTTAAAACAATGAGCTACTGATGTAATCCAGTAAACATTAGGAAGGCATATGATGTAAACCAGTCATGGTTGCTACTGGCTATCAGTACTTGGTAGCAGGCTACCTAACAATGGGATTAATTATGGGTGACAATGGTTCATTAGCATGCATCCCATGTAGTAGGTGACAGGTAGGGTAAAAATTAGCAACATTTCAACACTACTGAATTTTTTTGTCGCAACAGTTTATGAAGCTGCTGGCAGCTCTGACCTGTGTCACAATGAACATTTATCAGATGTCACTGAAATTTTGACAGTGGGTCAGTTGGGCAAACAAAAGACAACTGGTCGTAGCCGATGTATAAATAAAAACCCTATATTTATGTTAAACTATTTAAAAAGCAATATTCCACAGAGTTTGTGTGGGGCAGTAACAATGTGTGCTGTGCAAAAGAAGGCTATATCACTGCACTACTCGAATTAGTAAAGTAAATAAAACTAACATTAATTACATCTTGGTCCTAGTGAACAGAGTACACAAATTGGAAGGCTGATGCAGTAAATTCCCTCATAATTATGACCTCTCTTCTTGTATCCAGCCTGCTTCTCATGTCCCCTTACTCTCCTTATTCACATACAACTTATCTCCCTTAGCCGGCCTTCAGGAAGCTGGCCCAACCATTACACAGCCATCCCTTGGCCAAATGAAAGGAGTGACTGAAAGGTAACATTTGCCTTCTCTTTCTACTTGCTGACACATTATCTGTAGCATTTTGGGACCATACAGTCATCTTGTGTAATGGGCCAGGTCAACTGGGACAAGCAGATGAAATCAAGATGGGCCTGATATGTCAGATTACCCATTTCTGATATAATTCAGTCATATTCATATTTTATGTCACGACAGTCTGGCTCCAAGAACAAGTATATTAATTAGTAAGTGGAACTGAGTAGTTATGACTGGATTTAAACAGCACAAAAGTCCACATGCAATATTTCATACCAAGGAACAAAAATGCAACTAAAGTCTGTTACAATGACTTTAAGTGCCATTCTTTTTTATATATTTCAATTGTTTGCATAAATATTACTGGTTTATTCTGAATTTAAAATACAGATTCAAAACTAATAATTTGATAATAATGATTACCCCTGTTGAGAAGATCAACACACAAAAAAAAAGACTAGAGGTAATTCCCTCACAAGGAGGATGTCAGAACAAGATAGTTCATGTGCTGTTTTTTCTGAATAAAAGATCAAAGTTAGGTATGTCACTGCTCTTTCTTGCTCCAGCCTTATCAAAGAATGTAAAACTAAAGTAAACTTGTCACCTGTGGAGTCATGCTGGGTATGGCACATGTCAATTAACTATTGCACAATAAAAGAATGAGCTGCTGCCCAATCTGATACCCTAGCTAAGTGTCATTATTTACCTAATTACATTTTACAGGTACAATTCTGATGGTCCCACACGTTTGTGAAACTGAGCAGGTCACCTAGACTCTTTCAGCTGTGTAACATGTGCAATTTTTAAACTTCTTCACCAAGTTTTAATTAAATAATTCTGTCAACTCAAATGTATTTTTGTCAATTACCATGAATTTGTTTAGGAAGAAAAACAAACCTCAGTTATGCCAACTGGACAGTGACAACTTCAGGCCTGATGATGCAATCTCCAATTAGTATAACTACTTTAAATCTGAAGTTTTATTTCTTCCAAACCAAAATCATAGCAATTAGCAGAATATGTTTATATAGGTTGTTGTAAGGGTGCACATTTCTGTCAATCTATGAAGAGCACATTAATTTGGGCAGGTGAACGATTAATTAGATTTATGGGGACCGGGGCGTGTTAAATCGCCATAATGCACAGATTTTTAATGTCTGTGTCATGTGAGAGAAGTGATTCTTAACTAAGCATTCGTTTATTTAACAGTCAGACAGACTGGAAGGGTAGGGTTAACTTCGATCTTGTATCGGAAATGTCAGATTTTGAAATTGCCCAGGATCAGTTATTTGGAAATCTTGAGGTCAGGCAGACTACAATTTTGGCACCTAGTTATAAAAGGCGGGAGATATATTTAATCCGGATTGGTTACGCTAAATAAGGGGCATGGTTCCCACACGAAATTTCTTGATTTTAATATGTCCCATCACAAAATTTAGTCAGTCTACATTTTTCTGCAAGAGAAAACAAAGGTAGGAGACTCCGAGGTTGAATTTATAAGAAATTCTCTCATAAAACATTTATCCAAGGAGCTGGATGTCTGGAAAGACGACGGACACAATTCTGGCAGTAGCGAGCAAAGCTTGAAAGCACAAGGTATCTGCGCCAGTCTCATGTAATTTATTGATATCAGTATAATGATTTGCTTGGTTTATTTGCTTATATTTGCATGAATTTATTTGTTTAAATTCGTAGATCAATTTTTTTTATATGAATACAACCATGTGAGTTCTTCTATCTGAATCCGTACAATGATCTTCTTTATGACGAATTGTTTGAATGTGTCGCTTTGATTGTTATAGGAAAATAGGTATTCTAAGAATTTCATGCCTTACCTTAGTTGATATGAGTTATGAGAATCCGTGCGAATTCACCGACCTTAGATGATGTCACGTATGATAAAGATTTGAGTGCGTTTTGACTGAAATTAACATTGTTAAGCCATGAAGTGAGATTTCATGTATGCTAAAGAACTGAATGTGTGTATTGACTGAAATTAACGTAGTTAAGCAATGTAATGAATTTCATTCATTCATTTGTGTCATTGAGATGAGAACGGAACTGTTATGTAACGTGGGATGATAATGTGAGTCAGGTTGAAATAGCCATTAGGAAGTACATTAATCTTATGAAACTAGGCTTGTTTATGGTCTGCCATATTTGGCTTTACCAGACAGCCTTTGGTATCTGTTTGAATTCCAACAGAACGATATCTGACATAACGAGAGGGGAGTAATGATCTATTCCCAGTAGGATATCTGACAGGAAATTTACGTTGCTTCTCTGTTTATTTTGAAAGGGGAAAATAGCTTCACGGAATGTATCCACGACCTACCTATCCAAGTAACTATGTATCACGTACTTACGTATCCACCTACCCAAAAAAATTCGAGGGCCGAAAGAGGCGAGACAATAGAGTTTGGAGAAGAGAAAAGAAAAGCGAAAAGGACCAAGAAGAACAGCCACAGTGAAGTTGGAGTGAACCGGAAATAAGCAGGTTATGAAGTTTTACAAGGCAATGACTTTGACTGTTCACTCGATTCTATGATGAACCAATTCTATCATTTAAAACAGATCAGCTATTTATATAGGTATATTTGTGTTTGAAATTCGGTGAATGATTTATTTCAAAAGAAGTGTATCTTCCTAATGTAATGTATTATTACAGTTGTTATGCAATTGATTAAATTGTTGTTTTTCTTCATGTACAGGGCTCGTGTCATTCTGTTTATATATCTGCTCAGATCTCTATCACCTATAAGTTTTACACTTTATATTACTATTTACTCGATCCGGGCAATAACACCGAAGGCGATCACCCTCTAGACAACAATAACCCAATAAAGCGGACACCTTGTAAGAAGGTACAATCCGTCAATCAATTCCACCAACAAAACAACCCACCCCCAACAAAGTGGGGGCTCCGTCACAGTTGTGAAATATCGAATAAAACAAATGTATGAAAATGACAAAAATGGACCCAATCTTTAATTTAAGTCAACGATACATTTTTGATAATCAAAAATTTAGCATCAACTTAAATGAAAGATTGGGTCAATGATGATGATGATTAGTAGTAAAGCATTTTGTACTGACTTTTGACCTTTACAAAATAATGGAGAATATTGATGACTCCTGTGCAACCACATACTAATAAAATTTTATGTCAGTCTAGAATAATCAGTACATGTACTAAACTTTTCATGGAGTGCTGGATTAAAGCCTTCCAGAGCCCAAAGCACTGAAAATATTATGGTGCCCCCCCCCCATGTGAAACTAAAAAAAAAAACAATATTAAAAGCTAAAAAGAAAAAAATACCAGTGCTGCCATCATTCCAAATCAAAATACTCATACATGCAGATCGAAATGGTCATATATAATTCATTCAATTTTATCTTCAACAATCTGAATTTTTTCTAGTGCCCCTGTTGGGCTGTTGCACTAAGCACATGCTTAGTGTGCTAATGGGTGTTTTCATTCCTTCTTATAAGAATCGGTTTACAATGATGTAATTTTTTGTGAGAGAAAAAAACAAAAACTCCAAACCTAAAGTTCATTCTTAGCAGAATTAACTGACACATTAATCATTTAATGAGGGTGACCCTTTCCAAAAGTTTTGCAAATAACCAGTCTAGAAATCCCACAGTGTACTTTGCACAATTTTGCAGTTACATTCTGTAATGGTTTTCCCAAGATCTGATCAACTATTTCACACACATTCTTCAGAGTTCTGTTGAAACCCTGTCCTAATAATGATGCTTACCTGATATAACGGCCCCTCTTTCTTCCTGCTAAATCCATACTTGTGGATGACCTTCACTATGTACCGATGGTTACTATGTTATTCCACAGCCAGACATAATTAACATTAGCATGTGATCAAGCTAAAATATATATATAAGGTGTGAACATAAAATACTGTATCACAAATCAGTAATAAACTATACAGAAAGCACAATAGAAATATTCCTTCAGAATTATGCCACCTTGGTGAAGGTCAGTCTGATAAACTAATACATAATCTCCCTTCAAAAAGAACGAATAGGTCCTCCTATGCTATGCTGCTCCACCTACTCTCACACTGAGCAAATGAAACTGCCACAATTCAGCCAAGCTTGCACCCTAGCTGAACACTGATTATAATCCAGACAATATATCTGGCAGCAGAATTATATCTGCATTTTTCATAAGTCTCTGTGCTCTCACTTCCACTTGGTTAACATGTAACCATTTAGCCTCGAGAATCCAGTTGTATACGATCTTTAACAGCTTCTTGCTTCTGGCTCCTTCAGCAATCTCAAAATATATGGAATGAGCAAATCAATAATATTGAACAGCCACATAGTAGTTGAGAAGACTGGTTGCCATTAAGGGAACAATAATCAATACACCCACCACTTAATACACACCGGCTGGCCAGCTGCTGCAACAATAATATAAATACAGCCTTCCCACCCTCCCTTCCTCATGTGGCATCTGATGCAGCCTGCAGAATAAACAATATACATATCTATGGCCAGGATAAATCCAATTTACATCTGAACTTCGAATTCTCTGAAACACAGAAAACTGAAATCCTTATGACTGGAGACCAAAAACAAAGCTAACAGAGATGGTGAATTATGAAAATCTACCGCTGTCCTTTCCTGAGTCTGTCATATTTATTATATTCCCTCAAAACTATGGGCTAGTAACCAACATAATCTTGTTATGCCAATAATCTTCAAGGATATAAATTTATATAAGATGTAAAGACTCGATTATGGAATTATCTTCAAGTTGAATATACTTTGGATGTATGAAGTATAGCTGAAATATGTGAACTGCTCTAGTGTCTAAGTGGTTAGAGAGTCCACCTCAGATGTAGGAGGCTGCTGGTTCAAGCCCCAGCCAAATCATAAGAGAGACTTATAAAAATGGTACTAGCAGCTGCCTCACTTGGCGTTCAACATTAAGAGGTTAGTGTTAGGACTGGCCAGCCTGGTGTCAAGATAATGTGACCGGGTGGGACATGATGCCACATGTATGCGGCATGATGCTCCATTGCTAGACATCACTATAAACTGCCACACTGCAGATATTGTAGCGATATGACTCAAACTGCTAATGCTACATTAAAAATCCCAAAACACTGACACACTGAGACAATGTGATTGATAACAATTATTGGTTTAGTTGAGCTCAGCCCTTTTATGTACAATATACAATCACTTATAAGTCGGGTCAAACTGCAACCTGCACAGACACAGATCTGCCATCACATAATGACCTGGCAGATCTGGGTCTATTTAGCTTGCTAGGAATAATCAGTAGAACAAATAAAATCGACCCTGATATGTTGGTGCATTATGTGAGAGAGGATTAGGGCCTATGCTCTTTGCAGTTGTATCCTATTTACAAGCAAGAACAGATGGTACGTAATGACCTCAGTTTTAACGTTAATAACTGCTGGCAAAAACACTACAACTATCAGTGGCAACCCAGACACTGAAGAGCTGACTGTATTTGTGTAAAATTTCATCACATACATGTGTGTGTGATTTGGATTTTTAACATAGCTTTAACAATTTTTCAGTCATATCGCTATGATGTCATCAGTGTGGCAGTTTATAGTGATGTCTAGCACTGGGGCATCATGCCACGGACATGTAGCATGATGTCCCACCCAGTCACATTATCCTGACACCAGGCCGACCAGTCCTAACACTAACCTCTTAATGCTGAGCGCCAAGTGAGGCAGCTGTTAGTACCATTTTTGTAAGTCTTCGGTATGACTCAGGTTGGGATCAAACCCATGGCCTTCTGCATCCAAGGCGGACGCTCTAACCACTAGGCCACCAGAGTGGTTTCACATATATGTAAGTGTGTGGAGTGATGTGATAGATTGTTTGATCCATTTGTGGGGAAAACAATCCACTATGCAATGCAATGTGCTTTTGGTCATCTTAAATTATATGCATCAGACAAAAGACCCACAATCTAGGAAGCGATAACAAATTTTTACATTCTGACACAAGTTGATGTTCAATTGACCATTCAGATGCCTGAAAGTAAACTAATGCTGGATGAATTAAAAATGGTCAAAATTTGTGTCAGACATTTGCAAATCCAAAAGTTATATATACAGTGTATCACAAGTTTGACAATATTTGGCTATGAGTAACAACAGAGCAAATTAGAAACTTGGTTTGGATGGTTGTGTGGTAACATGCTCACTTTGCATATCTGAGGCTTTGGGTTTCATCCATTTATGACTCATGAGGGGTAAGGGGTTGGCCATTATTGGTGATTTTCTCCAAGTTCTCTGTTCTTCATGCAAATACCTGAACCATTCAGCACATATTATTGATCTTATGGGAAATGATGAATAATGAGTAAATTGTTAAGTAAGTATGAGAATAAAATACAGATTGGTCTTCCAACAAGGTGGCCAAAGTATGCTGCTGTGATCTAAGAGCAAAACAACCAATCTCTAAGCATGATTCAAGCCTCAATGATGGCCATGTTGCTACATCTTTACTTGCCTAATAGCATTTACCACAATAAAATGACCATATAAACATAGGAGTTAATATGGCAACATATCCATTGTTTCCTGGTCAATATGACTCATCAGCATGAAATGCAATAATTAAAAATCCCTAAAATGGCACTGCTGTACAAGTAAATGATTTTCAACCAATATTAAAGTCCACATGATCAAACTGCAATTTTCAGCCAATATCAAGGTCCACATGATCAAATTATAATTTGCCTTTTTCCACACCACTAGTAATTATCTACCATGTTTATCCATATTCAAGTTTCATTGTCTTCAATTCAGTTGTGTACCATATCCATACACATCAAAGCATCTTTGCTCCTCGCATGTAATACAACAGAGTGTCCTAATTTTTTTTACTTCTGGCATATTAATACAATGATTAGACACTGAAAGATAAATTTTGCTTCAAACTATTTTCACCAAACTCAAATTATGCACTGAAAGGTTATATTTCAACACAGAAAACACATGTGTTGAATCAAATGCAACAAAAAAATTAACCAAGGTTACATTTTCAAAGGTCCTGTAAAGCCCAACTGCTGCTGTTTATCATAAATTTCATTACTCTTCTGATTCACTAAAAAAACTATCTGACACAAACTGTTCTTTGAAATAATCAAGAAGTTAGGTTTACATGATGTCCAAATATTCAGTTTAGAATTAAGAGGTGCCATTCCTTAATTCAGTCAATGAAGTTGCTCATAACTCATTCTTTTTGGGGAGTACTCCAAAAGTAGTGGTGTGATACATTCTAAAATGTTCTGTTAGTGACTAATCTAATAACATTTTCACATGGCACACAAATTGATTTAAGAGGGAATGAAGAGAGGCAAACCTGCTTTTTTAAGTGGATCTGTGAAGAAAATGTCTGTATTAGATAAAAACAAGACTGGTGATTATTGGTGATCAGCTGGGGCACTGGAATACTCTGAAGTGTGAACTTGGGCTGAAGACAATTGGACTGAGCATGGTGTTGACTTCTTATGTTTACAATAGTGATGTCATCAAATCTTGTGTTCTAGCTTTCGAATGAAACTGGTTGACTAATGAATGTCGCCAGTCAACGTGGATTAATTTGTACACAAGTGAAAAATTGCAGGGTTTCAAGTCAGACTGGGAACTTACATGGCTCAATGTGATGAAACCTCAATGTTATCTGTTTTAATAGAACCAAACGATGTATAGGACTAATAATTAAGGGATCAGGGAATCAAGTGTGCATCCTTACTATGAATGATACGTAGAGGATCAGGACCTCAAGTACACATTCTTACTATGAATGATACATAAAGGGATCATGGTATCAAGTACACATCCTTACTATGAATGATACATAAAGGGATCAGGACATCAAGTATGCATCTTTACTATGAATGATACGTAAAGGATCAGGACCTCAAGTACACATCCTCACTATGAATGATACATAAAGGGATCAGGACATCAAGTATGCATCTTTACTATGAATGATACGTAAAGGATCAGGACCTCAAGTACACATCCTTACTACGAATGATACATAAAGGGATCAGGACATCAAGTATGCATCTTTACTATGAATGATATGTAAAGGATCAGGACCTCAAGTACACATCCTTACTATGAATGATACATAAAGGGATCAGGACATCAATTATGCATCCTTACCATGAATGATATATAAAGGGATCATCACATCAAGTACACATCGTTACTATGAATGATACATAAAGGATCAGGACCTCAAGTACACATTCTTACTATGAATGATACATAAAGGGATCATGGCATCAAGTACACATCCTTACTATGAATGATACATAAAGGGATCAGGACATCAAGTATGCATCTTTACTATGAATGATATGTAAAGGATCAGGACCTCAAGTACACATCCTTACTATGAATGATACATAAAGGGATCAGGACATCAATTATGCATCCTTACCATGAATGATACATAAAAGGATCAGGACATCAAGTATGCATCCTTACTATGAATGATACATAAAGGGATCATCACATCAAGTACACATCGTTACTATGAATGATACATAAAGGATCAGGACCTCAAGTACACATTCTTACTATGAATGATACATAAAGGGATCATGGCATCAAGTACACATCCTTACTATGAATGATACGTAAAGGATCAGGACCTCAGGTACCCATCCTTACCATGAATGATACATAAAGGGATCAGGACATCAATTATGCATCCTTACCATGAATGATACATAAAGGATCAGGACATCAAGTATGCATCCTTACTATGAATGATACGTAAAGGATCAGGACCTCAAGTACACATCCTTACTATGAATGATACATAAAGGGATCAGGGCATCAAGTACACATTCTTACTATGAATGATACATACTGGGATCAGGACATCAAGTATGCATCCTTACTATGAATGATAAGTAAAATGATATGGCTCTCAAGTTTTACATCTCAGTTGAAGAATCACAGTTACTCAACTGCTAGCACATCAGACTTGTAATCCTAGGGTTGCAGGTTCAATACACACTCAGGTTGGCTCCCTCAATGTATCCCCTGTAAAGGAACTTAGCTCACATAATAATAATAATGCATAAAAATGCCATTAAAACCCAAACTGAAACTTTACATATCAACTTTGTCTTCAGCACTCAAAATAACTGCGTTATGAATGTTAAATTTTTCTTGTTTGTATGAGAACAGTCTGACTGTTATACATGGGGAAATATTGTTTAGAGTCTATAATTATGCCTGTATGAGAACAATTTGTTATTCATGTGGCAATATTTGTGCGGAGTCCATAATTAATTATGCTACAAGTCAAATGTACTGAATTTTTACAAGGGTAATATCTGTCTGAAGAAGTTTAAAGTACATCTGATTTGTGCATATCTTCATAAAATGGAAAATAACTGACAACCTGAACAGTCAGCCAACCCACCATACTGCCAAAGAATATTGCCATTTGTCATCCATAATTTAACAATTAAGCCCAATTCCTGAATATGAAACTGAGTGGGCTGGAGGCATCAATAATGCATTGATTGAACAAAGCAAAAGTGACCCTGAGATAAAGCAAACAATTGGCATTCACGAAAACCTGACTGCGTCTTAGTCTTAGTCATCGTATTATGATCCTCATCTATTGCTATTAAACTGCATGCCACTTAACTGGGAAAGAGAGAATTTATTATTTCCATGGGAAAATGATGAACAAAAAATAATTAAAATTTTGAATTAAACCACTTTGATAAACAACATTTGAAAATACAAGTGAAATCAGAGAAAACAACTTGCAACTACACTCGAAATCAGCTCATTGCAGTTCATGTTAATTAACCACTATGAGCATGCAAGTGACAAACAACCTATTTCCAAATGTAAAATGCAATCCGTTCAATACACTGTAAAAGAATTTGACATAAAACTTTTTGGGGTATGAATATTAGCTGAGATATTTAAATCCATAAATTTGTACCTACTCTCATATTTAAGTTAGTTATCAATGTTTTTCCAACAACTACAATGAATGCTTCATGGAACTGAGCAAAATTAGCCAAAAAGATAGGGTTCCACACTTATGTGGTAAACTAGCATTGTCAGGACATGGCAGTCCCCCTCTCCTTCATGCTGTTCATGCCAGGAGTCATAAAACTGACCCTGCTGTGAGGCCACATTTTACTTTAGTATGTTCCAAGAAGGCTGTGTCACAATACTGCATAAAGAACATCAAAGTATGGTACTGAATTACATGTAACACAATTATATCTGGTTCTCATGATGAAATTAAAAAGCAAATGTAAAAAACATGCTACCCAGTATATGGGATACATGACCATGCTGGTGTTACAAGTGGGTAGGCAGTAAACTAGTGTGCTTTATAGTTTGGGGTCTGGAGTAAACTGATGTGCTTCATTGTGAGAGGTAGGTAGTATACTGACCTGCTTTATAGTGACAAGTAGGCAGTAAACTGATGTGATTTAAAGCAAGAGACCATTGCATTCGCACACCTGTAAGCTGATGTTTTAAAGTAAGGGACCATTACCGGTATATTCACATGCCTGTGGTATTATATAGAGGTAGACAGTGAATTGATGTTTTATAGTGAGGGGCCATTGTATTCACAAGCCTGTGGTATTTATATGGGGGTAGACAGTAAACTGATGTTTTATAGTGAGAGACCATTGTATACGTATGCCTCGGTGGTGCTAAAAGAAGGTAAAATGATGCACTTTAAATCAATCTTGTGCTGCCATATAAGACAGCTGGATTAAGAGCTGGATCAATACAACATTCCAGATTTTGTGTGCAGAGCTTGTTGAGTGCATATTTATGTTTTTCATGACCCCCTGTACTGGAGATAAAGTAACATGTGGAGGCTGGTAAATACAACAGGTTAAAATTGTAGATGATCCTGAACTTTCTCATTACACTTGCTCCTCCTCCTCCTCTAGCTGTCCATAGCACTGAGTGGCAGGATGGCTCAGAAGGACTCACGGTACTAATTCAGTTCCCCTAGTAAACCTATGCAAACACCATGATTAGTAAACCTATGCAAACACCATGATATTAAAAATTCAAGAACTTAAAATTTCTGATTGCTCATGAACAAACCTATATTTATCAGTATAGATGAAACCTGGATGACAGCTTCTGTGTAGAGGAAAGGATATGAGCCGCAGCATTTTCTGGACCTGCATGTTTGAAACATGCGCTTTCAGTTCCGCACCAAAAAATCAGGTGCTAATTTTAGTAATGAGTGTTCAAAACTCGAGAATGTTACAGGACAATGTCTCCATTATTTTCACTTACAACTAGGATAAGCTATCAAAAGATTGTTTTTCCTAAAACATAACTTACATTATTAACCAATCCTGGCCACCCAAACCTATATATACTCTATTTTATGTTCACCCATTTCCAGGCTGGTTCCCATTTTTCCATATAAATAGTACCATGTGTCCAGAAGGGTTGGGGGGGGGCAGTGACTGAATACCATTTTTTCAGTGTGAAAATGAAGAAATTTTATCATTTTATGCAAAATCAACAACCAATTTTAAACTAAGACCATTTTAAAAAATTATTCTCAGTTCACTCATGGGGAGGACTACACAATTTTCCAGAGTATTTTCAAACTTGGCAAGTTGATAGTGAATGAATGAAAATCCATAAAACACCCAACTAGTAATAGTAGTCAGTGGTAATTTAGTGTGGCTCAAAATTCTCATGAAACTACTATTTTTTTAAATATGAGGGGTCCCCATAATTAAGTTTTGTAGTGGGTGGAGAGTGAGGGTGGTGGTGGATCAGAATTTCTTGCTATACCATAAGTAGTAGTGTTTAATAAATACACTCTTCTAGTAACTTTGTAAAAAAAATATGAAACGATAAGTGTTTACAATTTTTATTTTCTCCATAAAACATTATGCATAACTACAAGAACTAGATGTACTTAGAAACAGACTTAAAATAGCATTAATGAGTAGGAATAAATTTGCCAAAAATATGCACTAATAGTAAAATATGTCTATAAAAACAGTACCATACATGTTTGCTAATAAGCTCGGTCCAACTGCAAACAAAGATCCTGATCTGCCACAGCAAAGTGCACCTCAGATAAGGCTCTATGTTGTTTATTCTACATATTACTCCTAAAAACTGCACAGACCCAGATCTGTCAGTGCACTGTGCAATGACAGATCTGGATCTGTCCAGTTTGCAGTTGGACTTGTCTTATAAGCAAGTATATACAGCAATACTCAAGTGATGAATAGATGTATTAAAGCACTAATACCAGAGTGGTGAATTATTCATCTTGTTTTCTGACTAATCTGATAACCATTATTCTGGGTTCTATTGAGAGCTCTATACATGTACCAGTAGACATTTATAAAAGGTTACAAGCAGGTTTTCTATCATGCTTTCAAGAACAACAGTGTTCCTGTTGCTGTCTCAAATTCTCAACCATGGAACCACAATCCATAGGTTTAGTCACCTGGGAAATATGAAAGAGAAAGTTCAAGGGCAAATCACAAGTGTGAGTGATACCCTGAACATGCATGACTACTAAATGTCAACATGGGCTGCTGCAGTCATTGGTACAGATGACAATATGCTAAATATCAACAAGGACTGCTGCAGTCATTGGATCACTGTACAGATGACAGTATGCTAAATGTCAACAAGGACTGCTACAGTCATTGGATCACTGTACAGATGACAGTATGCTAAATGTCAACAAGGGCTGTTGCAGTCATTGGAGCACTGTACAGATGACAGTATGCTAAACATTAACATGGGCTGCTGCAGTCATTGGATCACTGTACAGATGACAATATGCTAAATGTCAACATGGGCTGCTGCAGTCATTGGATCACTGTACAGATGACAATATGCTAAATGTCAACATGGGCTGCTGCAGTCATTGGATCACTGTACAGATGACAGTAAATAGCTCATTTTGAATCAGATGCCATCCACAGCCTGCTCAGCAGCAATAACTTTAAGGAAATAATTGTCTTAACAGACTGATAATTACAATTCTGAGTGAAGACCTCAATGATATAATCCTGAAATGTAACAGTTAATGGCAAAATAGTTGTAACGAGGTCTTGGTAGCTAGTAGAGTGGCCAACTCATGATCCAAGAGTTGTGGATTTGACCGTTCGGTGCATAAAACTAGCAAAACAATTCAGCAAGCCCACATAACCAATAACCTGAAAATGCTTCTGGTCCTACATTTCATCATGCAAGAAGTCAAAATGCAGACAATAACTCAATGATAAATGCAGGTAGGCATAAATATCAGAAAGGTTATTTATATAATGTTGTTCATGTTGTGGGTTTAACACTATTTTCAGCATATGATAGGCTATACTTGGTGACCATTATACCTTGTGGAAGAAAAACCCAGGAAAACCCCAAGAACCACTCAGACCCACAGGAAGCTACTGGCATCCTTTCTCACATACTCATGTTAGCTGAGCCTGAGACTCAAACTCAGCAGACAAAGGTGATATGTTAGTGATCTGTAAAGGCAAGCGCATTAGACCACTCAGCCACACAGGACTCCGAGTTCTATAATGAAGCACAAAATAGGACATTTATATCATACAACATTTTCATTAAAGTTTTTAAAATTTGGCATAGCCACTGTTTATTGACAGGGCAATGATGTTTGGTGTGTGCTGTCCAGCTAATCCAATCCATGCATATAGTAACTCATCGACAGGCCAGGCACCAGAATCTACTGCTGCCATAGATGACCTTTCTGAATCATAGTCAAAATAAGAACAAGGATATTTATCAATCAACTTGCTATTAAGGACAGCATCAAAACTATATCCAAACTTCAAAGGTGAGACTCTACTGGCCGAAGTATAGCTGCCCACGAAATTGGATTGGAAGTAGCACCTGTCATCAGACTTCACACAGATGCAGGGGTGTCAGAAGTATCTATTAAATCCAGACCACATGCCAGTTATTTATCATCTCCTCTTACCAAGATTTGCAAGTGGTCAGAAACTATTCACCATTATTTATTACTCACTTTGTTTCTATTATTTCACTAATATCATAAAATACTCATTTTGCAGATCAAATCTGCTTGATATACTTAAAAGACCAACTGGCCAAACAGACTGGCTTTCTTGCCCCTGTCAAGAACTCATGGTATTAATTCAGTTCCCACAGAAAACCTATGCAAACACCATGATATTAAAAATCAATAACTTTAAATTTCTGAGTACTCATATCAAACCTATACTGATCAGTATAGATGAAATCCAGATGATAGCTTCTGTCTAGAGAAAAGGATATGAGTCACATCATTTTTGGACATACATGTGTTTCAAGGGCACTTTAAGTTAGTCTAAATAAAGCAGGCATGTGCAAAATATGTCTCCCTGATGCAGCCCATGACCTGCTTTTATCTGCTTATTTACATCTTAGGGTGAGGCTTTAAAAATCACTAATCATTCCGTGCCATGGAGGCAGTTGCACATGTGTGCTCTAAGAATAAATGAGTGCAAACAAGTCAGTAAGCATCTGTAATAAAATGTAGAAGAAAGTGCCAGCTATGAAAGATACTGCAAAGACCATAATATTCTGCCAAAATTCCCTGTACGATTCTGGAGTTGAAAGAACTGTGACAACTCTGCCATAAAATCCACTGAAAAACCTTCAGCAATTTCATTTACAATGCTTTCTGCAAAGAGGCCTACTATCATAATTTGCCACCCAGTGTTGCCCAAGTGAGCAAGTCATCATTGTTGGAGCTGGGATTCTCTGTCACTATTATCTACATGGGATGTTTAAAATGCCTGCTTGTACATGCACTTTTTAGAGTCTGTTACTGTCAACATTTGATATACAATTCTGCCACATTACTAGATAGGTTTTGTAGCTTTGTTGCTGCCACAAATTAATTTGTAGTACACTGGTTATGATCTGGTCTGTAAGTGACCATATCTGTGTCACATGACTCTCATGATGCTGCTTGAGTCATTGAGGGTGAAACTAGCCCTGCTGATCAAAAATACTGTTTTGCAGTCCCATGAGATCCAACAACATACTCAACCTCAAGGCCATGAACCATATAGATTAGTTGCAGTGGGTTTCCTACAGGAGCAAAATCTTTATTAATCCCATTACATCAATCAAGACGATGAGGGTGAAACTTGCCCTGCTGATCAAAACGACTGTTCTGCAGCACCATGAATTTCTGCAATTTGCTAAATATTGGCATAGTGAGCCATATCGCCACTAGATACAGCTGCTGTTTCCTACAAGAACAAAATCCTTTTGTTCATCTGTAACTGAGCACTGTCGGCCATTTTCTCCTAGAAGAATCATGTGTAACGAAAGGCTGGTTTTAGTTTTGCAGGCAGTGCATCATCGGTCATTATGGTAGTAGCACTCACCAGTACACTAAAAATTTGTTATTGGAATGAATCATAAACTTGGTGCAAAATAAAAGAAATGGTACTAATATGAGTCTGATTGTCTTTTACAGGAGTATTGAAAAACACAAGTAAAAAACCTGAACTCAAGCAAATATGGCTAAAACAGTCACTTCTGACTTTAATTATGTGACCAGTCACATGTCCTATGCATCATCTCATGGGGTCCCTTTTGGGTACAGAAGGTTCAATGAAATTACTGATAAAACTAAGTCACAGTCATACCGCTGATCAAGCCTCCCATTCAAAATTGAGCTAAGACACATGATCTCATCATGTACATTACCATTTCAATTAAAAAAAATGAAATTTTAACAGAATGCATTTTACAATTTGTTACTTGTAATTTCTTTTGTCACCCCTGGTAATAGATCTGGTTATTATCACACATGGATTATTTATCATCAGTAGTCAGATTCTTGCAGCCTTTACTGGCATTTAATTTAATCAATGATCTGCCTCCAACATAATCTGGATATTAAAGGAATTTTAAAATATGCCAAACATTTGAGAAAGAACATTACTACAGTTGTATTACTAGCAACTTTCCTACATACTTTTCCAATGTAGTAATTTTCTTGCATACTTTGCCAATATAGTAATATTCTTACATACTCTGCCAATGTAGCAATTTGCTTTTATACTTTACCAATGTTGTAATTTTCTTACATACTTTGCCAATGTATTGCCAATGTAGCAATCTGCTTATATACTTTGCCAATGTGGTAATTTTCTTACATACCTTGCCAATGTATTGCCAATGTAGCAATTTGCTAACATACTTTTCCAAAGTGGTAATTTTCTTACATACTTTGCCAATGTAGTAATTTTCTTGCATACTTTGCCAATGTAGCAATTTGCTTATATACTTTGCCAATGTGGTAATTTTCTTACATACTTTCCCATGGTGTGGATCTGAATTTGTTAGATAAATATTAGAACATTCAACATAAATAATCCATTTCTTCATGATTAAAAAGATAATATGGAAGCCTTTAAGAATGTTTCTTACTAACTTGTGCTGTTCTATATAAAATCAATGTAAAACCTAGGTAAGGAGTAGCAACATGATAGGTAATTTGTAGGTAATGATGTAAATGCATCATTTTAATCTTGTATTCAGTGGGCAAACTGTCAACGTTGTGATCAAAATTTGAGGTAACTAAGACATAAATTTACTGGTACCATCATCCATACCTGTCAACACTGTGCTGTATACATGTCCTGTAGTAACCATAGAAGAATTCACAATAACCATCTGTTTCATAATTCCCTCTGAAATCCACACCCAGTGCAAAGGAGCAAACTCTTCAGAGTCATCTGAATGTGAATACTGTGGTTATCTAATCTTATTTTGATAAGTTTCTTATTTGCATTGATGAATACCCCCAGGTGTGTTGGGACTTGGCTGGCTCTACACACCAACATAATCAACTGTCAGGATTAAGTAACATCATTATATCAACAGTGATAATGTTATGTAATAAAACTGACCTCATTGCTGGACCTCTTGGACATTTTCATTCCTGAACAATAACAGTCTCCCTTGTAACAAGTTCCCCAAACAATTAGAAACATAGCTGGGTTTTTCATGCTGGACCACAACTACTTTGTCAATGATTACAGACTAAGCAGTTTTACACAACAAAATGCTGTGATGCTGAAAAAGTTCAAGATATATGAACCCCCCAAAAATCAAATACTAACTGATTTCTTACGATTTTTTTAAAACTACAAAATGAGCATTTTCAGAGCAGGGTAAAGGGGAATAAGATTATCAGATCAAAATACAAGCTGCCAAACTGTCAACTCAAAATCCAAGAAGCTCAGGCAACTAGCAAATGAAACTGTTATGATGTATTTCAATACTCTCCTGGTAATTTAAAGAGTTGGGTACCATGAAATATTAAGAATTGCAGTATTTCTGAGCATATCACAATAAGTACCATGGTATACCATAATCAGTGGCCAATAATTTAATTTAGGAGGGTTAGGACCAATGATTTTTTTTCCCCAAAAAAATCACTGCCCTCAAATAGCTTTTAAAAAATATTCTTGCTCTGATTTACAGCAAAAAAGCCCGATTGTATTAGATCATTATATTACTTGAAAAAAAATCATTGTGCGGTATGAGAAAAAAGAAAATCGCAGGACACCTCATCCTCCCCAAAATTTAATTGTTAGTACATGAATTTTGTAATGTGTAGGCTCGTACAAATGAAACAAAAGAAAAGAGTGAAGCCAACAAGCTTTGTAAGTTTTAACAAAACAATTTATTTCCCTAGAAAACAAGGTAAAAATATGAAATAGGACTTACGGGTTGTGAATATAATCCAAAAATTAATCCTCAAATTCAAAAATATAAGTCCTATCACTAAATAGTTCTAATTGAATCCAGGTTTGAATCTCGATGAAATTCCTATATGGAAGGTAATGACGTCAGATGAGGTCATTGTACTGATGGCAATAGTTCCTTGTTGAATCACAATTTATAATGTTCCCATTTAGAAGTCCAGAATAAATTTCCACTAAATGTCTTTGTACCAGAATTTTTATAAAGAAGAGCACTTGTGTGTTTTCTAAAGAATATAAATTATTAAATCCACAAAATAGAAGAAGTCTAAATCAACTGATATCAACATAAAAAAAACCACCTTGAGCTCTAAAGGTGTAAAAATACGACTGACAAATCTACTAGAAAATGGCTGTTTTAACGCGCGATTCTAGATCACATGGTGGCTCACATGATGGGGCTACGTGATCACTAATTTGAACAGCGCAGTAAAAAAAATGCCAATTTGCACGTATGCTAAATAGCCCTATCTAAGAATCAGATTCCCACACTGAAATAATATAAAAATGAAAGGTTGTTTACAACTTAGCTAACATGTGGGCCGAACATGACCTTGGTAATGACCAATCATTTTCGCTTAGTGTTTACAAACATCTCAACCAAGGTGACCTAAAAATAGTGATAAAGCAACCTTCTGCATTCTAATCAGGCCAAAACAAAAGACTTAATTTTCCGAAAATAGTCGAATTCTGTGAAAATTATCATTACAATAAAATAAAGTAAAAAAAAGAATTTTAAAACTAATACACAAGTAATTAAATTACATATACATAACAATTTATTATATATATGTTAACTGATGTATAAGCTGTCATCTAAACACTGTAACTAAAGTGGGATTATTCATTGTACACAACAGCCGACACCCTGTACAAGACATTGTTCTGACATTAGCAAGCTCAGGCTGATACAAATGGAAAGTACTGACACTGAAGCTTCAGTCTGCTAGCTCATGGCTATTGGCAGTGAAACTTTGAGTGGGATACCAACACCATGAGCAAGATACAGATCAGAGAGGATCAGTAAACGTAAATAAATCACACAAACCAGTAAACCAGAAAATATTTTATGGGCAATAGAAATTATGTAAAATGCAAACAGAGAGTAACTGTTTTCCAAAAACTCTTGTGATGATTCTCAGTCCTATAATGGAAAACATATATAATGTACTTCACATGTGAATATACACCAGTAAAAAAAAAACTAAAAAATTATATTTTCTTTTTTAAAATCCAAAATTGTTCAAGATGGTTTTGGCCTGAGTATCTTTCACAACATCCCATTTGGCACATTGTCTCCATATGTGATGCATGCCAAATATGTGATTAAAGTTTCACAGATATAATTTTTTATGTAATACTCAAAATCAGTTTGTTATCATTACAACTATTTTGCAAAAAAATTAATCATTTTTGGAACTCTTCTATCATGAAAAATCAAAACCGTCTTTAAATGTCATTAAATTTGTAACAAGATTACTTAGGAAGTTCTGTATATTCCTTATCAGCAGAAACTACCAAAGTACAGGTATAGTGGAAAAGTACAGTGGTATGTACCTCCAAAAATCAATATACTTAAAATACAGCATACCTCTAGTAATTAAGGTCTTCCCTGGAGAAGAAAAACTTTAACAGAACATATACATATATACCATATATAGCTGTGTATAACATGTTTTTTTCCCCACTTAATCATCTTATTTTCAGTGTGGGGTGTGAGTTTTATAAATAACAAAAAGTTGTGGGGGTGGTTTTCCAGGTCAGTCTGATGGAAAGATGCAGGCACTACAGCTGCCTAAATGTGTCACCTTCACTCCTTATAAAATATTACAGGTAAATCTGCTGCAGTTGCATTGTAAGTAAATTGTTTGTCTGTACTAGCCTTATTAAAAAAATAAATAAGCTTGATTCTTTGTTACAACAGAGTTGGCAATATTTAATTGACAGCAAGGGGTTTCTATAGATTGACAGTGCTCTGCTGATTCTCGCTCTTCAAGGTAATTGGCACAAGCTAAAGTTTTGATATGCTAAACATCCTAGTCCTCACTTTGCTTTTTCTGGGTACTGGTAATTACTTTGCAATTAATTTACTTTTACTTGGCCAACTATTGTTACACTATGAAAACAGAGTGAAATTATCAAGATTTTAAAATGTATTATATGACACTTGCTTTATATGACAGATCTCTGTTTTTTCCCATCATTCTTAGTCTAAAATCAGGACGCACATTATACACACCCAAATACACAATTGCATCTTGAGGTTGAAAAATATACTGATTGATTCAGGGTTATCAAGGGGCAGATTGGGATTAGTGAGTGGGTTAGGCTGGTGCACCCACCTTAAAAATGAGTGCACAACAATGGAACAATTCCTTGAATAAGTATTCCTTACTGCATAAAATTTTTGACAGCAAGGTGTTAAAAAAGAATGAAAATCAGCTTTGGTTTAGAAACAAACTCTTAAATGTTTCTAACATAAATAAATAAAAATGGCAATGTGAATTCTACAAATTTACAAAAGAAGATGAACAATTATACTTTTCTTGTGGGTGGGGGAAAGAATAGATTTAATGAAGAATATTTAGCTGCAGACCATCAGTTATTCATATCATTACTATAGCCATAGAGAAGTATTATTTGCTAGCAGTGACTGCAGGTGATAAGTAAAATCATGTAACATTTAAATTTTATTTATTTACCTAGTTTAAAATAAAATATCACTGTATTGCTCAAGAAAAGAAATATTTAAAAAATGTTGATTCCATGGAGATGTAGTTAAGCATCTCTTGAGGTATATTTATTTACAGAAGTTTGAAGATTCATTCATAAAAAAACAAGAAAAACTTTCCAAAAAGTGAAATACCAGTATCTATACTAAGTCACAAGGACTCGTATTGTTGCTTACAATTTACCTGTCATACATGTACTATATAATAACTACAAGGGAGGACACTTCTCTCCTTTCTCGCGCGACCTATTTAAGAATAAACGCCAATATTTCAAGCTACATTTCACGTAGTATAATACGTTTGGTACCGATGTTTAGCTCAGGCATTCAACTTTGTATGTGTATCCGAAGTCTGGCTTACTGTCAGGCCATTATGGAATACCAGACCATTTTCCCACACTACTGCTCGACTTGGCCATGATCGCACCCGCTTAATATGCGAGTGAAATCCCACTGAATACTATCCTCTCATTGGTTCAAAGAAAATGACGTCCTGCATTTGTTTAAAACTTATTTTCGGTTGGCCAATGAGAAGGAGTATTCCATTCAAACATTCCCCTCTGTCTGTACCCTCCTCATTGTTAAAAATGAAAAGCATCAAAGATATAAAAATAGGCACAAAACTTAGTCATTCCATTCATCAATTTATAATTTCTAACCTAAGTGTCGCTAGGGCACTAGGGCGTCCCTAACACTGTAACACCATCAACTTCCTGACATTTCAAACCTAACTGAAAATCTCTAGGTAAACAAGCAGACAGAGTACAGTAGGTTTCTAGAACAGTCCATGTCATTAAAAACTGAAATATTTGCAATGTTTAGTTTTATTATTTCAGAATAAATTTAACAAATAAAAAGGAGGAACTCTTGCACATATGTTTAAAGAGATGTAGCTCAAAAATTTACAGAATCATTGAGATTATCCAAAGAGAGTGAAATACATTACATCTATTTCTTGAAAACACCCACGCAAATATTTTTGGTGACCATGCCAGTAAAGAAACTCCCGTTTGATCTGAAATGCCAATAACTTGACAGTATTTGGGATGCCAACTTGACATTATTTGGGATGCCCTAGCGACAAGCATGTTAGAAATCATAAATTGATAAACAAAATTACATGTGCGAAGTTTTGCACATTTTATATATCTGTTGTAGCTGTGTAGGGTAGGTGGCAGCTACATCGGGGAATTAGCTGGTAGAGCAAACAACCGTCTAGGCTACATATTTCTTTAATGGTTTCTTTTCACTGTCCCAAATTCAAATTCAAAAGCTCCCCCTACCCAACCAACCAAATCTGAATTAACCTTGTGTGTGACCATACTGGCCATGTACGAGAAATTAATGTGCACAGAGCACACTAGTTAATTACTCGTGGGTGAAGGAAGAGCCACATCACCCACTCTTTAATTCACTCAAAGACTGATATTTAATTAAGCAGGCAGGTCGAGGAACAAAAGTCCCATTTGACCTGTATTGAATGCTACCATGAGTGGGAATAAACCCAACACACACTCATGCTTATATTCCAGTGTTTCTACCGCAGGTGGATGTAACGTCAGCCATGATTGGTTACAACTACAGCGACGTCATGACAAGTGGGAATCAATCCACGCACTCGTCTTTTTGTATGTTTGGAGTAAAAGTGAGGCGATGGCATGCCAAATGCTGCAGAAAGTTACCTTAAATGCCAAGGCCGACTATTTGTCAAATCATTCCCAGTTATATTATTGGGATTCCCTATCCCGCTAACTTGACTTGAAAAGGATTTAGGCCGCCTATTCAAACAGAGTGTTTTTTTTTTTTTATTTATGTTTGGCAGAGGAAAAGGAGGAAAGGGACCCAGTGGGTATGCAAACGCCCCATTCCCCGGTGTCGTGTACGCCCCAAAACTCCAGTCCGTACTGATAGATCAAATTCAAATTCAGTCCAGCTGTACTAGTGGGCAAACCCTAGGACCTATAGCCACCATTTCTGCCTCTGTATATATCACAGCCTAGCAGACTTCACAGGAGACATACTGATATCATATTTCTATAGCTGGCTTGATTGTTTCTGGTACACAGAATCTGTGTTTCCTACATTAAACTAAACATTAGATATCTCACTAATGAGTTGTCCAGAAGTTAAATTGAAAACATATAAATGATTGCAACATCTCTGATCAGACTTGCACTCACTTTCAACCTCTCCCTCAAAATATAAATGTTAAATAAATGTAGTTTATGTGTAAGGGTTGGCAAAGATTGTCAGAGTTCAAGTATAAAATATCTATTTCTTTTAAATCTATACATAAGTTACTTTTGCTAATTAGAGAAACTTAATCTACTATCTTGTCTCTAATATCATCAGCATTTCCAAAATCTAAAACTAATTATAAGTCCTGTAAATAATAATTTAATTAATTTGCACAAACACAAATGCCTGTTGTTTTCACTACTACATAGACCATAGAGCTAGACCTGTTAACCAAATGATTAATGTCAGTAAGGCCATGGGGTGAGTGTGCTGTAAAGATTCTGCTTGTATTGTTTTAGACTGCAGAAGCAGAACATTTCTTGAAATGTGGATTCCATCTAATATGGCTATGTACAAGACTAGAAAATTGGAAAACAGTTGAATCATATCAAATGCCCCTACTACATATCCTTGATGCTTTTTGTTTTTAAACTTGATTGGGGTGGGTGTGGGTGGGGGTACATGCAAATGGGACAGTAAGTGAATACTATACTTTCTGGGGATTTGACATGCTAGCTGTCTTTTTATCTGGTAGTAAGCTGTTTTGATTTATATTGCTTTCTGGTAAGTGGTAAAATAGAGCAAAGATCTTTTAATTAGTCTTAGATTTTCAAGTAAAGGCATTGTGGCTAACATATTTAGGCAATAAGAGGGTAAGAGAGCAAAGCTGCACCAAGATTGCCAAGATCAAACAGTAGCACTTACATCCACCATGCCAAAGAGGCCTGGGGATCACTCTGGGACTTGAAATGTAAGTGTTATGTATAAAGTTAGAAATATTTTCCTTCTACAGTGAATACTAACAGTAACTCTGCTGGCCACATGATATCTTGGTCCAAATACACCCTGACAACAAAGGACTGTGGGCAATGTCTGAAGCCATGAAGCCGCCAACGCTGAGCTTTTTAATGTGCTGAACACAAGTAAATTATCACAGATGTTCATTGCTGTATTTTTAAGTCAGACATATTATGATGAACTGCTGTTCACCAATGGCAAGGGGTAAACCATCCAATCTCTCAGCCAGGAAGAAAGCTCTGTGTGTTTAGCTAAGAAATTACTTCATCCAAGGATTATAAGAAGCAAGAAGATGCAGGCTCTGGGCAAGTTTCAGGCTGAAATGTACTAAAGGTAAACATTCTCATAATAATCACCTGGAAAAACAGTTGTCGGCTTTTTATAGCATATGCAGGTCATTAACAGTACACACCACCCAAATAACATGCAGATATATGCTTTAATTAGATGTATTAGTGTTTAACAGCATGTTAGCAAAATTCTTAAAATGAAGCATGATAATATGAACGATAAAAGGTAAAAGTGTTTAAAATTCTGTAAAATGTATATAAAGCAAGAGGCAATGGTGGTTTTGAGATCGCTCACCTAACTGACATCACTTAATAGTCAAATGCAAAAGTATACATTTAAACCTCTTGGTCAGAAGGGTTTTCTCCCAAGATGCAGGGCTTCCCCTGTCCCTTCTGTTACTCACAATTATTATTGAAATTTTTCCCCCAATTTTTTTTTTTTCAGATCTTGGTTCCTGTGTGTTTGTTATATTTACAGTAATATGTGATCATGTGCCTGTGAACTGGATTATGCAAGGCAAGACATTTAGTTATTAGTTTCAAGCAGCAGAAAACAATTAACACCCCTCTGATTCTGTCAGCAGGGTCAGTTGGCTTCAATGTCTTAAGTTTGTCAACATGGATCATACTGTATGTGATCAGAAGTATTTCCAAAATGATTAAAGACATAAACTGATTATGGCTGAACTACTAAAGAGCTCAATCAGCATAAAACAATTAATGTTACTCTGAAACTCTCTACATGGTAGGTTCTCCTCTGATGCTTCAAATTGTCAAGATGGATTGAAGTCCATACTATGTGTGATCAAAAGTCATTAGGTCAGAATCAATGATGTGAACTGACTATGGCTGGATTACTAAAAAGCTGAAGTTGCAAAAAACAGGGTCGGTGTGGTTTCAGTATTTAAAGTTTGCCAAGATGTCTATGCATGTGTTATCTCCCAATGCTAAATTGCCAAAATTTAAACAAATGAAATTCCATGATACATGGAAATGTAAATTTCAATGGCTGCCCTTCACATAAAGCTGACTTAAAATTTTGCTGTTGTTGCAAGAATGGCATAATGTATCATACAGAAAACATTCTCATAAAAGCACATTGAATACAACAACAAATACACCATCAATTAAATTCATGTTTGTGGAATCTACATCAAATGTGGATGAAGATATGTGTGCTGAGACACTATTTACCAACTTTACAGTCAAACACAATCTCCTGTTTGTGATAACTGATCATTTTTCAGACCTTAAGCACATCAACAGCATTTGTCAAATAATGAAAGAACGCTGTGACAGGAAGATTTCTGTTAGAACTGATCAAGTTTTGTTAAACAATTTTTCAAGCTAAGCAATTGTTTCTATGGTTTCAGCAATGGCCACCATATTTGATGGTTGTCTACTATCATTTCTACAAATGTGAAAGCCCTTCAAGCTAGCATACATTCATTCAAATTTGGCCATATTCTGTTTAAGAAGTTAATAAAAGTTTTCTGTTTTTAGTAGCACTAGCCATCAGCATCACCTAACAAAACTTAAAAGTCTTTCATCTCAAGATGCTTTCTCTCAAATCTGGACAAATAATTTTAAGTGGCTTTTGAGAAGTCATTTAAAGTTTGTTGTTTCTTTACAAGAATGGTGTCCAATATCTGACAGCAAATCGTCATCATTAGTATAAACCTGAAATGCCTTCATGTAAGGACATTTTCTGTCAAATCTAGTCAAACTCTGATAAGCTGCTTCTGACAAGTCATTAAAATTTTAATTTTTTAAAAAATTTTATTTAGAGTTATCCTGGCCATATTTGAGCAGAATAATTTGTACTATCTAAAAGCCATCTATGCTAGGGTGCTTTCTGTCAAATTCTGTTCAGTGGTGTTTAGAATTATCATTCATCATTCTCTTTTTTTTTTGTAACCAATAACCACAGTTGATGGCAGATCAGTATCATGTGTATAAAACCATATGTGGCATTATGCTTTCTGTCACAATTGGTCAAATTCTATTGTGTAGATTTGATAAGTTATTTAAAGGTTTTCATATTTTTAGTAAGGGCAACAACATTTGATGACAGACCAACATCATTTGAGCTAATCTTTAAGATCTTCATGTCTGGAAGATTTCTGTCAAATTTGTTCAAATTCCATCAATACCTGTCACTGGAGTGTATTTAATTCAACCAATTATCAGTATAACAACCTATAATGCTCAAAGCTCAGACTGATTTGCATTGACCCTGGCTCTTATTACTGGGTGTAATTTATGAATTAAGTTTACTGCATACTGCCTGGTATTACAATCACTGTCTTTACTAAACAGGTGTTGGCATCTGGACTTTGATGATGCTTGCATTGACTAGTTATATATTCCTGACAGATGCAATTCATGGCAATCTTCTTAGAAATTTAGGATGAGTAGTGATGACATACATGTCCATAAACTCTTCTGGTCTATGACTATCAGGGCTAAAATTGGTGGAATGCAGTTACCGTGGCTACCAATAAAAGGTATAATAGCCTCTCTGTATATTACATGTACTTGCATAAACATTTATGAAAAAACCATGAACACAATCTTAATATTGCCTATTATAATAATAATAATGGCCATAATTGCTTTAAAACTGTCTTGCCTTTTTGTTAATACAGACAAGCCAAAAATCTGCAAAAGTGTGATATTGTTACAAAGCTGAAATTGAATTCTATGTCTTGCCCTTTTGTTAATTAATGCAGACAAGACAAAAATCTGTACAAGTGTGTGATATTGTTGTACAGTTAGCAAGATGAGTGAACTTGCTTCTGGCTTGGTTACATTACCGATTTTTTCAGATACTCGCTGTGATTCATCCTTCTTTCCTTTACACCAATAACTATCATTTATCATATATTAAAGATAGCAAATCTCCAAAATATTATGAGTCCTACACCTGCTAATTCAAACTGATGAAGCAAGATGTCTATGAAAATGTTTGTTCTCAGTCTGTTACATGATAACATCAGACTGCAGACACAAAAACTAGAACATACTTTGTTCATTATGGGAGGTAATTTAGTGGTGAATCTTGCATGAGAAAAAGCCATATTTTTGGGGTTTGTCAAATGCACCTGACCCCTTGTTTATATTTGCTAAGCACTTACTAACTCATCTGCCTGTCTGGGTCAAAAGTGGTAATTTTAAGCCTGAAAATTCCCAAATGCAACACTCAGATTTTAAAGTAATTTCTGTACAAGTATACATTTCATGATTAGATTAATATAGCTTTTACAGGTGAAAACTGTCCTTCCAGTGCTAATCAGGTGTAGAGAGTGATTACTTGATGGCAAATACTTCCAAAGGAAATCCACCTCAACTCAATCACTGGATAATTCAGGTAAACATCTCATGACAAACCTATGGATCTAGTTACTGAGGTACAGCTGTAATAAAATGTCAATTATATTTGTTGTTGTTTAATTTTTCCTGTCAGGTTTAATCTGATACAGGCGCAGCTGATCACAACAAGCACTTTCTTGGTCTGCTAATTCCCTTTTTCAAGAGTACTATACAAGTACTAAATATCAGTACAAATCAACTCTTTTGAAGTTTTTTTTATTACCATCTAGGCTCACTTATAAGTCAAGCCAAACAACAAAGATCCGGATCTACCATAGCATAATGTGAAAGCAGATCATGGTCTATACTGTTTATTTTACTGATTACTCATAATCTGGGTCTGTGCAGTTTGCAGTTGGACTTGTCTTATAAGCGAGTATATAAGGCAGTGATCTCAAACTCAAACCACCCTGAGGGCTGCATGAGGGCATTTTCGATGGCCCATGGGCAGCACCACCTTTGTTTTCTCTCATGACACCTTGTGACGCCACAGTCCCTTACTGCTTCTACGTTTATGAAATCTTTTCTCCATCTTTTCTTTTTGTTTGTTTCTTTTTGGCTGGAGGAGTTTTATAGCCAAACTTAAAGTAGATACAAATAATTGGAAACAACATGTAATCTTCCTGTACATCAGTATATGACAATTTACTTGAACAATTAAACATCATCTTAAAATAATGTAATAAAAATATCTGACAGGAAACAAGCTTAAACATGTAATAAAATATAATAAAAAAATTAGACAATTATGCGTTTTATACAGTTTAAATGATGTTATGGATTTTTTAAAAACATAATATTTGAGAAAAGCTTGTGGAAAACATGTACATCAAGAAGATTTTAATAGTGCCCAATTGCAGTTTGATAATTGTATTGAATGAGGACTGTTCATGACACTGTTTTGTATGTCATACCAGTCACAGGTGAACCATAATAAACTACTGCTGACCTTGCAGGTCAACAGCTTGCTTCTGCAAATATTTTGGTACTTATGTTCACTGCAAGCTCCACCAGGAAGACAAGAATCAGTGTCAGGAAACAATTGACTAGGCATTTACTCACCTGAGTCCCCCTGATCAACAACCCAAACAGTCCACCACATGGACCCCGAAAGTAAATCACTCCCCTTGGACTCTAATGCATGCTCCTGGTACTAGTCTAAAGTTACTGGCACCTGCCAAATGACTGCAGCAGCTTTATAGGGTTGGTCTTTCTGTGTGTCTGCTGCTGAGTATTAGGCTGCCAGGATGGAATACCCCTCCACATACGATAACTGTTGATTAGGCTCACTCTCTCTCTCTCTTCCAAACACTTATACCTGATGGGGCTCTAAACCTGGGCATACAATTTGCAACAACACACCTGTTAGGTCTCAGGTCTTCAGACATACACAGGCTGATTTTGGAGTAATACATGTACCTACAGTATGTGTACACAACTCTTTGCTGATATTTTTCTGCATTAATAGGTGCTACTATCTGTGCCCTAAAAACAACACACTAAATAAAGTTAGGCTTTATTTGTAAAGTAATGATAAGGAGATGATTCATTTTGTATCATCACAATGCTCCATCAAAAGGTATACAGGGATAACAGATTGCATACATTGTACTGACCACTCTATTAGGTGGAGTGTTGCAGTTCTTACATGTTTTATATTATTTTGAACCACCATCTACTGATGTCTGGTTTGGTGTTTTACAGCACAGAAACACATGACAGTTATGAAATATCCACAAGTAATATGCCTTGCCCTGGGACACACCATGGTTACTGACACATGCTGATCAGATGGAAGGATATGAACTCAAACCCTTTTAGTTACAAGATTAGCATGCTAATGAGTCAAGTCAACATCTGTTAGGGTCATAATATGTAGTAGATTCAATACACAGACCTGTGTTGCACACAGAGCCACCCTAATCCAACCACTTGTAGTTGATCCCATTCAAAATTGTAGCAATGAATGAAATCCTACAGCATAGCCTATTAAATCATCACCCACTGTCTTGCATAGATTGTTTTATACTCAAACAGTTTATTCAGCTCTGAAAAAAAGTGTTTATAAATTCAATTTCTGTTTATAACCTTAATTCTAACAGTATCAACATAATGTGCTTATACAATAAATGTATTTACAAGGTATTTTAAGAAAATGATTCATCAAGGAGCAAGCAAAAATAGAAGTAATCAAGATATTGCTCTCTTAATTTCAGTGAAAAATAAATGCATTTAACTAGTTTAATAATGGCATCTTTTGACTGAGAGAACATGAAGCTGTTTTAATCACATTTTGAAAAACAAAATACACAGAACCTCTACTCTTGATCATGTTTCTATAAGGACTTTATTCTATATGAAAAGAATGCTGTTATGAATAAGGTTATTCTGAATTTATGAGTTGTGTTTGCACACAGATATGGTTCCCATTCAAATTTGTTTTTATACATAGCATAAATCAGTATATAAGATGTTGATTGTATAAACTGGTCCTAATATCTTTGTTTACTTAGACTATTGGGTACAACAATATTAAAATGAATTAGCCAAGACAATCCCAATTTGTCTAGTACACTGACTTGGTAAAGCCCAATTTTATCAGAAGTTATAGAAGAGTCAACATTACTTTCAAGCATTAAATATATTTCAGACAGCAAGGAATTTATGTTTGATATCAGTCCTAACCAAAATGTTATCGTCAGCGTATTTCATATAATACTAAACTCTGTATAATGCATTCACATTTCTTATGGTTCAATATTTCTACAGAATTTAAAAGGACGTTTTCTGCATGCTTTGCATGGTAAAATTACCAAACCTTTAGTAATAATGAATTATACACCATAATGAATACCAGAAATTACTTACGAATCAATTGAACTATATTTTACTGTTATTGGTAGAAACACATCATATCAAAAAGTACACAACTTTTGTATTTCTGCATTTTAAACTATACTCGATTCATCAAAAAAGACAATTCCAACATGATAAAAAGAATTGAAGACCTTGAGTAATTTGTTTCTATAATAAAAATAATTTTTGGGATCATCATGAATTCTATGCAATCAGCAAAAGTGCATACAGTTTTAGATCTCAAACATTTGAACCTGTTTTCTTCTGCCTGATTTTGAACTTGGTTTAAGCATATCTGTACTCAATACTCAGCAGTATACATACAGATCAAAAAGTCATTGACATCTTATCACAAAACTGGATTTTGGTCCAGAACACATTTATTCAAACATGACATAGTTATAATAATGGAACAAAATTAAAAGTACAGTTTCTTTTAGCCAATATATTAAATTCCAAAGAAGTTCATTGTGACAATTGTCTACATTTTGTAGCATATTAAAACTCCGTCATATCCACTTTATACAACGGAAGACTTCATTCATTGTTCTCTCTCAGTTAAACTTGACCCTGAACTGATGGCAGACTAAATGACTAACTGCATGACTAACAAAAAACTGCATGACTACACTCATATTCCAAGTTTCATATGGACATTCATCATATATTCCAGATTTCATACCAACATTCATCGTATATCTTGGTGTATTCGTAGATAACAATCTTACTTGGTCTATTCACATTAAACACGTTTCAAAAAAGGTTAATTCTTATCTTTGGCTACTGAGGAAAATCAAAACATGCATTCCTCTTCAGTATAGGGTCATCTTTTATAAAAGTTATATCCAGCCATATCTGGACTACTGTAATGTAATTTGGGGTAATACCTCTAATTCAAACATAATAACACTTTAAGACTCCAAAAGACAGCTTGCCATTTAATTCTAGATCAATGTATAGACACTTTCAAGGATGCAATGAATAATATAAAGATTTTAACAATACATGAAAGGATATTTCTTAGAAAGGCTAAATTGATGTATAAAGTATCCAGAAAAGCCATTCCTGTCTATCTAAGCAATATCTTTCGCCAAAGAGATGCTGATAGTACTCCAAATTTAAGGTCCATAAGAAGTAAAAATTACATTATACCGATTCCAAAGAAGGAATTGTTTAAAACAAGTTTTCAATATACTGGTCCACTGGTATGGAACAACATTTCCAGTGACATAAGGCAGGCTCCTAGCATTTCTTCTTTTCATAATCAATGTCTCAAATGGATGAAATCTTTAGACAACTGAACAGTTCTAGTACAATAAATACCACCTGCTTTTCTGTAATTTTGCATCATCTTCTCAGTTGAATTTTTCAATGCAGGATGATATTTTATATTTTATATATGTTTATGTGTTCACAGATGCCTGTGCATGTATTCCAGGCTTGATACTTTGACTTTTAAAATCACTTAATTATTTAGTGTCAAGCCAGATTCTTCACATCATGTTGTATATACTATATATAGTGTACATAACAGATAGAAGGCCTCATTGGGTAGATTAGTTCTGTAACTGAGTTAACTTCTCTAAATAAAGTCTTTATTATTATTATTATTACTGTATATTCCAAGTGTCATACTGACATTCATCTTATATTCCAAGTTTCATATTGACATTCATCATACATTCCAAGTTTCATACAGACATTTATCACATATTCCATGTTTCATACCGACATTCATCATATATTCCAAGTTTCATACCGACATTCATTGTATATTCCAAGTTTCATACCAACATTCATCGTATATTCCAAGTTTTATACCGACATTCATCATATATTCCAAGTTTCATACAGACATTCATCAACTGACATATCAAAATTCTGGCAGTAATTAATACTGGTATAATACTATCCCTAGGTCAACTGAACTTAGATTTTTTGTTTGTTCTGTTGTAATGGCACTGTTAAAATATTATTGGCTATATCATGCCAAGGATATTCGAACCAAATACCTTTCCAAGGGCAAACCAAGGCAGCTGACCTTGGCTGGTCTGGGTGGGTATAGGCAAAGTGTCCCTTATCATCTGTAGGGGCAGTCTAACGGTATGGAGATTTAACTAGTGTGATGGTATGATCTGCAAATCTTGGCCACTTCTCCACTTGTAATGTCCAATTTCCTGCCTATTACTGACCCCTAACAACTAGCCAAAAGGCTCTTTGATTAATATGGTCTATGTGTGATGCCTTGTCACCAAACACTGCCTTCAAAGTATGGCCAATACAGTATTTGTACCAATTTACCCCATATGGAATACAGATCTAGGTGCTTGGTAGACCTTGGGTACAACATTAACATTAATCACATTTAACATATACAAAATTATCATCTTTTCATCATTTATCAATTAAGGTGAAATTAACATAACATTAACAACTGTTCACATTTATCTAGCTCTTCTATATACAAAGAAGAAATAAAACATTAAATTGCAAAAACAAACAAGAGTCCCTTGAAGGGGCTGATGCTCTTCTTGATAAAAGAACTTCCAGAAAATCAAGATAAGACCATTTTGTCCTTTTATCTGTCAAATTCTTCAGCAAAATAACAAGATTTTCAAATTAGCTGCTGTGGTACACATAATGGAAGTCAGCTTGGCACCATTTTCATTTAGGACAAAGTAGACATCATTAGTAGTCTTTTGGTCAAAACATAGTTCATCATGATCATCCAATCAGGAAGAGCATAGCATATAAGTTTTAGAAGAGAATATATACGTGTTTAAATTTTGTAAATTCTCTCCATAAATTTAATAATAGTATGTCTATGATAGACTAGTAGCTCTTTAGTCACTGTTACATTCAGAGGTTAAAATCCTGGGTGAATACAGTATTATCAGCAACCACTCCAAGGCAAAGGTGTCAATTACAGTGCTAGCTGAGAATGTGAAACAAAGAAGCCAGTAGGACAGTTGGATTATGTGTTTGTAAAGCTAATTAAAATCAACTGTAGCAAGTTTGCCTTAATACTTAAACACTAAAATTAGTGACCAGTTGTAGGGAAATTTTAATCTCTTTTAGTAGGTATAAAGTGCTTAAAATAGAGTTGGGTAGTTATAGTTTAATTTTGAATTAATTTGCTGATAAGGATAAAGTTTACAAATAATTTCATACTTAATATTATATTTTTTTTGAAAATTCTAACATACAGTATCAGTGGGAAAAGAGTGTGCATGGAGAGTAGATATATGACTTTATTTTGGATTACATAATTTAGATTTTGTGCATTTTGATATGTAAATTAGAGTTAGATAAAGGGTCTGCATCTAACACAATCAGACCAGAAGTTTAGTTTAGAAAAGGTCTTCAGGGAATGCTCTCTGTGAAGTCCACTAGGATTGTTTTTAAGCCAGGTCAAACATAGTGCAAGGAAGTCAGCATGAAGAACTAGAGATATCAGAGTTACATTAAATATAGAGAAGAAAAACCCTCTTGCTGGTGACTAATTCCCCATAATGCAGTTCCATCAAAGAGGTGCTACTACACTGGCACCATCTTTATTTAGGAGCAGCTAGACATCATAAGAAGTGTTTTAATGAAAATTTCATGTTAATATGACCATCCAGTTAGGAGTAGCAAGATTTTTAAAATGGCTGTCATGGTGGCCATACTGGAGTTCAGATCAGAACAAATTTCATTTAGGACCAGCTAGACATAGCAAGAAGTCTTTTAGTGAAAACGCCATGATAATATAATCATCCATGTGGGAGTAGCAATAACAAGATTTTATTGATAGCTAAGGTGGTGGCTATATTAGACATCAGATCAGTACCATTTTCATTTAAGGCCAACTAGCCATCATTGTGACTTTTAGTGAAAACCCCATTATGATATGACCATCCATGTAAGAGGATGCCAGATTGGCACTTTTTTCATTTAGGACCAAGCAGATATCGTAAGAAGTCCTTCTGTGAAAACCCCATGTTGAAATGACCATCTATTTAGGAGAAGTGGCAATGACAAGATTTTAAAGATGGTTCCCATGGTGACCATAATGGACATCTGATCAACATCATTTTCATTCAGGATCAGCTATATATGGGATGATGTTTGTGTGTAAAGTTTATGACAAGTAGTGAAAACAATCTTGCTCTAATGGAAGGACAGACGGTGGATGACAGACAACAGACAGATGACAGACAACAGATCATCATATAAGCTCTTGAGGTCTATGGCCAGTAGAGTTAAAAACATGAATCACCATTAGTAAACATTATCAAGATTACACTAAGTTACATAAGGAGAAACAGTGAGTGAATATCTGAATCAATTTAGACAATAAAATTAAATAATAGACATAGAAAATTGAGTGGATTTATAGTTGCTGCTGTGTTGTCTTTTAGATTTTTAATGTAGCTTTAACAATTTTTCAGTCCTATCACAATGATGTCTGAAGTATGACAGTTTATAGTGATGTCTAGCACTGGGGCATCATGCTGCAGACATGTAGCATGATGTCCCACCCAGTCACACTATCCTGACACCAGACTGACCAGTCCTAACACTAACCTCTGAATGCTGAGCAGAGTGGATTTATAGTACCATCCTATAACTTAACAATGAAAGAAAGCCCTAAATTGCAAAATGAAAACAATGAATCAATGCAAGGGGAAAAAAAAAATTCTAACCTTCTTAACCATTGCTCATCCATATATTCAGTTGGATATAGTTGGGCAACTTTTTTCCATATATAAATCTAGCAAAACTCATTCTAATACAATATGAATATGTCCCCAAAAATAAAGCAGTGTAATATTTAGGTTGGGCTGTTAGAAAGTTGTGCAAGTTCAAGTCAATTTTCCTACAGCAGATAAAATAATGGCACTTTTCTTTCAGCAGTGAAATGTTTTAAAGAAGAAGTCCAATTTACATGTCAAACTGTCCAAAATTTTTCTGTCAGTATGAAATGAATTTCCTTGTAATCAGATCTTAAATATAGCAATAAATAATGTTTTAATGTTCCACCTAGGTTTCAACATGGTCCCAAATGTGAGGCAAAATTATGTCTATATTACCGGTAGTCTTGTCCAAACAGCTTCACAATGCCGTCCATGTACAAATGATGTGCAGTTGAAAGATTTGGAAGAGACAGGAGTATGATCGTGTTAGCAGTCAAACATGATTGGTTACATTTTAGAAAAAATAAATTGGGATGTTAGGGAAAGAGGCACATAAGGGAAGTATGAACAGGTGAAAAAAGATTTATACCAATTATATCACAGGTTGGGGAACTTAAATGGTATTAGCATAGAAAAGGTGGGCACTAAAGCGCCATTAATTTCTCTACAAAAACCTTTAAGTCACCCTACCATATAACGTATCTGGTATCCCATTTGCTCTTACTGTCTAACTAATGCTTATGGTAGCCTTACGATGGACTTTTCCTAACATTCATAATATCCAGTGATCAAGAAAGGGAGTCAGTACCCTTCTCACCTTTCTTCACATGAAGAAACAGATGCACAGTTCTTAGTTTATTTTTATTACTGTTGTAATCCTTTTTCTACTTGGAATATTTGCCATCCTGCAGTGTCTGGTAAATCAATATGTTGAAAAAATTCATGTAGAACATTCAGTAAGCAGGCTGAGTAGATGCTTGGTTTTAGCTTATGTTGGGTTAAGACAGGCATTTTAACTGACAAAGATTAGGCTTAGTCTGGTATTCTGCATTCTGGATGCTGAATTTGTTTACTTTTGGCAATGGTATAACACCAGTCTCTCTCTATCCAACAATTAACTTAGGCTTGCATCAATGTACTTGAAGCACTCCTTTCAAGCACTGTAAGAATTCAGCTGCACATAGGAATACTTATGAAATATTAAAGATATTAAAGCGCATGTTTTCAATCATGTGTTCAGGTCTGGAAATTGTGACAGCCATTGAATACTGCCCATATAATTCTCCTGTTGCAAGGTATAATATCATACAGAGTACCTTGCAAAAGCATTACAAGGCGAGTTCAGCACCAACTCTATGATTATCATTTTAAGGAAATAAAGATTTTGGAATGCACTGACAGCACCTGGTGATAAGAAAATATACTGCATGAAATGGTACAATGAAAATGACCTCTCACAGTTTGAAAACAATGAAATAATATTTTCAAATGAAACACTGGTTATCATCGCTTACCATTCTGAATGGGACTGCACAACATATCATGAAGCAAAACATTCTGCAAACTCACAATTTGCATCTCAAGATGACAATGTACCTGATCACAATTCTAAGCTATTTCATGCCTAGAAACTGGAAAACAATACTGACAATCTTGAATGGACATCACAATAACCTGACCTCAGCATAACTGAAAATGTGTGGCATATTCTCAAAATCAGAGGTAAAATACATACAATTAAATTTTGCCAAGATTAGGTGAAGATGGTCCGCTCTACTTGGGCATCAGTCACTAAAGACTATAGCAAAGCTTTGCAGAGCACCATTCCTGGAGACTCAGAAAAGTTATAAAGTCTAGCGGTCATATTACTAAATACCCAAAACCCCAGATAAGTGCCATACTTAGTTTATTAGTTATTTTCTTTTAATATTGCACTTTAGCTGTTCATGACATAAACGTCATCAATCATGAGTTGTGTCACATGTGAGCTCAGTGTAATGTATATGGATGCAAACAAATGAAAAAAATTTAAGTTATAGTAATTCATTTTTCACTAATATCTTCCTGGATTTTCTCATGTCCCCCTTTTTATATGAAGAAGAAATCACTTCTCTCAATTCTCTGACCCTTATTTCAACCCATCTTAATACCACTGCAAAATTTTTTTAAGACATAGTACAGGAAGAAGTGAACATGTGGATGAAGTAATCTCCATTTAGACCCCCCTTTCTGAGGATGCAGGTAAAGCAATCTAAATCAATTGATTATCTGTTGTGTTGGAGGGAAATCTGTTCACACAGGCTCATACTGCAGAAGGGACATGGAGCTCCTTTGAAGTGGTAAATATTACTTAAAAGAACACAAACTTGATCTGGCATTAAATTGCAAAAGCAATTTATATAGAGATGCGAGGATGCAATCATTAAGTAGCATAATTCTTCAGAGTATCAAATATAATTTAAACAAGATTTTTAAAAACAGACCATTAAATTTAAATAACATGTAAATAGCAACTACAAATAATTCTATTAGTCTTAACACGCAATTTAATAATCAACTACTTATACAATGTTTTTTTCCTTGTCTATTGAGCATAATATACAAACTTTAACATGTTTCTCTTTGAATTTGTAGACACGCTGGCTTCACATTTTTCTATATTCAGCTGACAACATACTATCAGGGTAAACAGTTTCTTCTCAGTTCATTATAACACTGACAAGAAATAATATTGATTTCCAATAAATTTTCAATTATACACAGTACACAGCTGCTGATTCCTTGGTCCTCTCTCCATCTCTTAAACCCATTTCTGTATTTATGTTATGCAATACTGCTCTAAATCTAATTGATACAATGTTCAGAACAAGCTTCATTTATCACACCCAAGTACTTTGATAAATATTCTTATTGTCTATAATACTATAAGTTTGATCTCAACTAAGATATCCAGTTTTGCTTTTGTGATCAAAAACTACCATATATACTCGCTTATAAGTCAAGTCCAACTGCAAACAACAAAGATCCTGATCTGCCATAGCATAATGTGCCTGCATATCAGGTCTATGTTGCTTGTTCCACTGACTGCTGCTAACAAACTGCACAGACCCAGATCTTCCAGCGCATTATGTGCAGTTTACAGTTTGACTCTACTTATAAGCAAGTAAAAACAATATCTCTTTTTTTATTGATTGTAAATGAAAATTGATTGTTCCGTGCATAAGAAAATCCTAGATTGTATAACATAGACTTAACATCAAAATGTCTAAAGAAATTTCCATCTGATAGTTACCATTATCAGAATCTCATTTTAACACTGCAAGTTCTAAAAATCAAACTATGCTTACCAATATTCAAGTCAAATTTGTAACTGTCCACCACAAAGAACATCCAAATTAGTTGAATTTGTCACCTCTAATAGTCATCTACAAAATTTGGCATGAATTTCTTCAATGTCTTTTCCTGGGTAGAAACCCCACATCTCTAATCCATAATTAAGCACAAACTTCACGTATGATATTATAAATATCAAAAAATGTACATTCTTCTCTTGCAGGTAGAACAGGGTATTAAAATAACTTATATAAATTGCCCTAAAACTTGGGTACTCTTGTGTACATAGCCTGGAACCATTTTTGAATAAATGCAAACCAGGTACCTAAATGAATCTACAGTTTCTAATAATTCACCACTGTAATACTGTATAGTGATGTATATATCATTTGGCCTCTTTCAAAAACCATAATCTGTTTTACTAGTGTTGACCTTAAGATTCCAAGAATGGGTTTAGGATTCAGCACAGTTTGTAATGACTCTACAGTCATGCAAACATTAATGTATCATACCAAAAATGAGACAATCATCTGGAGAAAATACATCATCCACATTCACGCAGAGATATCAGTTATCTGTCAAAGCAAACAATTTGAACTTGCAGGTTTGAATCCTACAATTGGATCAGTATGGGTTTAGGTGGTGGGGATGGGTTATTGAGTGGTCTAGAGAGCTCACCTTTACCAATTACTGTCAACTCATCTATGTCCACATGAGTTCAAGTCTCAGGCTCAGCCAATGTGGGTATGTGAGAAAGCTTGCAAGTAGTTTCCAGCAGGTTGGTGGTTCTTGCCAAAGTTTTCCTGGGTTCTTTCTCCACCAGTTAAACTGGCCACCATGTATATCATATTCTGTGCTAAAAAATGGCATTAAACCCAAAACAACAAAAAGAATAGTCTGGGTTGGCTACTACAAGGCACCATACTCCAACTGCCCCAATACTACCCCAATACTAAACAACCAACTTGTGTTACTCTACCGTAAAACAAACACCAAACCAGACCAGGCAAACAAAAACTACTGGAAAAGGATAACATAACAAATATATCACGGGAAATATATCAGGGCTTACTAAAGGATGCTTTCACCCAGAATTTTAGTAATTATATTATTTCCACAGTTTATATGTGTATAACAGTTAGATTGGGAAAACAGAATGCCCCATTAAAATACCACTGTAGGCCAAAGAAAAGTACAGACTATAAGAATCTGACATTCGAGTGTTGTAGTAGATAAACCATATTTTGCTTATGCTTACCATTGGAGAAATCCAGATGTAACTTAAGGATCCTTGAATCAAAGTAATTACCACCAGCAAGCCCTTCCAAGCCAACCAAATTCTCTACAAATCAATGTGTAACATTATGATCCTTGAATCCAAGTAATTACTAGCATGCCCATGCAAGTCAACCAAATTCTCTCCAAAGAATGGAACTTAAATTCACATTCTCAATTCTTAAATTCAAAATGCATTTAACCTTCAACTTGGCAATTACTCCTAAGGCTTAGTGTATTTAATTAATGTAACAGCTGTAGTTGTAGGTTTTGAAGTAGAACACAACAATTACTCCTCCTGTTCCTCTGTAAAAGTCAATCCAATAAGCTGCTCTTACTTCTTTAACTCTAGCTCAGTATGACCACATGCAAACATCAACACCACTGCCATGTGTTTAAAGAAAGGAAGACCCAGTGACATGTTCTGAATTTGAAATGAATCCCCTATCCAGATAGCTTGGTCAATTACTGAACCTGACACCATCGACTTATTCTAAAGTTACTCAAATGAAAACTAGTTTTAAATCCTGTCAGCTGAAACACAAATAATCCCTGGTAGACAAATGATGAATATATCTGACAGGCTTCATTCTAAATTGACAATACTCCCCAGATTTATACCAGAATCTAAGAGATAAGGATTCTAATTGAAATGCATTGAGAAAGACCTTGCAGTAAGTCTAAGGAAGCATCTAAAAAAGGGCAAATTATAGCAACACAAGTCAGTGGTATGCAACATATTGTGGAGTGACATTATATATTTTCCGCTCCAATTCATGCAGAGATGATAACAGGTAGATCCCTTATCTGTGTGACAAATGCATGGTCAACAACAGAAACGTATAAAAGACAGAAATTACATTTAACCACACTGGTTTTTACTGGTCTACTTATCAAAAACACAATTAAATCTGTCATAAAATCTATATAGACCAGACACACAACTTTGGAGGTAGTTTCCTTGTATTGCTATTACAGAACTACAATAAAGCTAGGAATTTCTTTTTCATGGTGGAACTAGACCACCTGCATCCTGACTACAAAATTGGTTTTTGATTACAAATATGCTGATCTTCAGCAATGACCTGAAATATCAGTTGATCATCAGGAAGTATTCTATTTGCCCATATGATACAGATAATCTAAAAAAACACCCTTTGTTGTTCAGTTGGAACTGATGGGAGTTGCGTATGAATGCCTGATTTTGACTTGTTCCACACAGCAAATATCCTAAAAATTCTCAAACTTTAGTGAAAGGTGACTAAAGGCAATTTCAAAATGAACAAAGTCTAAAAGACAGTTCTTAAAATAATTTATATAAACTTAGCAATAGGCAACCAACAAGATATCTGTTTGCATGTTAAGAAAATGGCTCATCAATCTACTCTGTGGAAAATGATAGATGAAATGGTTGGGGAAACATAAGTGGTGGATCTCAATGAAAATTTGTTCAGAATAATGAATTAAATTAACTGCAACTGTGGCTATTGTGAAAACCAGTGTTCATAACCACTGAAATGTTCTTTATCAAGCATATCAGGACCAATTTCACATCCAAGTCCCAAGTCTTTTTCCCTGGCCTTTCTAGCGAGCTGTGGGACACTAATTCTTCCCCAATTAGCTGACCAACTGCTACTCATCACACTATTACTGACCATGCCACTCCCTCATCCCTACCTCCAATTACCATCTCTTTTGACAGCTGAAATGACTTACTAGTTTAATCACATGCATGTATATATGTGGCAATTGCTCTTAGTAACCTATATTATACTCAACTGGAAAATTCAGTCAGGAAAAATTCAAGCTTTATGGTTTCATACTTGGAATCCTGTATACTGCATTATTTGCAGACACTATAATGCAGAATATTTCCTCCAGATCTATCTTGGTACAAAGTTGTAAGCTGTTTAAATGCTGATTCAAATCTAAAACAATTATTAGTCCTAAGAGACTGTGACTGCCGATGGAATATGTGATATTTTTGTCCATTACTTAGTGTTACCTATATAGTCCTGAACAAACTGAAAGAGGGAGATGTGCAAATAATAATAACAATAATCAAAATCATCATCATCATCATCATCATTCATCTGTGCAAAAAGGATCAATGATAAAGAAGCTTTAACACATTTTTGTCCAAATAGAATCGCTCACTGGCAATCATAAACAGTGATGATCCAACATTTCTTAACAAGATGAATTTGTATGTTACTGGATGGCCACACAACTCATTTTAATAAAATGATTTCTGTGCTCATGAAGAAATCAACAAGCTTTTAAAAAAATTTAATAACTGTCAGAAGAGTGCCAGATGGAAATTATGTTATTTTCAGGTGTAAACCTCTGGTCTGTCAAAAAGGTTGGTATACTTTTCACAGCAGTAATGACTACCTGCCGGTACTGCTGGCTAGAGCCATATTATGGAGATTACATATAATTCAATGGTCTCCTACAGTTGCTATAAACATAGATCCTTTCTTGACCAAACCTACCTGTGGGCTCTGGGATGCATAGTAGGTCTGATGCACTCTCCAGCACATCTTATGATGTGATTAATGGAGAGGTTCAGTGGTTAGTGTGCTGGACTTGTGACCAAAAGGATATAGGTTTAAATCCTACCACTGGATCAGCCTGGGTCAGCTACTGTGGACAGTGGTACATTGTTGTGCAGTAAAACACCAAACCAAACCAAACCAAGCCATTTCTGTACTTTGGCTACTTCTGAGCCCAATGCCATATTTTCTTTTACATGTAACCACTCCTTGGTGCACACAATTGGTCCTAGACTCATTGGTCATGATTTTTGTCGAACTAAATGCCCCAACTATACCCACTGTATATGTACTGATAATGAATGTCTGCTAAATGGCACTGGTATAATGGCTCAACCTACTTAATTTCTTTCCCCTGATATCATGCTTGGTGTTGGTATGAAACAATCACAATCACATTCAGCATGTTCCAACCCTGATCAATCCACTATTTTTTTGTGCCCTTAGAAGGCAGACTAGTAATTATTGATAGAATTAACACAGTAATGAAGATCTATGATTCCTTGCAAATGATGTCTTTATTTCACCATAGAGTTTTTGTATGACAGCTCTGATAGCCAGAAAGTGTGACCATAATTGTGTTCACAGACTATGTTGACCATGAAAAGATCAAAAATAAATTTTGAACACATCTTTAGTAGTCGGATTCTGCCATGGAGTAATCTGTGACAGAAACTTACCATGGAAGACAAAACTGTTGCAACAGATTATGTGACAAAACGTGATTGCCCCAAATGGGGACTGATGCTATATTGGCAATAAAGAATTTGCATGATTTTAAGTTAAGACCATTTCTTCCTATAAACTGTTGAGTGCTGAAACAAATTTGCTGTTGTGGTGGACATACTGAAGTTCAGGTTGGCACCATTTTCATTTAGGACCAAGTAAACATGATAAAAAGTCTTCAAGCGAAATCCCTGTATCAATATGACAATCCATTCAGGGAAGTTGTGACAAAAAGATTTTCAAGATAGCCATATTGGTTGTGTGATTTGCACAATTTTCACTTAGAGCCAACTAGGTATTGTAAGAAGTCTTTTGGTGAATGCCCACTGTTTATGTGACAGTCAACTAGGTATTTTAAGAAGTCTTTTGGTGAATGCCCACTGTCTATGTGACAGTCATCTAGAAGAAGTAGTGATAAGAGGATTTTTAAGATGGCTAGGTCATATTTGCACCAGCTTCATTTACAACCAACTAGACATCGTAAAAAGTCTTTCTGTGAAAACCCCATGATGACAAGACTATCCATTCTGGAGGAGTAGCAATAACAAGATTTTCAAGATGGTCACTGTGACGGCCATACCGAATGTTGAAGTGGCACCATTTTCATTTAAGACAAACTTCACCATGAGAAGAATGTGTGCATAGACTTTCATGGCAATCCTCCTAGGAGTAGTGATAACAAATATGTGCTAAAGGATGGATGGATGATGGGCGACAGACCCTCCAATAAGTTATTACATTCTATGACCAGTAGAGCTATTAGCCATTATTATTCTAAATGAGAAGACACAGATTTGTCCCCATAGGGCCTAAAAAAATGAATACTACAATTTCTTCACATGAAATCTAGAAAATATATGTAAAACAGAACTGTTCAAAGGAAATTTCAAACATTTTTTAAGCCTGACCCTAATAATTGGAAAAGAAAAACTTGTTATATGAAGAGGATGATAAATGAGTGAAATAAAAGTGTGGAGAAAGCTGTTTTCCTGACAGATAAGAACCTAAACATCCTGGTCTAGCTAACATTATGGAAGCAAAATGCGATAACACGCATGTTCTTATCAAAGGAAATTTACATTACATCATAATCTTGTAATGCAGCAGTATTTCTGATACCTAAAGGTTTTCATAAATTTGTCTTCAATGTGTGTTTTGAAAATATACACCATGATGAAGACTTTTATCCTTTATTCGGATCTAAGTAAACATGATGCTCTTGTAGCACATAATCTGATGTAACTGAACAAGAGAGAATTAGACACACTACAGGGGTTTTCTTTCTGACATTTAATTAAACTCCAACACTTTCTAGTTCAACATGCTAACTCCCTGCATTAGGGTTGACCATAGCTTGAGAGATCTTGGCAACTCTGAGAAAGCATTCCCTGAAAACCTTTCCAGACTTGATATTGAGCAAAATTTATGCTCTGATTGTGCTAACTACAGACCTTTATCTAACCATAGTATACATATAAAAATGCACAAAACATACATTCTATAACCAAATTATAGCCATATATCCTATCTCCACACACACTCCTTTGCAAAACTTAATGTGTAATATGGTTTCCAAATATGTTATATTGAGTCGGAAATTACTTTAATATATGTCCTTATGAGATAATTAATTATTCCTAATTAAACTGTCACTACTTAACTTTGCTTTAGGCACATACTAAGAGAGCTACAACTTTCACAACAAAGGGACACTAAACTGAATGTTTGTTTATAAAGGTAAGCTATCATTGATTGATAGCAAGTCTACAAACACAATGCCTGCCAGTACAATGGTTTCTTTGTTTCAGTTGCCAATTAGCCTGAATTGTAATATAACACAACTTGGGTCATAGAGGCACCATATTTAACAGGAATCACAGCCATTAACTGTAAATACAGATGTACCCCTCTATCACAGACATACAATTATTACATTTATCAAGAGAATTTTGAGAATAATATACAAATGTATATTCTCTTTCAAGACCTAGATAAATACAATACCATACAATACCATCTTAAATAATTAAATTCAGCACTATAATAATGTTCAAGATGATATGCATTTTACAGTAAAATTTCCTTTTCAAAGGAATTAAATTTTCACAAAAACGTGGAATATGTACACAACTCCAAGAACCAAGCTAAAAGCATTAAAAAGTCACAATCAAAATTAAATACTGAGATTGATTAAAAAATGTTAAACTCTCCCAAAAGACCACACATCAATGTAACTTTAAATAAACATTTTTCAGTTATTCAAGAAAAATTAGCAGATTTCTACTGACACAATAATTCAAAAATTTACTAGAATGATCATGAACGTGGCTAGAATGATCACGAACACAAACCTAAACAAGAATATTGAAAACCTGTTATGAAATAGCTTTTGTATTTATCCAAATCGAGTGAATCTATTCATAATAACTGTAATTATGTTTAGATTTGTATGGATATGAAGCCCTTCATTTTGTCATGTTGGATATAAATGACCCATTTCAAAGTCTGGAACATATATTGCAAGTTTTATAAAAATGCACCCCACCCGCTGACAAGAGTACCCTACTTGCCAACAGGTAATATTTTGGGCCTCCATGTTACTCCCAACAGGTAATATGCTGAGTCAGCTTGTTACTCCCAACAGTTAATAGTTTGGGTCTGCTTGTTACTCCCAACAGGTAATATACTCAGTCTGCTTGTTACTCCCAACAGGGTAATAGTTTGGGTCTGCTTGTTACTCCCAACAGGGTAATAGTTTGGGTCTGCTTGTTAATCCCAACAGGTAATATTCTGAGTCTGCTTGTTACTCCCAACAGGGTAATAGTTTGGGTCTGCTTGTTAATCCCAACAGGTAATAGTTTGGGTCTGCTTGTTAATCCCAACAGGTAATATTCTGAGTCTGCTTGTTATTCCCAACAGGTAATAGTTTGGGTCTGCTTGTTACTCCCAACAGGTAATAATTTGGGTCTGCTTGTTGCTCTCAACAGGTAATAATCTGAGTCTGCTTGTTACTCCCAACAGGTAATAGTTTGGGTCTGCTTGTTGCTCCCAACAGGTAATAATCTGAGTCTGCTTGTTACTCCCAACAGGTAATAATCTGGGTCTGCTTGTTACTCTCAACAGGTAATAATCTGAGTCTGCTTGTTACTCCCAACAGGTAATAGTTTGGGTCTGCTTGTTACTCCCAACAGGTAATAATCTGAGTCTGCTTGTTACTCCCAACAGGGTAATAGTTTGGGTCTGCTTGTTACTCCCAACAGGTAATAGTTTGGGTCTGCTTGTTAATCCCAACAGGTAATAGTTTGGGTCTGCTTGTTACTCCCAACAGGTAATAGTTTGGGTCTGCTTGTTAATCCCAACAGGTAATAATCTGAGTCTGCTTGTTACTCCCAACAGGTAATAGTTTGGATCTGCTTGTTACTCCCAACAGGTAATATTCTGAGTCTGCTTGTTACTCCCAACAGGTAATAGTTTGGGTCTGCTTGTTACTCCCAACTGATAATAGTTTGGGTCTGCTTGTTACTCCCAACAGGTAATATTTTGGGTCTGCTTGTTACTCCCAACAGGTAATATTTTGAGTCTGCTTCTTACCCCCAGACAATCACTTTTAGTTATTACTGGGAGGCACATGTCAGAAGACAGATGATAGAGTTTTAATACAAGGCATGTCATTTGAATACATAAATTATTCACAATTTAATTTTTTTAAATATCAAAAAAGATATTTAACTTATAATGTCTAGATATCTAAAAGTACAAACTAGCAGTAAAAACTGATCAGTGCTGGTACAGGCTTTGATCTGAATAGTATTCAGCTCCAGAATTTAAAAAAAAATTGTATGATATTATGTTCATGACTGAAAACTTATGTAATTGTAAGTTAAAAGTTGGGTTTAGAAGTTGGTGATTTATTAACACAATATTTTGTCTCATTTTGAAGAAAGAGATCAGTGAGTTCTGAATGTTTCCTTGTTCATGAGATTGCATCTGACGTCTGTGAACTTGTTTATTAAACTGATATATAATACACTCACTCTAATTGGGGATTTACATGGGTTATTACTCACCAATGGACATGATCAATAAACATACAGAATTTCCTGTTCAGTCAACAGTGAACAAGATACTGATTCCAAACAAAAAGGTTTGAGTAAAGAGAATAATTTGAATCAAGAGAATTATAAAAGTGGCATGTCTCACAGTCCAACTTTTGGAATGAATGTGTCATACACAACCATAATATCAACACGATGGTACATAGCGATAATGGCAAGATTGCTAGAGAAGCAGACTTAAAAAAAAAGGTGAACTCAATCAAATCTGTTGATATGTTATGTTGGTCAAAGTGACCAACTATTTAAACCCCTAATGCCACCACTGATCATAAATTTCACAATTCTTCCAATCTAACTAAAGTACGGAAAGGAGGACAGGATTTGTTAAAAAATGCTATCTGACATGAACCGTTCTTTAAAATAATCAAGATGTTAGGTTTAAACAATGTTCAAATATTCAGTTCAGAATTAAGATGTGCCACCCCTTAATTCAGTCAACGAAGCTGTTCATAATTCTGTCTTTTTTGGGAGTCCTAAGTAGTGACATGATATATTCAACAAATTCCATTAGCAACTCATCTCACTGATAATAACAACATTCACATGTGGTGCACAAATTGATTCAAGAGGGAATTAACACAGACAGGCCTACTTTCTTAAACATACCTGAGAAGAAAAAGCATGCATTTGATAAAAATAAAACTTGGGTGAATACTGTTGATCAGCTGGGGTGCTGGAATAATTTAAAGGGCAAACTTGGGCTGAAATCACTCCAACATAGCGTGATGTTGGCTTCTTATGTTTACAACAGTGACGACTTCAAATCTTGTGTTCCACTTTTCAACTGAGGTTGGTTGACCCATGGATGTCACCGATCAACATCAAATTAATTCATACACGTATGAAAAATGGCAGGATTTCTCAAGGAAAATGGAACCCAATGATGTTTAGGACCAATATCTTTCAAGATAGAGTATTATTCAGATTATCTGGCATACATGACTTTTTGCACATAACGGTGGCACTGGGGTTTTGAGTTATTAAGTATTCAACATTATGGATCCATAAATAACCAACATGACCAAATATACACTCAAAGTTGTATATTACACAGCAACCAAATGCCCAAGGTCACTGAAGCATGAAATAGTTCTCAGAAATCAACTTTATGAATGAGTTTCTTTGCAAGCTGGATCCACAGACAAAACTGCAACTGCATAAAAGAAAGTGCCTGTGAGTGACCAAACATAATGAAAACGGGACCAAAGTATGATGGAGAGATGGGAAGATGGGCAGACTGATGAGAATAACTGATTATGTCCCTCTAATATTTATTGTGGATCATGCAAAACTGGTTTGTGTCATCATAAAGCAAATAAAAAAATGTACCTCTAGGTAATAATAAAGATGCTACATTTTTGACCTGATAGAGCAATCATGGGAAAAAAACAACTTTAATTTCATACTATAATGTGTAACACGAGGTCCATATGGGCCTGAGATCACTCATCTGGCTAACATCTGCATAACAGCCAACTGCATGAAAAAAGATGGCCAAGAAATCTTGGTTAGTAGGATGCTTTCTATATAAATTTTTTCCAATGCTGTTATATTCTCAGAAGAAAACAGTATTTTAATAACTGGATGGAACAACAGACACATTAAAATGACTGGATATAAAATAAATACTAGCATCAATATCATTTTTTTTTTTAACTAGGGAGCATACATACTTCTTATTCTAAAGATTCAAATATGATCCTGCTTTGTTTGAACCTGATCAAGGTAATAGATACACAGAAAAAAATGTGTCTAGTATCAAGTTACATTACATGTACAAGGCTTTCTCTTCACATACCAACTGACTTTGTAAACACAAGATCATTCAATCAACTGTTTTAATACAACAGCCATTTACTATCAAACTTTTCCCTTTCACAATTCTGTATGCATTATTGCAGTAGTATTTTAAAGTATGACAAATTAGATCTGTGCTTTATAATACCATTATAAATAAATTATTTTGCTAAGAAAATAAGTAAATTCATGACATCATCGGCCTGAGTTCTAAACACTGGATTAAAGTTAATACTGTAAATAATAAAGATCTGTAATTTAGCTGTTCACAACCAAACTGTTGTATGCATATGTGTGTGTGTGTCTGTGTATGTGTGTGTGTGCATGTGTGTGTGTGTGAGAGAGAGAGAGAGAGAGAGAGAGAGAGATTTGTAATCCACATATTAGTCATCTACTGCCAGGGCTTGTCAGGGAAATTGACATTAGTACAGCTATATAATATACATACCCTCGACTCTTTTTCTGTGCCTCAGAACTGAAATAAAATGAACTGATATGTCATTACTGTTGTAGGTGATCTATGAAGTAATAAATGTACAATATAAACCAGCTATCAAGTAGTGGACTTTTAAATTCATAAACACTGACATCAGCTCGGCCCTTTAGTTAAAGTTCACATGATTCCCATGTCCTTAAAACAGGAAGCTGGTGATTTCAAAATTTAAACAGTGCTGAACAGTTTAGCTGACATAAACAAAACAAACTGCACATTAAGTCTACCAAGCTCTCTTGCTGTTTACTGCAGTAGGCCATCTACTGATGAGAAAGATCTCAATAAATCCATGACCTGGCACTGTGACTTCGGTGTGTGTATATGTAAAGAATCTTAGGCCTTGAAAAAAAAAATAAATTTAAATCATAAACTTTTAACCAGCATATAAAATTTGCACATTTCGCCAAACCAAGCTTATGAAAATGTTATTCTTGACAATAGCAATATGGTGTTGAATGAGATTTCTGATATGCAAGTCACAAGGGCAACATGCTGCTGAAATAGGCAATGGTGACATGTTCCATATAGGCATATTTCTTGTCACTCACAATGGTGACATGATGCCCAAATGTGCATATCTCTCACAAGTCAGAATGGAGACATGATGCCTAAATAGGCATATTTCTCATAACTCACAATGGTGACATGTCCCAAATGGGCATATTTCTCATATCTCACAATGGCAACATGATGCCTAAATAGGCATACTTCTCATATCTCACAATGGCAACATGATGCTGAAATAAGCATGTGTGTGATTTGGATTTTTAATGTAGCTTTAAAACTTTTTCAGTGATATTGCTATGATGTCTGCAATGTAGCAGTTATAGTGATGTCTAGCACTGGGGCATCATGCAGCAGACATGGCATCATGTCTCACCCAGTCACTATCCTGACACCAGGCCGACCAGTCCTAACACATAACCTCTTAATGCTGAGCACAAAGCGAGGCAGCTGTTAGTACCATTTTCGTAAGTCTTTGGTATGACTCAGCCGCATGCTCCCGCATCCAGGGCGGATGCTCTAACCACTAGGCCACCAGAACAGTCTGGTGAAATAGGCATATTTCTCACAAGTCACAACTGCAACATAACACTAAAGCATATTTCTGATAAAAGTCATGGCAGCAACATGGCAATGAAATAGGCATCTTTTGATCAGTAAGTCACCTAAGTAACATCATGCTGAAATAAGCATTCTGAGCAGCAAGTCACAAAAGGAATATGGAGCTGAAAATGATATTTTTCTTATGCATGTAACATGATGTCAAGATAGCCATATCTCTGATAAGCATGTCACAAATGTAACATGATGTCAAGATAGCCATATTTCTGATAAGCTTGTCACAAATGTAACATGATGTCAAGATAGCCATATTTCTGATAAGCATGTCACAAATGTAACATGATGTCAAGATAGCCATATTTCTGATAAGCATGTCACAAATGTAACATGCCAAGATAGCCATATTTCTGATAAGCTTGTCACAAATGTAACATGGTGCTGAAATAAACATTTCTGATATGCAAAACCACCAAAGAAAAACGGTGTTGAAATATATTTCTAATAAGCAAGTCAAAGAAAAGTTTATATTCAAGACAGACTTTATTTAGTGAATTCGCAAAAATGTAAGAACACTACGTTATCATAATTTCATGTAGCGTATAATACTATCTGGGTCCCCTGGTGGCCAAGTCGTGTAAAGCACTTACCTCTAAAGATCACTCACACCTCAGTTACAACTAATAAACCTTGCCGGATTAGGAATGCATTATCTTTGGGGCTGGGTGGGTAGGGGAATGGTGGAGCTAGATATCACCAGCCATGTTGTACCATGTTAGTATCGTGTATATAAATAAACTGAAACATACACAAGCGAGTCCATGTTTGTAAAACAAACATCGCTTATATCATTTGAGAAATGCATTATAGGTTATGTTTAATTCCATGAAGGAATGAAATGAAAATGAAGTGTTGTCCTTCTCTTTCTGTCATTCTTTTACATGTTCACTAAACATTGATTAGATAAACTAATATAATTTAAAACCATATTTATTACATTTTCCAAACAGACTCACCAAGTATGTGACAACAAGTGTGGACAGTGCTTCGATTTATGACCCCAGCTATTAAGGTGTTTTGTTTTCTCTGAGTGCACTTTTATGTACTGCACTCAGTTGTTGATACTGTCCACTCAAGATAAAAACAGAAATATCACCCAGGGTCTGGGAACTTAACATGGCATGTGCTAATGCCATTTTCCAATCAACACATGGATGTGTATTGAGCAGAATTTCACTGGGCCAAGTTGGCACAGAATCGGTAAGGTCATGTTTCATTCTGAATTCGCCTGCCCTTGGATATCTTGTGTGTAAAAATATGGTATGCACTTTGGATAAAGAAGAGTAAAACCATGGCAATAAAGGCTCAAACATTCTGGCAATATTACTAACAATGTAGGGCAATATATCATTTTCAAGTTACTGTAATAATCAATCTCTTGTACGGAAAAAGCACACAAATGAAACCAAAACTTGGGTGGAATAAATATTTACCAGAATGAATCAAAATATAGATGTGGTATTATCTGAAAAATACTTCCAGTAATTAATAATTGCTATCTCTTGATAGATTAAAATTGTCTGAATTTTAAAAGTGTGTGTGTAGCTGTTAGAGTCTGTATTCATGCTGTAAGTGACCTTGTTGTTTATTTCATTGAAAGAAATAGAAAGACAAAAATAAAATGTTTATTTTTGGATAGCTAGTATGATTTAGTTTATTTTTCATTCTACTATTGTCCAGAATCGATGTTTTGAGTATGTATCATGACAAACAAATCGCTAACGCAAGTACTGTGATTCTTCAATGCATCAATGATACCGTACTACCCCGAGAGGAGAAATAATTTTATTTGCCCATCAAAGGTGGCCAGTATAACCGATTACTATTAATTAGTATATGTAATAATTTTTTCAAAGAAAGCCTCCCTCACATTGATGTAGGTCTTGCATACTAATAAAATGTGAGCTTCATTCTCAACTATGTCAGGAAAAAAAGATAAAGTGTTCAATATTTAACTTCTTCTGTCTTCCAGTTTCTAACATGCGAGGATGTTTAAATAAATGAAGACAGGTTAATATTCATGAACATGATTTTTTATTTTTTTGGTGTTTCCATAAAGATATCAGATTTTCTTGTTAATGGATATTATAGGAGACTATGCCTGATAATTATATCCCACTACTGCTTTTAAGTGAACCTATTATATCATGAAGATATTTACGATAGCCCTGTGGGGTATGTTGATGCATTTCAGTGTACTTCATGTGGAGCAGGGCATTCCATAAAATTAGTAGTAGCCAGTAATGGCTTTAGAGCAGCTTGGAAGTTGGTGGGTGTTCCCTAAACATTAGTAACTGATGCAGCAAAATGTTGCTGGTGCACTGGTTGCACCAGCAGATTTAGGCAGGTAAATTATCATACATAGTTACTTATAAGTCAAGTCTAACTGTAAACTGCAATGAACCTGATCTGCCATCTCATAATGCGCCAGCAGATCTGGGTCTGTGCAGTTTGTTTAGGAGTAATCAGTTAAGCAAACAAAACAGACCCTGACCTGCAGGTACATTATGCTATGGCAGATCAGAATATTTGCTGTTTGCAGTCTGACTTGACTTATAAGTAAGTATATATGGTTCCTGGCTACCAGCACTTTCGGAACGCCCATATGGAGGCCTGTTATCTATACTGGTGAGACTATGCATGGAAATAAATGTGTTGTGATAGAAGATGGAGACTTAGACCTACAAGTGTCCCTTTATTACTGCTATATCTGGGTTGGTCAGGAACATATTTAGCAATCTTGATTATAGTCCCTGATTACCAGCAAATATTATTCCACTAGAGAACAGGTTAGTATTTTTCAAACTGCTAATGTCAGCACTACACACTTCACAGCCATGCAAACAAATGTTTTGTGACTCTCTGAAACAAACAGAGCAGTGTGAGATTGGTTATCAGAGGTAGACGTCTGACTTTAAACCAAGATAACACTGTCTTACTTTTTACATTTAATGTAGTTGATTTAATGTTACCTTTTTGCTATGAAAGGTTATACAAAGATATGTACAAGACTCAAAATCATCAAATTTCTAATTGTCAAAAAAGAAAATTAATTTACAAGATTAACTGTGAGACCATTTAAATACAATAGCCTGAGTTGTAAGCACGTTAAAATTAAGTATCCAACCTATACAAAGTTTTTGCAAATAACTAATGTTCATTTGAACACCCATTTTAGTACAAAACAGGAGATGAGGGTCACAGCAAATAGAAGGTAAGTAACTAGAGTTCATAATGCTCAAAATATTTTCAGCTGGCTATCTGTCCTTAAGGGCTAGTGACATCGAACTTTAACTTGCCCTACATCAGTCTGTATACAATGTACATGATGCTGAATCTGTTTACAATACCACTGGTCTAATCAGGTGTGCAGCTAGAAATAGTGAATTGCCTTCCTAAGCTGGCACCTATCAGTACCATTGACTAAGTGGGATGTTTGAACCCTAGTTTTGTCTAAACTTGAAATGGTGACATAACTGGGATGTTCTTCTAAGTCATTCTGACTGATGCTAATTAGAGTGTGTCTTTAAACACATACCTGTTTAACACAATGTTTAAGACAATTATGTCCGCAGAGCCCTTTCTGCTTTCAGCTATGTTCGTGACATACAATAATTGAGTACCTTTCCACAAATTTCTTGATTAAAAGATTTTTCTTTTACAAGTCAAGATCTCTGATCAGAGCTGAATGTTTACTAAAATCAAGCATGCAAAGAGTTTTTTAAAAAAACTTTTTAGTTTTAGGACATGTTTTTAATATTTAAGAACTTTTGTGATAATTTCTAATACCATGTTGTGCCTTGAAAATCTTTTCAAGTCAAATGCCTGTTGAACATGGTGTCTTGACCTGCATCTGAATTCATCTCAGTATATCAGGTATATAACTAATTTACTTGCATTCAAAAACTTTCTCACATAATTTTAATATTACTGACCACAGTATGTAAGTAGACAAGAAAGGCAAGACATGAACTTGCTGCATATAAGTGCATAAACTTTAGACTATAGTAATATTATTCAAGTTTTTCAGTTGAATACAGCAATCGATGATGGCATATGCATGTATTGGTGTTCAGCACCACCTTGGTACCAATGGCTAAATGTTGTCAATTAAAAGTTGTGGTGTGATTTTGTGAGTTTAATGCCTTTTTCAGCACAGGATTGACTATACATGGTGGTCAGTGTATTTGGAAGGAGGAAGAACCAAGGAAGAACCACATATCCACTGGCTGAGCTGAGACTTGAACCCACACTGACAGGTGAGATGTCAGTGACCAGTAAAGGTAAGCACTTTAGACAAACTCAATCAAATAAATATAAACATGAAGTTCTACATTATGTGAGATACAAGGTTACAATTAAAAATCTTAAAATTATGTAGTCAAATTTTGTTATACCAACAACATTACCTTAAAAAAAGTCCAACATTTTCTTTGAATGTATATATCGTAAAGATTCTTTATTGATTCTTCATTTATGTTATCATAAAACTTCTGACTCACAGGATAGAAGCCTTCACACTCAACAAGAATGTGTTCCACTTTAAATGGACTCAGGGAAGGGCACACACCCTGGTCAAGGTTCACCCTTAAATACGTATGCATGCACGCATCAAATATTTACATCTGATATGTGATCCACACAATACCATCTCATCTCGGCAATTTGTTCTATATGACAGATGACTATTGCTAATCTTCAGTGATTGGTAATTGACGAGTTTTAACAATTTTAAGACAAAACTTAAACACTGTTTACAATGATGAAACATGCTTTCTGCAAAAGCAAACAACACAGGAACTTCTACAACAAGCAGTATTGCACATACGATCCCATGGCAGTGGACACTGTGTCCCCCTCCAAATCTGGGGGACATGTAATGTTTTAGTGGGATAAATTAAAATAATAGTACATAATGTACTAAAAATGCCATAAACATGAGATGATCTTGTTTGCTTTGATAGTTTTTATTTTCTGATGTGCACTGTATTTCCTTGAACTCGTATCTTAGTGCAATAAAAGTTTATCACATGCACAAGGCCTTATTGATCATGTTGCTGAAGTAAGATTTTATTTTTTTTCTGAGAAGACTGGTGGTGGAAAACAACTGCATAAAGACATGATTCCTACTGGAGGGTCCACCACACTCACATCAGAAAGAAAAAAAAAGAAATGGCAGAGGACAACTTGGAATGTTTGAATATCAGTTACATTTTTACAAATTATTTAACTTTTGAAAGTGGTTGGAAAAATTACATAATCAACAAAGTTGTTGAAATCTTTAGTTTTGTCAGTTAGTAACATGTTTCCAGAAGACAAAATATTCTAAAAAAATTTTGTACAGAAAATGCAAGAAATGATCAATCCAGACTACAGTAAGAAAAACACTTACCACCCTGATGAGAGACATAAGATATGAAGCTACTCTTTTGTAAGTTCTTTCTTTCTAACAGATCAAACTGGATCCACACATCTGACAAGACCTTTTTTACTGTAATGAGGACCAATTCTTTAATTGTACTAATTATAAGAGTGTGAGTGTCAAAGGTCTGATAAGAAAAGAAACACAGGCGGATGAGTTATGGGGACTGTAATACCATGGTTGTACGTATAGGTGTGGTATATAAATACTATCCATATGCACCAGGATTGACTGGTACCTGTGTCATTCATACAGCTTGGGTGAGTGTCTGAGATCAATCATTTCCACAGTCTGACACAAGATGCTTTGCCTCCCTAACCAGATCCCCATTTTATAGATGAAGGGTGACTTTTACTGGATTGTTTAGGGCAAATAGTCCAGAGCTGGGAAGTGTCAGCCACAGCTTACAAACAGTTTGAAAGGCCACTTAAAATTTTGCATCAGAAACCACTTGAGAAATGAACTGATTACATACTGATATTCAGATAACAACTTGCTTGAAGTATTGTAAAAAAGAAAAGGAATAAAAAAACTTTTGTTGCTGCTTCTTTCAAACTTCTATATGTCGGTGTTGCCTTGACACAACTCCAACAAATTCTTCCACAAGCTAACTAATATCTAACACTGTGAAGTGGCATTATCCATTAATTTACTGACCAGTGATTATTTTCACTCAAGTTTACAATACGACTTCTCATCAACTCTGTTTGATGACTGTATATTTAACGTTAAATTGCATAAAATGAGTTAAATTGTTTGGGGTTTTTTCTAAGTCTTGGCAAAAACAAGACTGAAATATTTCATTCATTTTACAAATCAGTATAATTAGCACAAATTTTATACAAAATATCTAATTTAATACTTATCACACGAAATTATACTTACACCCTACATGCAAGGGTATGCAAAATAGGTCCATTGCGCATTCCTGCATGTTGCTGGAGCCGATTAATGGAGACAAAAGACACATTAACTCACTGGTTAATGAGTCCGACTTGTAACCAAATGGGTGCAGGTTCAAATCCTGCCATCAAATAAGCCCAAGTTGGCTACTGTGGTACATCATAGGGCTAGGCACTTTACTTGGTTGCCTTGGGATTAAATAACCTATCCTGCCATAGAACAAAGCATGAACAATTCACATATTCAACTACAAAGATTAGTATGGTAAATGCACTGTTTTTAATCTCAGGTACATTTGTTAACTCTGGTTGTTGTTGTTGTTGTTGTTGTAGGGTTTAACGCCATTTTTCAGCACAAGATAGGCTATACATGGCGGCCAGTATAATTGGTGGAGGAAGAACCCTGGAAAACCCCGGGAAGAACCACCGACCCACGAGAAGCTACTGGCAGGCTTTCTCACGTGTCCACGTTAGCCGAGCCTGAGACTCGAACTCACGCAGACAGAGGTGAGATGGCAGTGATCCGTAACGGTGAGTGCTTTAGGCCACTCAGCCACTCGGGGCCCCTTGTTAACTCTGGTGTTATGCTTGTGCTATTATTACACCATGACATACTACTTGTATTTAATAGAAATATGAAATGTATGTGTGAAACCTCATAATGGTGATGTTATAAGAAAAACATTAAAACAATACATGGTAAAACATACCTGTAATACGTTCAGAGTACCTGGCACTGAGATGTAACAAGAGTACTAGACAGCAAGATGTATCAATAGTACACTGTGCAATAAGAGTACTAGACAATGAGATGTGACAAACTATTATATGAGATCAAAGTAAATTTGGTGAGAGATGATTTTTTCTCTCGCAAGGTCATTAATGTGTATTGTTTCAAAATGCAAACAAACTATCTTTTGACTTCATTATTTGCAAATGTGAATAATCTGCATACAATCATGACTGAATGACTGAAATTATCAATCTGACTCAATGACTGATCATGACTCAATGAATGGAATTATTGTTGATATATTCCATCTATAGGTTTACTCCAACATGCAACATACTATAACAATACTTGCATTATAAGGTCTTTTGTTTCAAAATACATGTACCAAAAGGAAATAAAATTAAGCATATGAAATATGTTTTTGTGTAAGCCAATTAAATCAACAAATGAGGTTGTCAGATGGTCCAAAATTCAATGAGATATTTCCTCTCACTCTGAGACATCACAGCAATGTCAAAAAACTAATACCATTTTAAACTCTATCCTCCATTTTTATCCTCTGAACAAACTCATCATACTGTTATCTATATGGCCTTCCAGTTCATAAACATCTGTAACAATATCATCTTATCAAGTTTAAAGTTGGTGCAAGGGTACAGTGAACAACACATTCTATGCCCATCCCATGTGTAAAGTTTTCAATGTTGATAGGTGAAGTTTTTGTGCAGAAATACAATCACAGTGACCTTGAACTTTGGTTTTTGAATCCAAAAATCAATCGATTTCTTTCTTACCCCAAGCACAAGTCATTCATAAAGTTTGGTCCAAGTTGTTGTTGTTGTTGTTGTAGGATTTAACACCATTTTCCAGCACAAGATAGGCTATACATGGCGGCCAGTATTAATGGTGGAGAAAGAACCCGGGAAAACCCTACAAAGAACCACCGACCCACGAGAAGCTACTGGCAAGCTTTCTCACATACCCACATTGGCTGAACATGAGACTCGAACCCATGCAGACAGAGGTGAGATGGCAGTGATCCATAACGGTGAGCGCTTTAGACCACTCAGCCACTCGGGGACCCTTTGGTCCAAGTAAGTGATGCAGAGCTAATTTCATTAAGTGGAAACTCTAAATACTTTCACTGACTGTGACTTTGATGTTTGACCACAAAATCAATAGCATCATTTATTAATACATGTGCAAGTTATCAACAAAATGTGTTAACTGAAGAAAGTGGAAAACTAGTTCTTGTGCAGAATCACTTTTCTTCTTTCAGCCACAATGGTCTTGACACTGACCTTTTGAACTCAAAATCATTATGTTTCTTCCTTGCTCCAAAAACAAACTATCCACAAAGTTCGGAACCTGTTGCTTGTGCAGAAATTGAATTATTGTACAGAAAACATTTTCTTCTTTCAGTCTGGGATCTTGACCTTTGACATTTAACCCAAAAATCAACAAGTTTCTTCCTTGTGCAAAATGTGGTAATTAGATATTGGAAAACTTGTGAGAGTGAGTGGAAACAAAATTGGTAACATATAGAAGAATGGGATGGATGGATGGATGGCCAAAATCACAACATGGCTAGAATATTAAAATTCAGTGGTAATTTTGGAACAAATGATTACCTAATCAAAAATTTTGCCCATCTAACCCCCCCTCCAAACTTCATAAGGGGCTGTCCATTTAGTACATATGCAAACAAATCAGCTATTTTTGCCTCCTTCCCCTTTGTTGCATGGCGTACTTTTTTCCACACCCTCTCCAGTGCATACATATGCTATTGCTTAGTACCCCCACCACTTCATATTTTTCCACTTGTACAAGGCAAGTCATTGCCAAGATGAATCACTACATGCCCTCTTGAAAAATCTACTATTTCGTTGTGGATGGTTCTATTTGTTTGAAAGGGGTATACAAAAGGGGTACTATAGTATTCGTACACCTTCCAGTTTTTTTGTATCCCCTACCAATTTTAAAAACAAAAGGCATCAAGGATATAAAAAAAATGAACTAAAGTTAATCATTTCATTTCTCAATTTACAATTACTAAAAAAACTGTCACCAGGGAATCCCAAACAATGTCAGCTAATTGGCATTTTGATTGAAATGGGAGTTTCTTTAGTAACAGTCACCATATCTGCAAAGGTGAGACTTTTTTCATGCAACAGATGTGATTGTTCACCATGTTTGATATTAGATCAATTATTCCATAAATTTTGGAGTTACATTTCCTTGAACAAATGAGTTCCTCCATTTTTATTTGTTCAAATTCTTTTTAGAAATATTAAAACTAGACATTGCAAATAATGAATGCAGATGCCACAGTTTTGACTTCATGTATGGACTGTTCTGGAAACGAGAAAAGGACCATGAGCAGTTGGCATGCTTGTTTACATCGAAAACTTCCATATGCTCTGAAATGCCAAGAAGTTGACAGTATTAGGGACCAACTGGAAACAATCAGGTTATAAATCATAAACTGATGAATGAATAAAGTTTTATGCATTCTTTTTTATATTCCTGATGCTTTCTTTTTTAATATCGGTTGGGAGCGTGTACAAACGGGAAGATGTGTGAATACAATAGGTTGTTTTTGTCGTTGGCTAAGGCACTTAGATTTTACTTGAAGTAGTTATAACATAGTTTGTGCTATTATGTGTGTATGTACTACTTTGTCTTACTCTCCCTCCATATAAATACACAAACTTCAAACTCAACTCCCCTCCTCTATGTGTACATACTAAACGGACAGCCCCTAAAGAGAATAGTGATGCTCTAAATTCAATATTACATCAATGATGGAACATAAGTCTTGACTGACAACTGCTATTTTGATGCTGTATTCACATTAGTGATCTTCTAAAACAGGGAAGAAGGGAATTTCCTTGTCTTATTTGACCGCTCCTGTGGACTAGTGGTTAGAGCGTCCGCCTTGGATGCAGGAGGTCGTGGGTTCGATCCCCGGCCAAGTCATACCAAAGACTTAACAAAAATGGTACTAACAGCTGCCTCACTTGGCGCTCAGCATTAATAGGTTAGTGTTAGGACTGGTCGGCCTGGTGTCAGGATAATGTGACTGGGTGGGACATCATGCTACATGTCCATGGCATGATGCTCCAGTGCTAGACATCACTATAAACTGCCACACTGCAGACATCATAGCGACTGAAAAAATGTCAAAGCTACGTTAAAAATCCAAAGCACGCACGCGTGCATGCGAACACACACACACACATAGAAACACACACACATACATACACACCTCTTGTCCTAAACCTAATATATGGTCTACATTAAATTCCACTCAGAGTATTTAAAAGTTTTGCCAATAAGTATAAAAAAAAGTATTTCAAATGTTTTCTCATAAAGATACTGATCGCGATTGAAATGAAGTCAATAAATAGGGCATTATTTATCTTGGTCTGTATTACAGTGAATTCTACCTTACTACAATTCCTGAAGTAGTAACACTGTATATGGACTTCGTAGTCAATAAAATCTTCATATACAATTTACATAAATACATGTAACTTCAATATGATAGCAAAAAATGCAAAATTCAGACTAAGTCAACCTGAGAGTAATGGTAATATGCTAACTGCCATGTTAAGTACCAGTAACTACCTAATCATCATCCCTGAGTGCTTATTAGTCTGGCAAGTGATCACCTCATTATCAACCTTTCTTAAGGAATTTTATCCCACACCTCCAAGATATGTCCATGTTTCTTTTCACACAAGCAGTTTGTAAACCTAAGCGAAAAGTAATTCTTGCAAAACCATACTCACAAAATACGAGATCATTCTGGCTTGCTGGTTACAAGGTTTTAACAGAAACTTTCTTCATTTTTATGGTTGGCTTCAAGAATGCAAACCAAATTACTGAAAGTCAGTGTGAAACTCAACCTTAAAACCCTATACATCAAAAATAAACTTTACTGTACCAGGCTTGGACATTACTGCAAAGTCCCCATACACAAGAGTAGATATGTCACTGGAAAGTCATTGCACACAAGAGTAGATAATCCATGTATTTTCATCTGGAATATGAGATTAATTTGCCAAGCATTTTCATGGAAATGGAAATCACCAAGTGCCATCAATTATTTACAACAGATTTCCAATTTTCCACACTTCGCTTCATAGAATGGTCGCAAAGCAGTAATAAATTCTGTATATGTAGTATTGCTTTATGACACCTCAGCACAAAAGAGGCTAGGTAATACCAACAAATGGTTCATGCACTTCTTTGCTTGTATGGAATTCTCAACTTCTGGATAAACAAGCATTATGTGAAACTAATCTTTTTTGCACAAAATCTGACCGTTTCTAACCTGCCTAGTATGACCTAGCGATAACTTGACTATCAGCCCAATAGTACCAGAACAAGCTCTCGAGTACCCCAGTCAGAGATCAGTGTATCTTAGACTCAATTCCATGTTTTCATTTGGACCCCCCCCCCAAAAAAAAGACATTATCTACTAGCAACATTGAAGATGTTTAACTTGCAATCTCTTACTCATTCAAGTTAAATCTGTAACCACTGGGGTTTTTATTCTTTCTTGTACAGCATGTATATATGAAGCTGATATACAATACTATATTACAAACACAAGGGGTGCTGCTTCCACAAAAACTACTAAACCAAATAAATTTGCAAAAACTATATTATGTATGACCTAATAAAAGCTGTACCAATGCTTAGTTCAAATATTCAACTTTTCATATGTGTAGTGCAGTTTGCTTATGTTTCTACCATTGAATACTGCCAACCCATGTTCCTCAATTAAAGCCAAGATGATGCAATGTGCTGAATGAAACACTGCATACTGACTGGTCAACTGACAATGAACAATCAGAAATTTTTAATTGCTATTTTCTAATGGATGTGCAGATTTTAATATATATATATATATATATATATATATATATATATATATATATATATATATATATATATATATATATATATATATGTATGAGCAACGTTTATTCTTTTCAATAGAAACAATACTAACAATACTATACTCTGTTTTCAAATTTTAAGAACTGTCTAGGAAAGGGTTGGTGGGTGGGTTGGCATATTCTCTGACCTGGCTAAGGATAGTGCTGTCAGAGACTGCAATTCTGAGTACTCAAGGTCAAGTCAAGACTGCCACTTTAAGAACCAGTCCTAAATTTGGTAGCTGTTATAGCTCTATCCACAATAACAGCAAAGTTTATATATGTGAAATGGAACTATGAGGATTAGATTAAAACCCACCTTCATTTGTTCGATGGAAAGTAACACAGAAAAACATACTGACTGTATAGATGTAATATAAGACAATTGTATATACAAGTTGTAAAGATTTACTTATCCATGTATAGTGACTTAGGAGAGGCTACAATCTGTATAACTTACAAGTTGCAATGCTTGAAGGGAGAAAACTCCTCTTCTAATATATATTTGTAATCTGAGTTATTGTTCTTCCCAGTGTTTAATGCTTTTACACTGACTATAGGCAAACTTCTACCAGTGTTCAAGTTTACACAATCTTCTTGAATTATCAGACAAATTTCAGTATATTTAAAAATGTTCAACTAAGAAAAATACTGATAATATGTATCAGAACTGATGATAAAAACATGCAAATTCCATCAAATGATGTATCCTATACTAAAAATGAGGCTCACTTTTAAATTCCACCACATGCTGAAAATGAGGCCCACATTTAAAGTCCACCCTATCCTGAGAATGAGGCCCACTTTTATGTCTAGATTTGAGATTGTAAACATGCCATAACACCATTTTATGTTGGGAAGTTTCAAGAAATTCACCAAAAAAATAATCATGGACAAATCTGATGGTGAGAACACATTTGTATCTTGCTTTATCAAATGTTAATAATGGGTGGGTGGTTCACAAATGCATATTCCATACAGACCATTTGATAGCTTTCTTCACATAAGTAAAAACACATGAATGAAGAAAAATGAAAAATAATGCTTGATTATATACTAACTATATTTTTAATTTAACAGCGAGACACACTAATCCACTAAATTCTCTCATTTTTCTTTCAACGGTTGGGTAATTAAAAATCCAACAACAGTCTCACTTGTGGGCACCGACAGCTACTTGAATTCCCATAGACCATAACATGAATATCTGGCCAAATTATTATACTTTTGTGGTGTGATCAACAAGCTATGCTTATATGTTATGAATGTTCTATCCAAGAGAAATTGATAAGCTGCCTGCCTCAGGTTTTAATAAAATTCTGTTGTAGGTGCCCACTATAAATCTCCCAGTTTACATTCAGTAGTACCTGTGTGGTAATAGTGATAAAGCAAAAATGGTTTTCATTCAAACCTAATAATACATAAAATTTACCAATACTCAAGCTTCACTCTGAAAAAATTATTTTCTGTATTTATTTCTTAGTCAAATAAATCCCTCTTGTAACAGAACCCCCACATTGTTTTTGAATGGGGACAGGAAATACCCCTCTAAACTTTCAGTACTAGAATGGACCTTGAAAAAAATATTAATTCATACTGCACACACATTTCACTTACAAATGACATAGAAGTTATTTATAGATAGTATAAACTTCTCGAGCAAAAGATAACTACCATTTTCTGCTTTAGAGTTTACTGCAAAATACAGCACAAATCCAAGACTTACTGCAAAATAAAATGTCCATGGCTCAACAATTACAGTATGAAAATTTAATCAACCCTGCATCCTTCTGGTCAGAAGTCTTAACCACTGAGCCACCAGAGTTCCCAATGACAAAAAAGAAGTGCTTAAATTACATCATTCAACTTCTTGCAAAAAGAAAAGAATCCATACAGTATGAAATATATTTAGTGAAAATGGCAATAAATTGCTTGAGAGTTGATTGGTGTGGTAGTGAACTATAGCAGCACCCATATGTTGTTGTGGCATTACCACTTTAAATTGACAGAAAACTGTTGATGAAAACATAAATGTCCTTAGAGGAAGCAGCAACAACACTTTGCCTTTGGCCGTTACAAAGACTAATGTGGTGAAAAGTTAATTGGAGTAGAGGACATTTATGTTTACAAGACAGACTTAAAGAAATCTCTAAAAGGTAGCATTTTTCAAGGATTGCGAGTTTGTCATTACTGAGAGGCCTGATTATATTCAGTATACAGGATACAAGGTGAATTTATTAAAACTGCATGCTGCATTATTGTGATCACTTATATCTCACTCATACTAGTCTTCAGCTACCAAAAGTCTAAACTACATCTACATTAATAATAATAATAATAATAATAATAATAATAATAATAATAATAATAAAAATAATAATAATAATGAAAATAATGGCTTTATTTATAGAGAGTGACAATTTTGTGAAACTAACCTATCTTGCATGTGGCACTGTTACTTATATACTTAAATGAATGCTATTGAACTAATCCAACATCCATCTCTCTCTCTCTCTCTCTCTCTCTCTCTCTCTCTCTCTCTCAGACTAATCAAACCTCTCTCTCATATGCATTTTCTTTGTCTAAAGTGAATGCTTATTTCCTCATAAAATACAATGCATGCATTTATGTGCATGGTCACAAGCAAAATACAATCATAACGTGTGTAAAGACCAAAATATGTTACAAATTCAAAAGCTGTTTAATTTAAAACATTATTTATACAATATAGTTAGGCAACAGCAATGAAGTGTTCATATGTAATTGGGTTATCATGGTACCAATTGTTTTTCCATAGACCTCAATGCTAATATTTTGCAAAATAAATTTACTTTCTATCCTACCTCAGCATGCATGTCACACACTGTCATAGAGAACAATGTTAGATTGTCAATTTGACAAGGACAGAACCAGGTACTCCACTGCATTTAAGAGAGATAACTCTGCTGGAACTAGACAGGGGTAAGAGTTGTCTAGTCACACCAAACACATTTTCAGTCATGTGTACCACATTTTAAAAAAAATCATAAAAAATACAAATGTGATCTAGATATGAATTAACATAATCTCACATGTTGCCAAGAGGCTCAACTATTTTTTAAGCCTAACAAAAAATACAACTCTTACATAATGCACCAATCACAGCTAGTTTAGTTGTTTATTTCTGAATATAATGTTCCCTACACCTTAAGCTCCACCCACCTGGGGTTGTACAATTGGTACCGTTATACCATAACGCATGTACTAAACTTGAAGTTTAGTTTTACATCCAATTTAGGAGATAATACTGAAGTTACATGTAATTCTCATTTAACTTTAACGGTACAAAGAACCAAATAATGTGGCAATAAAACCATTGAAATTGTTGATAAACTAAGCACTTATAATCACCTGAATGCAAAAGCCCCAGGGTTCCAGAAGAAGAGGGCCATGGAGGAAGGAATGATCCAAGAAAATTCTTACAGTCAAGGTAGTATCACTACTTTGGGTCAGAAGTATCTCTCCCTCATCTCCTGATGAAGTGACCAGTTGTCAGCAGCCTTGACCTCCACCATCCATCAGATGATACTTTATATCCTTCTTCCAAGATTTAACAAGTGGCACAAAAGAGCAAGTGAATCATCTGTATATGCAAACTGAGATACACCACACACTACTCTCCTGTAGTAAAAGTGAATGACATACACTACTCTCCTGTAGTAAAAGTGAATGACATACACTACTTCACTGTAGTAAAAGTGAATGACATACACTAATCCAGTGCAGTAGCAGTATATAATGAACCCTAATCACAATGTAGTAAAAGTAAATGATATACACTACTTCACTGTAGTAAAGTGAACACATACATCCATCTACTAAAGTGTAGAAAGAGAAAAGTCTATTCAGCCAGTTTCCTCCTAAATTCATAGAGTAGATGACCTAAGACATTTGTTTGTCCCCATATCAGATATTTTTCCTTGTTCAATATTTTTTTTTTCCTTCTAAAAAAAGGAAGTAATGTTTGTAACACATAAGCCAGGGATTTGAAATGTATAAATTACTGATAACAGGTTCATTATAATATCATGAGGTAATTATACCTGTAAGGAAACTAATCCAACTATTTCTGTTCATGAATTACATTATCTCAAATCAAAACAGACTACAAGTCTACATTTCAGCTGGTAGTCTTAGGAACATAAAAATCTGACTCAGGGTCAATATTACAATGACAGCTATCATAGATCTTGTTATTTTGTATCCCACTATTTTGGCTATCAAGTAAAGTTCTCTGAAAGTGTGAAGTTAATTTGTGCACAAGTTTGCTGAGAAACAATAGTTTTACAACAAAGTATTATGTTAATGGTGATTGAACTATACAGTTAAAATTTTTTTTAAAGTATTATACAATCTCTAAATATGACAACAACAAAAACACAGTTCCAACTGCCTTATTCAATGAGTGACAATCCATGTCTTGCATTATAAATGCAGTCTTGAAAAACAAGTTCCAAGGCAAAGAGTGAGAGTGGGCTGCAGAGGATTGGTGGCAATTAGAGAAAATTTAGTCCCTGAACAGAAAGTTGTAAATATATAGAATCCAAGTGAAGAGTGAAGGTATGAAGACAGTCCAGACTAAGTCCTCAAGCCTCCAGTGTCTGACCTAGCTAATAGGACAAATGTAGTGATATTAGGTCTGGTTAGCCCTGCCCCTTTTAGTTGTTACACATGGTGGTCAGATAAGACAGGTGCCCTGTAGCCATCATGACCAGAAATGTTCTCCTGCCCTCTGAACCAAATTGTACTTAAAAACCAGGCTTGCTTGACTGTACTCAAACACCTGAGTATTTCTGTTCAAAACAGAATGGTTGTTATTCACTGCAAGGGGTATTGAGAATTGTACACCTGTGCCAGAAAATACTGAACTTTCCTCCAAGACTAGGGTAATTAGATCTTGTACTCCTCCTTCACTACCATGCACCCAAACACAAGGATTGCTAAGAACTGTCCTTCTATACCAGGGTTACAAACTGTCCTCAACTTAACTCCAAGATTAGGGTAATAAGATCTTGTATTCCTTCTTCACTATAACCATGCATCCAAACTGAGGATTGTTAAGAATTGTACTCCAAACACCAACTTACAGGATAACACAAAAGTACTGTACATATCAATGCAGAATGTACTATATATAAGGCATTCAGTCTACAGGTACTCCAAACTATGATCCAACACAACGATTACTCGACTGTATATACTCCAGCAGTAGGATTACTGGTAACTATTCTACAGAAGGATACTTACACTAGAGTAACTGGGAATTATACTCCTATGCCAGAATATGAGGACCTGTTATCCAAACCGAGATTGTACTCCTCAACCAGAATCTGAGGACATGTAGTCCAAACAAAGATTACTTAGGGTCCCTATGTCATATTAATAATATACAATTGTACTTCAACACCAGAACACCTGAAAAGTAATATGCAACAACACAAGAACAATATAATGTGTCTACATATAACCTTATATTAAAATTACTGCTTGAACCTCTAAAACAGAAATACTCTAAAACAGAAATACTGGATTGCCTATATTAGGTGCTTCACAATTCTTCCTAAAGAATCAAGCATTTCTCCTCATAGATTCTAGTCTCAGTGGGGACATTAATCAGTAAAGTGCATGTGAGTGTACTTGAAATATTGATGTCAAACATTCAGTTTTTTTCTCCTAAACTGAATTCACAATCCTAACAGGTTTTGTGACTTGACTTTCTGTAAAGAATGTTGATGTGCCTATAATCTCCACAGCAAACACTTTCTTAATCAAAAGGCAGTAAGGATCTGTAATTATTTCCTCATATAAGGCAGACACACAATCAAAGACCTGATTCCAAGCTTACAATAAAGCACCACTTCCTAACCTACTGTGTATACAGTATTATCCTATTTCCTTTCCTCATCCATATGTGACACTGCCTGTCTCATTGTCATCATTCATCTCCAACAGCAGAAACAGTGGTTTTGCATCCTTGTGAAAATAAGACTAAGGGTTTCATAATGACTCAACTATGTTCATCATCACTATGAAGTTTTTGTTGTAACAAACAGTTTCTTGTATAGAGCATGGAAAGTACTGAAATCTTGTTGGTGTATGGTGCACACCATGAGCACCAAGAAATGAGAACGCTAATGACACATTATAAAACAAATCACTGAAATGCTTAACTGTCCCACAATACTGTTGTAACTGAATATTCAGTTCTGCATTTGGAATGATCTACATGGTCCCTTACAATAGCAGTTCATGTCATGGACATGTTGTGATGACCCTTTAATTTCTTTGTCAGAATTTGAACATACACTTGCCCCAATAACAGGCTGAATTAAACTCATCCATTACACATAGCTGATGCAAGTCAGGATCAGGTGAAGAAGTACAAGCAACCCTGCTATCATCAGGGTCAAGTGCATCTATATCTTTAAGCTGAAAACCTTGGCTCTTGACTAGAGCAGAGTGTTAAGAAGTCCATATTTACAGTCAGTCACTTATAACATCAAGTTCTGGAAATCCACATATCAATTATTCTTAGAATTATCCATCTTCTGTATTTTCACCACCTTCCCAGTAATAAGATCATTTCTAAATAGTTAAACACTTGCTTAAAATTGTGACTATTTAAGAAATCTATGGCCCACTTTGTCGTTGACTTCTCTCCCTCATATAGGCCCTCAAAGGTGGAAATGACTCCATCATACATTAGATTAAATAATATTCCAACTCACACACCTGCTATTATAAGATAGAGGGCCTACTATAATATCTACAACATTCTAGATGAGTGGTTTGAGAATTCTGATCATGTTAGGAGGGAATGCCGAACATCTATAAAAGTCCCTTCCACACAGCACACTAAATTAAAAAAAATTTTTGATAATTGTAAGATCTTTTGAATAGTGTGTTATCTGCCTTTAATAATTTTAATGCACATCACAGTCAGTGTTGAATATCAACATTAAAAATGATGAAATTCACTGACAAGCCCTGTTGTACTTGACAGTACAGCAACTCTAGCATTCTAATAGATTTCAAATAAAACAGTGAAGTAAAATAACAGGCAAATATTCATGGTGTCTCTTTAAAACAGACAAAATGAAAGGGACAGTAACATTCCTACTGTACACTGAAACTTAAATCAAGAAGAAAATTTGAAACAGAGAAATTGCATAGGCAATGATTTGACTTATAACATGGGGAAATTGGACCAAAAAATGGAACTCAACAAGCAAGCTGACGAGTGGATCAAAAATACTGAAGCAGTTTGTGGAAATACTTAAAAAAGATTATTTTTTTTAAAAATTGTTTTTGATGGTATTAATGACATAAGGAACACATTATTTGACTATATATTGCCAAAGAAACTGGAGCTAAGAGCTTTTCCAAAGTACATGCTTAGGCAAGTGACCTGGGCTGGTACTGAACTTATGACCATTCCATTACAAGGCAGACACTCTACCAACTGAGCTAAAGCATCTCCTTTGAAGGAAATAATACAGAAAACAGCAAAAAGGTTCTGACTGCTTCAGACATTGAAAGTTTGGTACTGAAAAACATCTATGTAAGTCATGTTTTACAGGATTGTAACAATTAGATTTGCTGACTGCCCAGTTAAACCAAATGCCACTATACATGTATCATGAACCTGAATCAAGTATTCACATCTGAAGAAAAGTAGAAAAGGAATCAGGGTGAGGAAGGGCTCTATGACAGATGGTAATAGATAAATCTAACTGGCCAATCTCCTGTCAAAACTATGAGCTGTTTCTTACTTAAAATTAGACCCTTCTCACAATCTGCTAGGAGGGATTTGTGTTTAAGGCCATGGTGCCAAGCCACTGTCAGATAACAGTGTGGTGCAAAGAATAAACAATACTTATTGGTCTCTAATTTTTGGGTGTAATGAACTAGAGAAATGATCATACATTTAGTTCAGTGGGTAAAAGTCCTATACAAGCCAGCCCTGGGTCGGTGCCTAGGTGTGTATTTGGGAAAGGAACTCGGCTCCCATCTCCTCTTCACGATAAAGCCAATGTTGCGTATAAAGCCCCATTAAAACCAACAAAACAACAATTTTATTTTTCCTTCTCTTTTTAATAAATGTGTTTCTTGACAACTTTATTATAACCAAGCATTCTACCCCCCTCTATTCCACCCCCTTGTAGAAAATGATCATGTCATACGGAAAAAAAAAAATTTTGACTTGGAGTTCATTTAAATTAAAGATAAAGAGTTAGTTCTTACTATTTTGTTTATTGAGATGTAAATTATTAGTCTGTGCATCTGTCAATCAACGGAGAGAGTGTACTCACACAAGGCCCAAATATTGCTTTGCACATAGACAATAACTGATCTGGATTCCTCCTGTTTTCATGAAGCAATCAGTTTTCTTTTCAATCTTATTTCATGATCCTTTCTTTATTCCACACAGGCTGACGTATATCCTTCTTTAAATAACTTACAGAAAATCAGTTTTGTGCAGCAAAAACACCATTAATATTTCTTAAACTGTAATCTGATGTCTCCACTAGTAACAAGTCAAGCAGTTCATTAAAGTTACATTGATGAAAGAATCTAAACTTGATTATCTAATGTAATTAACAACCTTTTATGGGCATTACAGGTAATTTAATCTTTAAAAAAATCTGGCTTGTATGCTTGTTTTAATGACACATAGCACATTTTCTTGAGTTACTGGCATCATATCAAGAATATAATATCCTCAGACCATTTTTATCATTTTTATTTTTTATTTGATTTTACAATTTTTTTGAAACTATGATCATTAATTTTCAAAAACAAGAGGCTGCTGAATTAGAAATGTCCACAAGTGTCTACAATACACATACATCCAATCAGCAAGATGATGCAGTGTTATCTTTGATTATTGGCAATTGTGAAATACATCTATTACAAGGGGTATTTACAAAGGTTAGAATATTATTGCAACCACTCCGGTGGCCTAGTGGTTAGAGCGTCCGCCTCGGATGCGGGGGGTTGCAGGTTCGAACCCCAGCCGAGTCATACCAAAGACTTTAAAAAATGGTACTAACAGCTGCCTCGCTTGACGTTCAGCATTAAGAGGTTAGTGTTAGGACTGGTCGGTCTGGTGTCAGGATAATGTGACTGGGTGGGACATCATGCTACATGTCTGCGGCATGATGCCCCAGTGCTAGACATCACTATAAACTGTCACACTGCAGACATCGTAGCGATATGACTGAAAAATTGTTAAAGCTACGTTAAAAATCTAAGTCACACACACACACACACAGAATATTATTGCACTGTACAAAGAAGTTCTTTATTAGTGATCAACATATAGATCAGTGCATTCCCTCAAAGTAGCCCACATGCATGTTAAAACACTTTCTCAGAGTGATTATCCAATTATAAAATGAGGAAAGCTGCAATTCCATTCAAACGTCTCGGGTCACTCTTGTTCAAATTTGGCAGCAGCTGTCTGGCAATTTCAAAACAAGTCTCACTTTTATCAGCAGTCAACAAATGCTGGTCTCATCTTGCACAAACCTTTCTGAACTTCAAATTATTCTTCAGCTTACTAACAACAGGTCACACACAAATGCCCAGTATTATCATCCACAGTGTGTCTAGCATTTTCATCAACTGCCCCATTCATTCACATCAGCCACATGCCACTCACCAACTGTAGAATATGGACTCTAGAACATGGGTCACTTTCTATGAATTAGTGACCCATTACATTTACTGATGTTGAAAGAAAAAAGGTATAACAAACTACATGTATTCCAAGATCTTCTTATACGCCTGGTATATTGGTGGGCCCCAGAATCAGCATTAGTCAGAACAAATTCACATGTCTAGTTGCTCCTGTTGTCAAAAAACATAAGAACCTTGCTTGGCCAGGCAAAATGATTTTAAATTAGTGATACAGATCTCTATCACTTGATCGTTACAGAAAGTAAAAGGCTCTTTGTGTTGCCTCTTGGTTTTTTCAATCAGTAATAGCCTGACCTTAGAAAGACAACTCTGAAGGGACAGCTGCTATCAGAAAAAAAACAAAGCACTTGCTGTGGGGACCAGCCCACACATATAATAATAATAATAATAATAATAATAATAATAATAATAACAATAAGACCCTATACTGTTTTAAATAACTTGGTAACCAAGATGAAATCAATTACAACTAAATTAATAATAATAACAATAATGACAACAACAACAACAATAATAATAATAATAATAATAATAATAATAATAATAATAATAATATTTAATTTATAATATATGTACTTTACATTTGTCCATGACTGAAAGTTGTAAACAGTTTACATAGCTTACTTGTGTCCATGGTTGAAAGTTGAAAACAGAATGTTTACTCATCAAGAGTTCAAGGTCAGTCTTGATTACAGTTAGACTAAGTTTCCTATTATGATGTAGGTCAAGTGAAAATGTGTAAAAATAATAGGGACTTGATAATTCCTGTCGTAGATCAGTCTGTAGGAATCGATTTGTGATCAGAGTAAACAGTTGGGTTCTTGACATCAGAAATAATTTGACAGGGATTATTTATTTAAAATATTCAAAGGAATTACTAAAGTGATAATTGCCTTTTAGATTAATACATTATTTCAGATTCTGTGAGCTCATTCAAAGACATTCTGGATTGCATCAATGTGTTATATCAGGACATTCAAGATTATTGGAATTCATTTGGAACATTCTGTATTTTGGATTATTTGGAATTTAATTCACAATATTGTAAGTGTCTTTTGAATTTTCATTTTGCATTGTATGGAAATAAATTGCTTATTGATTTTACTTGAATTGTTTATTTCACTATCCTTCTGTTACTTTAACTCATTAACCCCTGGTGCCATGTTTGTGCATCAGGAGGTAGTACCCTACTTCTGCGCTCGGTAGCATCAAGGTCATTTAAGATACCCCAAAATGAATGATATTGCAGAAAAGTCAACAGACATAGCTCTACAAGGATACCAAATAATCTGGACTTTCTACTCGTATTACAAAATACAGACGGAAAAACGTATTTTTGAGACCCAAATTTTTTACACTAAAATTAAACCATCATAGGAATCGGATCTGGTCTCAGGATTTTAGACTTTCTGGCCTCAGTTCCAAGGCAGACCAGTCTGAATTGCACATAGACAGGCGAATCTTTGCAAAAAGTAGGATAAGTTGTGGATTTCAAGTAAAAAGTGGCAAGAACACGAAAAATGGGTCCAATACGCTAAAAAAAAAAAGAAATCAAACTTTTACCCTTCTGCACATGCATGAGCACAACAGCCAATGAAAAATGATGTTTCTAACACAACTAGGCATGAGGCCAAATGGAAATCACTTGAATGCAGACTTTATTGTATGTATTTAGAAGCAGCCCCCAAAATGTGTTTCCTACTCGTATTTCAGGCAAAAATGACAAAATCTCCATGGGTTAATGAGTTAAGACATAGAGTCACAACAAATAATAGCAACAACTTCAAGGTGACACAATAAGTTTAATGAAAGAAATCTATGTTATGACCCTATGTTATTTACATATTTACAAAAAATGCTCTTAACTCATTAACCCCTGGAGGTTTTATCGTTTTCGCCTGAAATGCGAGTAGGAAACACATTTTTGGGGCTATTTCTGAATACATCCTAATACATCAACTTCCAAGACATTTCCGGTTAACCTAATGCCTAGTTGTGTTAGAAACATCATTTTTCATTGGCTATTTCGCTTGCGCATGAGAAGAAGGGTAAAAGTTGGAGTTCTTTTTTTTTTCTTAACAGACCTATCAAGACCACTCTTTATTCCAAATGCCCATCTTATCCTACTTTTTGCAAAGGTTTGCCTGTCTGTGTGCAGTTCAGACCGGTCTGCCTTAGATCTGAGGCCAAACAGTCTAAAATCCGGACACAAAATCGGATTCCGACCATGTGCGAATTTTGGGTGGAAAAAATCGGGTCCAAAAAATTATGTTTATTTCTCTGTATTTTGCAGTTCAACTAGAACATCCAGATTATTTGGTATCATTGTAGAGCTACATCTGCCTACCTTTTTATAATACCACCCACTTTAGCGTATCATATATGACCTTGACACTACAGAGCCCGAATGTAGGCTACTACCTCCTGCAGCATAAATGTGGCGCCAAGGGTTAATGAGTTAAGAAGGATTTGGGAAATTTTTTTGCAAACTGTCATGGAATGGCTAAATTTGTAATTTATATACAATGTCAATGCACAAGTAGTTAAATACGCAAGGAATATTCAAATTTGGTGACATCATCAAAATGCACCCAGTGAGATACTATTATAAGAGGCTAATAACTACTTTGCAAGTTTTAGGTATGGCCGTTGGATGTGCATGACCCAGTATCAGCTTACTACCAAGATGTCTCTGCTGTATGGGTTGAGTGTTTCTTCAAATGTCAAAAGTCTCATTAACACCAAGCTGACCCTGGAGAACTTTGAAGCTAGTGTGGTCTGATGATTAAAATCTTGTTAATTTGATCCTCAGTCAAAAAACATGTGCCTTATACTTTATCAGGTATTCTGGGTTGCAGAATCAGAGATATCAAAATAAAGAATTTTAAAGCTCTAGTCCATTCTCTATATCCTTAAATGAATCCTGCAACATCTGGTGACAGCAGTGGGATCCTTAGAAAACCTGGATAAGTTTCAAAGGGGATGTAAGACCATCATGACAGGTAAAGCAAGCTGTGGATTCATTGAAAGTATTTTAAGTCTGTTTCAGCCATGGATCCAGTTAATGTATGCCATTACCATGGATTCTGATTGAATATTTGCAGGCTTGTAAAACTCTGGATTCAGCTTTGATGAACTTTTACTGTAGCATTCAGTGGGATTGTGACTTCTTGTTTGAAACTGCCGTGGATTTTTGTGGTGTTTAGCGAGACTGACTGGAGTCAGGTTGTGTAAGCCATTGCCATGGAGTTCAGTGGAATTTGGCAGATTTTAAAGAAAAAAGCGACTTCAGTTTTGGGTGAACTCTTGTTAGGGGTTTTGGTGGAACTGCTATTGGGAAAGTTAAAGATTGAAGTTAAAGTTATATTGAGGCAAGAGATAGCTATGGCAGATGAAGTAGAACCTGACTATGAAGGAGAAATTTATGAAAGACCCAAATGGAGTCCTGCACAGAAAACTAATCTGATAACATAAACAGATGTTGGTGTTGATCCAGAAGATGGGGAGGAAGTAATGGCTCCTCCTAAAGGAAAGCACATGAAAGACGACTGGAAACAAAGAGAATAACAAAAAAGTAATGAGATTTTGATACTGAAAGACAAAAATTAGAAGGGAGAATATACACTTGGAGCACAACCTTAAACTTAAAGAGCTGGAGTTAGAGATAGAAAAAGTGAGACATCAGAAAGACATAGATAAAAAGAATGACAAACTCCCATTCAAAGTCAAGCTTCAATCTTACAATTATAAGGCAAAGGAAAGAAGAGATTTTAACATTTGTTGCCAAGTTTGAGGCAATGGAATACCAAGCAAACTGTGGTGAAGAAGTGAAAATCCTGCAACTTAGAATCCTGCTAATGGGAGAGGCTAGAGAGAAAGCAGAATAAGCAAGCAGTAACTATGTTGAGCTAAGAAAGGCGCTGATAGATTTGGGAAAAGACCTCATGAATATTTCAGCCAAACATAACAAAGGATGCAAACAAAACATACAGAGGTTTGATGGTGCATCCTGAGCAGTAATTAACACAATTCATTGACAGTCATGATCCACATGGATGTTTAGCTACTGAATATTTCTTAATGATAATGCATAAAAAGAGCAGTGGTCCTGTTATCGATGCGGCTGAGGACTACATTATGACTACCACTGATACAAAGTTCAATCCTTTGCACTGCCTGCAACAAGCAAATAACCAAGTATTGAGTTCATTTCAACCAAAGACAACTGCTTCTACAGAAATATCCTATGGAGATCAAGAAGGCAAATTGCCCATGATTATCTGAAGAAAAAGAAACCAAATCAAGCATCAAACCTTGTTAAGACAGTGATCTGCGAACATCTCATTCTTTACCTGGCAGTGTTAATGGAAAAGAAATAATATTTGTCAAAGACACTGGAACAGATAGGACTTTGATCAGGAAAAAACTTGGTTTATAAAATCTCCTGACTTGAGGGATAGAAAGTTACCTTATATATCACCATAAGACAGTCAATCATGGCCGATCTTGCAATTATCAAAGCCAAGACAACCTTTTACAGTGGGCAAGTTCAGGCTTGACTGGTAACAGGTCTTGCTACCCCTACAGTATATGAGCCCTTCTACATGACAGCAATGGACATTAATAGTCCTCTGCTAAGAACAAAACGAGGAAACAAATTCATCCTTACTCTAACTGATGAGGCAACCAGATACATGGAAGCATATGCTCTACCAGGTGTAGAATCAGAGCAGGTTGCAACAGCTCTTAATGACCATTTCAGTCATGCTGGTGTTCCAAGAGTCAAACTAACCGATCAAAAAAGAAACTTTACAAGAACAATATTGAACCAGTTTTACAATCAGTTATGAATCAAGGACATAGAAACATCACTAAGTACCCACAGACAAATGGTGCAACAAGCACTTCAATGGGGCACTCAAAAGTATTTTGACAGCAAAACCAGTGAGAAAGAATGGAACCAGATACTGCCATGTGCACTATTTGCCTACAGGGAAGTAAGCTATGACGAGATCGGTTTCTCACCCTTTGAGCTTGATGGCCTCTGCAAGAACCTATTCTCATACTGAAAAGTGTGATGACAGGAGAAGAAGACCTATAGGACAAGGCGATGGATGAGGTAGAGAATGTCACATCATATTTTGATCTTTTTTTTATTGCTTATAGTAGTCATGGGAGGCACATTGGCCCATCTGAGGGTGTTATTTGTGAAGCTAAAGCAGGGGAACCTAACAATGAGATCAAGAAAAATGTGAACTTGGAACATATGACTTCAGCACCAGTTTTGGTCACTAATTTGAAAAGGAATTCGTTCTACAGACAGATGCCAACTATAAATCTATTGACACCATTCTTAGTGCATAAATGGTGAAGAACATCCAATTTCATAGTTAAAAAGAAGCTCCTTCCAAGAGAACAGCAATGTGCAAAAGTAGAAAAGGAAAGTTTTGCCAATGACTGGTCTATCAAATCCCTTGCCTACAACCTGATGGGAGTAGCATTCACCATAAAGACAAATCACAACCCACTCACCTGGCTTCATCACTGGTATGGAACAACATTCCCAGTGACATAAAGCAGGCTCCTAGCATTTCTTCTTTTCATAATCAATGTCTCAAATGGATGAAATCTTTAGACAACTGAACAGTTCTAGTACAATAAATACTGCCATTTTTTCTGTAATTTTGCAACATTTTCACAGTTGAATTTTTTAATGCAGGATGATATTTGATATTTTATATATGTTTATGTGTTCACAGATGTCTGTGCATGTGTTCCAGGCTTAATACTTTGACTTTTAAAATCACTTAATTATTTAGTGTCAAGCCAGATTCTTCACATCATGTTGTATATACTGTATATATTGTACATAACAGATAGAAGGCCTCAAGGTAGATTAGTTCTGTAACTAACTGAGTTACCTTCTCTAAATAAAGTCTTTATTAGTATTATTATTATTAAGGACAGGCCCCAAAGGCTGTTATGCTAGCCATACAATTTTAAAAATTATTACCGGAAGGGGAAAGACATCATCAATGGTGATGGACTTTCAAGAATATGATTTCAAGTTCATTTGGCATGATAAAATCTTGTCTACAGCATTTTGAACTGATCCGTGAAAGTTTTACCTATTCATGTATTTTAAGTTTAGATCATTATTTAATTGTTTTAATTTATATCAGTAAAAAATTGGCAGGGGAAATTCTGATTCCATTTTTTATTACACTCAAGTTACAATAAGTAACAAATGAGGTGTTAAGATGCTATTATAACAGTACAAGTTTCTAGTATGGATGCTGGATGTGCATGACAGTCTCAGCTTACTGCCCTCAAGTTGGGGCTGTGTGGCTTGAGTGTTTTAATGTCAAAATTCTCATTAACACCAAGCTGACCCTGGAGAACTTTGGAGCTAATGTGGTCTGGTGATTAATATCTTATTCATTTGATCCCCAGTTAAAAAACAAGTTCTTCATACTTGATCAGGTACTCTGGATTGTAGAATCAGAGAAATCACATTAAAGAATTTTAAAGCTATAATGTCTTTAATGTTCTTAAAAGAATCCTGCAAAAATTCATCATAAATGCATTATATGCACCTCTCATGAATTTTGTCTAGTTATAGTGAAAACATATTTCCTAATAAAATACAAAGCATGCAGTTTTGTGTACATGGTGATAAGCAAAATAAAATCATGCTCATTCGGGGATTTCCTTATCAGCCGATGGGTGAGGTGAGGTAATTCACCTGGCTACTTTTACATTACACTTGGCTACTTTAAAAAAAAAAAACTGTATACTTATTGGGGGTGATGCCCTAACCCCACCACCTAATTTGGCAACTCACTCTCCAACTTTAAATCTAATGGATGACCCTGCTCATTACATCTTATGTAACCCCAATATATTATTAAGTATCTTATGTAACCACAATATATTTTTAAGCATATAAAAGATCACCCTAACACTGAGTTATTCACAACTATGTTTATACAATATACATGTAGCTAGGCAACAGCAATGAAGGTGAAAGTGTTTATATGTCAGATACTAACCAGAGAGTTAAGTTTTTGATTCAGATAATAAGATAGTGAAATGAATTTTATAGTAGATTTTTCCCTTATTTCCTTTGGAAACTGTCCTAATTTAGTGAACATAATTAAATAGTTTTTTTTAAATAGCATGAACATAATTAAATGTTCTGGGTTTTTTTAAAATAGCTCTATGTTTAGTTTTCAAAGAAAGTGTTTGGCTGACAAGACCTTAACTTTGGTGTGCTGTATTGCTCTCTCACATGAAATAACTTCTGCAGATTGGAGCTGTGTTATTTTATAAACAACTTTAGACTTAATCCAGAAAATTCTTTTGTAAACTGTTAGAATTTTTGTGCCAAATGTTCTTGATGTTATCAATGGTAAGTTTATGTTCATTATCTGTAGACCCAATAATTTGTATATACTGTATATATTTCTATTAGAGATGCTTCACATGTACTTTTCTAATTCAAAATTAATTACTTTATTACTAACACTCACAAATGCTTATTAATGTAAGACCATCATCTGGTACTACATGTGAGCCCTTCATTCTGTTCAACAGCATCTTCGCTAGCCAAGGTTCCAATAACCCTATGTACACCTTGGCATATAGAGCAGATATTTCTGTGCTTTGGGTCTGTGAATTTCATTGGATGCAGCAGCAAGCCACCGCATCCAATCAAAATTAGGTTCTTCAAATTTGAACACTGTTCCTACATGATCGAGATAAGGGGAGTACACAGCTTGAATGGACTAATAAATAAGCAATTTTCCAATGTCGGTCCATGTTTGCACAAATACCTTTCACTCATATACACCTGTAATGGCTTCCCTCTGGTACACAGTCATACTTTCGATGCTAAACTTACAAAGTATCCTTTTCAGGTCAATTGCAACCACCGTTTTTGGCGGCTGTACAATGCACCATGCTATTGGTTAGTTGGCATTATATACTAAGGGAGGCAACACATGAAATCCAATAGATGTCGCTTAGGACAAAGCACCAATATAGCTATTCAATCCACCAAGATGTAGATAGGGTTATCAGAACCTTGGCTAGGGAAGATGGTTCAACAGGCCCAATAATATTTCACAGACACCCTTAATCTCTATGAATAGCACTGCCTTGGCTACCAGAGATCTGCAATCCAATATTTCCAATCAAGAGCAAACAATGACAAGCTCTGGAAAACACAGAACATAGTAAAACAGGAATTTAAAATAATATATATGCTAATTACTAACTAAAGAAGTTATGTGCATGTATGAATTTGCTAGTGTACTTTTACCAATAAACAAGAGTCCCTAGAAGGGACTTGTGCTCTACTAGCTGAAATTAACTACCTAGTTTCATCATGATTCATCCCATGTATGAAGAAAACCCATGATGGGTTTAGGAAATACATGTTTAAACATAAAAAAGAATACCAATGCTTTAATGTGAATTTTATATAACTGTGACCTTGAGCCCAAGGACAAAATTAAATGTGGCAAGCAAATGTGTCACTGCATGAACTGCTTAAGTTTCATAACATTTCATTCCAAGGTATGACGATAATCCAACAAAGAGTTTAGGAAATATAAATAAATAAATACATTATAACTAAAACTTTGATGCAAATTCTATAACTGTCACTTGAAACCCAAGGTTATAGGTGTGAGCAAGTGTGTCATAGAACGAATTGTTTTGGCTTCATAATGAATAGTGCCTAGTTTGATGAGAATCTATCATGAGATATAGGAAATAGCAAAATTGAAAAATCTTCAATAACCAAAACGTTAACTCAAATTTTCTATGTAATGTTCACCCCAAGGAAAAACGAGTGAGAAAGGATGTTGTGAAATGAATCATTTTAGTTTCATAATGATTCATGCCAATTATGATGAGAATATATCATGGAGTTTAGGATGTCTATGCAAATGAAAAACAAGAACTGAAACCTTAACATAAGGCAGGCTCCTAGCATTTCTTTTTTTCATAATCAATATCTCAAATGGATGTCTTGTTTCATATTACTGTGGGCTCCACAATAAACATTATATGAAACCAAAATGTTTCTTCAAGGTATGATTCCACAAAGGACCTCAGCAACTTCTAAAACCTACCATGGTATAAATAAATTTATCAATTTTGTTACACTAAAAAAGGAAACAAGCTATGTAGTGTATGGATAGGACATATATCTGGTTTTACAGTAATCAGAAAGCTTCTATGTAAATACAGTGTATGTCCATCAGAGTTGATCATCAGAGATGGATAGAAATACTGGCGGGAGCTAACTGTAAGAAAACATCAGCAATTTTCTTTTTCTTCCCTTTTTTTTGAGGTTAAACAGCTGACAATCCATTAGTCAGTATTGAATGTCATTCTGCCAGTATGACAAAGGCAGGGTGAAATACTATATTGATTCTACTGGGTATGTAGCTCCAAATCTGACAAGTTGACTCCAAAGTCATTAGGTCCTGACTGCCTGGCACCAACTGGACAAATGGACACTTCTTGTCAGCAGTTAGTAAATACTGTGTCCACAAATATAATGTCTGGAAAGGCAGATCACTTCTGCTCTAATGCCAGGAGATGACCATTTCAATATCTTGTCTAAAATCTGGCCATGTAAGAGGGTCACTCCAAGTTATCCACTCAGGTCTTTTTCCTTAGTGTCTCTTGCCAAATAATACCCTATTCCCTGTTAGACATGCCATTAATAATTCTTTTATACTTACTCTGATTAAATTACACAGAATATAATTATCTGTCCCAAGTCTGTAACAAGAGAGCAGGCCCATTTTGTTTGCAGGTGTAGCTGAATGATACAAGAGTAAAGAATAATACATGGCCTTACTTCACTAAAGCAGCCTTTTGCCTGAACATTGTGACTAACCATTAAACAGATTGGAACAGATGTGATAATTAAATAAAAGTGGCAGGAACTAAACATTTTTTTGAACTTTATGTTACTGACTGTGGCAAATATTTATTTATTTTGTTTTTCTCAGCAACTAAAGATAAGACCATTTCTTCCTTTTAACTGCTGAGAGTTGAAACCATTTCTGATATTCTTCAGCAATAATAAGATTTTCTGTTAGCTGCTGTAGATGTTAGTTTCGGCACCATTTTCATTCAGGACCAACAAAACACCATATAAGTCTTCTGGTGGAAAGCCTATGTTGATACAACATTCAATTTTGGAGAAGTAACAACAACAAGATTTTCAAGATGACTGCCATGGTGGCCATATTGGATATCAGATTGGCAGCATTTTCATTTAGAATCAATTAGATGGAATCGTAAGTCTTTTAGTGAAAACACAATATCAATATGACCAGCCATCTAGGAAGTCAGATCAATACCATTTTCAATGAGGCCCAACTAGACATGATAAGAAGTTTTTCAGTGAGAACCCCATATTGATATTACCATTGATTCAGGAGTAGCAATAAGAAGATTTTCAAGATTTTCTGGTCATACTGGATGTCTGAGCAGCGCCAGTTTCAAGTAGCACCAACCAGACATGAGATGAAGTCGTTAACAAGGGTTTTGGAAATTTCTTACAAACTGTCAAGGAATGGCAAATTTTGTAATTTATGTGTAATGTTGATGCACAAGCGATTAAATATGCAAGGAATGTTCAAATTTGGTGACATCATCAAAATACACCCATTAATCTGTGAATTTTGGTTAAGTCACAAAATTTGAATATTCTTTATGTACTTGATCATTTGTGCATCAATACTGCACATAAATTACCAAAATGGCCATTTCTTGACAATTTGAAAGAAATTTCCCAAAACAATGTTAACTTATTAAGCCACAGTGCTACCTTTAGGCATGATGAGGTTGTACCCTACTTCTGAGCTCTGTAGCATCAACGTCATTTAAAATACACCAAAGTGTGTAGCATCAAAGACAAGTGGACATACATAGCTCTACAATGATACTAAATTGCAAAATACAGAGGGTAAAACATAATTTTTGATACCAGATTCTTTTTACACCAAAAATTCGCTTGTCGTCTGCACCGGATTTGTGTCTGGATTTTAGATTTTTTGGTCTGAGATCTAAGGCAGACCAGTCTGAACTGCACAAAGACAGGCAAACCTTTGCAAAAAGTAGGATAACTTTTGAGATCTGGACTAAAAAGTGGCCAGGACATGAAAATGAAAATGATGAGTCCAATAAGCACAAAAAAAAGAACTCCAACTTTTACCCTTCTGCACATGTGCAAGTGAAATAACCAATAAAAATCTATGTTTCTAACATGACTTGGCATCCACCTAAACGAAAATCTCTTGGAAGCAGATGTACCCCATTTCAGAAAAAAATGACATAAATCTCTGGGGCTGAATGAGTTAAGTAAAAAAATCTTTCTCAAAGTAGCCATCCATTTTGGAGTAGCAACAAGATTTTCAAGATGGCTGATATGGTGGCCATATTGGATACCCAAATGGCACTCTTTTCATTTAGGTTCAATTAAACATCATAAGTCTTCTGGTGAAAACCACATGTCAATATGGTAATATTACTTTTTATTCAGTAGTAGTGATAACAATATTTTCAAGATGGCTACCAATTCAAACTAGCAAGATATCCTTGAATTCTGTTCTCTTGATCTGCTTTGATTTAAAAGGTGTAACTTAACCATCAATCTAAAATCATCAATACAGAGTGGTAATAAGTATATAAAAAAAGTTCTTGAAGCTATGCCTCTGACACATAGTCTATATGGAAACAAAATGGTAGTGTGTAAGTGGGGATGTGAGAAGAATGCACGAGTGTTAATAATCTTTGTTAGTATGTTTGTGGATTCGAAAGCTTATACGCATAACCATGTTTTATTCAACAAAAGTCTATGACTGTTAACCTTTTGAAATGTATACATACCATATGTATCACTTGATAATCCCAAGCTTGATAATAAATCCGCTACCTATTTTACAAAATTTGTGTATATATTTACCAAGTGTATTTTTATTGGGTAACAAGACCATACCACCCCCACTTTTAAAAAAATTTATTATGCTGGCCCCACAGTGTTTTCATGGAAGAAATAATGTACATGTGTGTTGCATATATTTATAGAAGTAATTCTGCTATAATAATTAAGGCCACCATTTGGCGTCTATTTCCATTGGTGACACCATAATATTCATTTTGAAATATCCCAATCAAAAGTTAGTAAATCTTGCCTGCCAGAACATTCCCCCCATTTGTATTTTTCTATATCTGGTAATTGTGGTCTATCTGATGATGGATAGGCTGAAAGGTCTTTATGCCAGGATGCTTTCTATCACATTTGGTCAAATTCTACTGAGAGGTCTCTCTGAGAGTGTCATTTACATGTTTTACTTTTTTTTCAGTAATGGTGGCCATATTTGACTGCAGCCTGAAATCACTTTTTTTTAAAAATTAAATTCTTAAAATCCACACACCTCCAGCAGTCAGTCAATAATCCGGAAAGATGTTTTATATGGTATTCTACGAAAAAAAAAGGGGCCCCAAGTGGCCAAGTGGTCTAAAGCGCTCTCCGTTACGGATCACTGCCATCTCACCTCTGTCTGTGTGGGTTCAAGTCTCAGATTCAGCGAATGTGGACATGTGAGAAAGCTTTCCAGTACCTTCTCGTGGGTCGGTGGTTCTTTTCGGGTATTTCCCGGTTTCTTCCTCCACCATTAATACTGGCCGTCATGTATAACCTATCGTGTGCTGAAAAATGGCGTTAAGCCCTACAACAACAACAACAACAACAACAACAAAAAAATACGGAAATGGCTATGTGTAAAACGTTGTACAATTATGCGGAAGGCAATCACCCTGACAGGCATTGCTGGCATACTTTAATTAATGGCACACAACTCAAGTATTTGTGTTATACATCATGTAAAAATTCTTAAGAACTTTATTATTTTTTTCATTTTTATAAGATTTAACAATCAACTGAAAATGACGTATCTAAAATTATTGAACTTGTGAAAAAATGTCTTTGATTTTAAAGAAACTAACATGCTAATGAGTGGGTACAGTCATCTTAATTTTCAATATTTGTCAACTGAAAGTCCTCGATCTCAGGATGCCATCTAATATGGTCTAATTCTGTTGGGGAAGTCATTCAAAGGCTGTTCTATTTTTAATAAAGGTGTCCATATTTGATGGCAGATTAACATCATTTGCACGAAACTGAATACCATCAATTCCAAAATATACTTACTGTCAAATTTGGTAAAATTATTGTTAATGGTGATTTTTGGAAGAAGTTGTTGACAGTTTTTTCTGTTTTTAGTAGAGGTGGCCAAGTGGCCATACCTGATGGGAGATTAGCATGATTTGCACAGACTTAATAATGGAAGTCATATGATTATTGATAGCAGATTGGAATCATTTGATCAAATCTGAAGACTTCATGCATGGTGTTGCATGTTAAATTTGGTCAAATTCTGTTGAGCAGTTTCTGAGAAGAAGTTGCTTATACTAGATTTTTCTAATTTCAGTAACAGAGGGCAAATTGGTTAGAAAATGGATCAGCATCCACTGAACAAATCTGAAAGACCTTAATGGCAGAATTTTACTGTAAAATCATGTGCAAATATGTCAATCAGTTTTTGACATTATAAATAGCAATTGTGAATGCATGGTGAACAACAGATGAAGGACCGTACTGTACGTTCACTAAGCCTTGTGATCATGTGAGCTAAAACACAATGAAAGAAAACAATCGTGTTGTCTGTGTACTATGTTGTCCAAAAGATATGATTTGTGTAACGTGCTGTTAAAAATATATGATTCTTGTAATGTGTTGTCCAACAGACATGACTGGTGTAATGTGCTTTCCAAAAGACATGATTTGTGTAATGTGTTGTCCAACAGACATGATTTGTGTACTAGACTGAGATAATCTGCAATTTTACTTGAGGCTATTCATCACATCCAGTCCAATACACATGTACACAGCTCCACAGGTAATCAGTGCATACTTATCCCTGAAGATGACTCAAAACAACCTGTATTTTTCTAACCTTAACTTACCCCAAACCCTTTGATCCAGAAACCTTAACTTTAGGTATATAAATAAATGTAGCAAGTTATTTCATTCAGATATAACTGCAAAATTGGTTGCAAAATGAATGTATGCTCATTATCTATGTATTATTCACGCACACAATAGACGATACTATGAAACGTCTGTTGTCAGATCCTCTGACAAATACATGAAACAATTTTATAAAAATGTGTACCTAATTAGGTATGTTCATGAATCAAGAATTTTTATCAAAATAAAATTACATTAGTCTTCATATTCTTTTAAAATATAAAATTCCAAATACCTTTCACAAAACTGCTTTTAATGAGAATTAGCTTATAAACAACAGAAAACCCATCTGTTCAACAAACTTGGTTTCAAGTCAGAGCTAACAATAACTTCAAAACTTGTTACATCAGTATTTACATACACTTTGTTAAATAATTTCTCTTTATTTCAAAATTGTGCTATAGCTTTACAGTTTTGTATTCATAATAGTACATGTTATAAACTTGACTGACAAACAAAACAGTAATTGTGCACTTACAGATACCCCAAAAGATAAAACTATGATAATAAAGAGTTGTGGTTGATTTCTGAATCCCTGTACAAGGTTACTGGCTAAATTTTGGAAGAAACTCACCCAGTGACACAGATGTACATGATGAAACTGCCTCCTCAGACTCACTGATCCTCAACCTCTGAACCCAGGGCATGACACCCTAACACTGACCACTACTCCAAGCAGCACAATTCCTGAGCTAAACACAGCAAACTCTAAAGTTATCCATCACTGTTGTTGAAAACTTTCCAAATAAATTCATTACAACTTTTCCAAGCAATATTCTTTTTTACATGGATTTTATCTTCACACCAGATGTATTGTCCAAAAAGGTGGGTTCCAAATGTGCAATTGTAAATCTGTTGGTTCTGACCATTCAGGAGAACATATCTCCTAAATGGGGCACCATTTAAAATATCTGGCCTTGAAAAATCTATTCAACATTTCACAAATCACAACAAAAATACTTTCTGTGTAAAAGGTAAGATATTCATAGTGTAATGGTATATCACACAATCTCAGTAAGGTGTAGAAGTGAGAGACTCCAAAGCTACTGAAGCTTATCACCCCTACCAGTAGCATTAATTGACTGGTCCTTTGTGCAGCTCTGAGTTAAGAATCCACACCATCTGTCCAGCCAGCTGTAATAGACTGGTTGTCATGAACAAAGTTCTTTTGCCTCTCCAGCTGCACTTCAAGTCACACAAAGTAACTGTCAGACTGCCAGTCTAGACAACCTGAGGTGAAAAGGCAGCTAATATTTATAACTTGTCAGCCAGATTCAATACACATTATCACCACAAAATAGCTTTTTATTATCAATATTTACCTTTCAAGAAACTTTCTGACATTGATATGTATCACAAATATACATTAATTTAAATATATTGCACCATATTTCCATAAGCCTATGAACTTCATGTTATTCCCATGGTAGAAATATCATTATCCATTCTTTAAAATTCATACACCTTACACAATATTTTAAAATATAATAATATCAGATGAAAGTTAACGTGAAAACATTTGTATTCATATAGTGTATCACATACATATGGGTTCCGGTAATTATTGAGCTCTCACATTTTCTTTGAGAAATAAGTGGCATATACTGCAGTTTGATGATTACCAAGAGTAAATAACTGTAGAAAATGTAAATACTGGACTATACAAGACCCAGCCTCTATAACAGCCCTTTATTCTTCTTTTGCAACAGCTATTAATTTGCCTAACAGAACCAAATAAACAATCTATTGTGTCTCTTCTAGACTACCCCCCAGACTGGACTGGGATGACCCAACAATGCTCTATCAATGTGTATCAAACAACACAAACAAGGTTCCAATAAATGGAAATGGGAAATAACATCTGTCTGACCATACAAGTTGAAAATAGTGTAAACAAAATGAAACAATAAAAATTTGCTCTTAATTTCCTTATATTTATAAGTATATACCTGAATTCAAACAAGTCAGTGTTCTCACTGCTTGTAATGCTTTCATAGCTTTAATCCTCCTGTTATCAATTATGTTGACCTTTTGGCCAAAATTCTCCTTGACCCATGCCAAATATATTTTCAAAAAGTTATCTTAGCTGCTGGATATTGATGAAATTTATTATAAAACATTAACAGAAAATGTCATATATTGTAAATGACAATTTTTTTAAAAAAAACATTAAGATCATCATCAACTGATTTGCCAGAAATTGTGTATTTTATTTTCCTGATTCGATGTTGTCTTCTGTTTTGTTCTTATCCACTGTCACTTTTTCCCATCTGAACTTTTTATTTTATAAAACAGTATTTTGTGTGTAATATTAAAGGCTAGTTTTTTGCTTCTTTCATTAGCTTTGTGTTTAACTACTTTAAACCTAGACTACTTGCATACTGTTCTAAGTCCTTATATCACCAGACACACTTGCTACAAATCACAATGGCTGGTATTAGGACCATAGGAATCATTTATTCTTGCTCTAAAATGTGCTCAAAATGAAATATTTGCCCCTACAATGCTCAAAAAACCTAACGTCAGATACCAGTGGTAAGGACTAAGGTCACCAAAGTAACACGCCTGTGGCAATAATCTAACTGTATAACTTTAAGAAGTAAAGAGATTAGGAGATAGGCACTCATATCTATACAGTCTTATTACAGTTTGGGGCTCTAGGGTGTTTGAATAATAAGATTTCATTATTGATTTAGATGATGTCACTATGTTACTGCACTTAAATGATGTCACTACATTACTACACTATTTGGCAAAAGTCACAAAAGCAGTGAAGGGCAGCAAGGAATAAATCTCAGATTTCGAAAATAGTGTTAAAATTTCATGAATTTCATCAGGATGCCAAATAAGACTGTTTCAGTTTTATCTGAACCCACAGGTTTGAAAAATATTATTCATTTTGCTAATTTGAGCAAGGTTACCAAAGGCCATTATGTAAAGATAGACCAAAAATTATAGAGGTAGAGGATTAAAAGTATATGTCAAGACAAACACACCACTATCAACATACAGTCATACCTGCTATAACATGCAGTGTCACATAAAAAACACAATTTTGGACTCCTAAAAATACCCCCAATACGGTCATGCTTAAAAGAACACAGTTTGCTGGAATCCTAACTGCAAAGTTTTTTCAACAACAAAAAACTGCAATTCTTGATGACTATAATATAATTATGCCTGTAATCAGTAAGTGTGAAGCTCAGCAAAACCAATCCCTGGGGCATAGAGCTAATATAGAGTCAATTAAAAGGTATCTGAGATAAACAACCACCTTTCAGAGATTACTTAATTGACTGACACCAACTGGGCCTGCTAATCATTGGTGATGTGTGGAATCAAATTCTGCTGTGGAAGAGTCCAGTTTGTTGATTTGCATAGGTAAAGTACACAAAGTAGAACAACCTAATCTAAGTTAAGTACATCAAATTGACATGCCAAAGAACCAACGTTATTATAAATCACTGTACTGAATAAGAATGATGAAGCTAACTATATAATGTTTGGGGGCAGTGGCAACCTTTCCTTGAAGTCTGATATTTTTACTAGATATATAAAATGCAAAACATGATTATTTCAATGGTTGGAACAGTGTTCAAGCATGATTCATTTTTTAAGAGTGTGATTCAGTAAGCAATATACTATCAGCAAAGCAAGCAATGCCCAGCAAAAATAAATTTCAAAATCCCAGGTTGCCAGTTTTAATTTGTCAAACACAGCAGAAAGGGGAACATTTAATTCATTGCACATACTGCAAACATATCTACATTAGCATATTAGACACACTGAATTGAACATTCAGATCAGTTCTCTTCATTCTCAAGTCATTATCTTAATGTTGATAAAATACTATTAACTGACCCATGCTTTTCAGGATGATTTTAGCCATGAAATAGATTGATGAAAGACAATACTCATGTCTGCACAGTATATTTGTTTTGATAGTGTTAACACCCAAACTGGACAAAGGCATTTTTTATTACTGTATTACCTGCAAAGACCCCATTATAATACAATGTTCTTCCCCCTTCCATCAATGAAATGGCCAGTCCTAAATGTGATCTATATTCATTTTTCTATTAAGACAAGCATCTCTCGTGGTCAAACTGCAGCAGATAACATTCTCATAATGCCAACATTATGGTCATCATGAACAACTCAGTTCTGACAAGGTTCTGCCCTTAGAATCCAACAAGGATGTTTAGACTACAGTACCTTACAGTCTCCGAGTGAGTAAAATGATGAGCATCAATGACAACTGCATTACCTTCAAACCCCTTATTCAACTACTGAAAGCAGCAAAGACTGCATCAATTTCAACATATATTTTGCTATCCAATGGATTTTAAAGACAGAAACTTGATGCATGCTTTTACTTAATGTCAATGTGGTTGTGATTATGTGAGTGTTTGCACAAGTGTATGTGTATGGCTTTGATATTTGATCTTGCTAAGTCTACCAAATATTTCTTTCTTTGTAAGTATATTAAATGCTTTGGAAACAACAGAAAATTATATTTTTTATTCAAATTTGAATTTCCAAACATACATTTTTTATGGGTTTATATGAAAAGATAGCTTATTCTAAATTCTACATCGCTTTTTTAGTCATGCATGTTGACACCTGCCTTGGGACCTCAAGACACAATTTTTGAGTCTAAAATACTCCCCTCCCCCTGCCACAACACTGCCTGGGAATATGGCATGTATATATAGATGTTTCAAAACTCCCAACCTGAACAATTTTTTTATATGTTTGGAAATTAGAACCATGGGATACTATCATGATATTTGATGATCTAGTGCAGAGTGGTCCAACTACAAGCCCACAAGCCAAATGTGGCCCATGCTCATACAAAACATCAGTTCTATAATGTTAGGATAATTACTATAAAATATATCATGTATGGCCTACAAACTTTACATTATTGGCTCACAGTGTTGAAGATGTTGGACAATCCTAATCTAGTTGAAACCACTGACACCAGGATGATCAACACTTACCTGTGAAAACTCAAGGGTTTAATTAATATGCACACCAACCAGGGCCAATATTCATGAAGATAAGAGAACTAGTGAGCTAGCTAATTCTAGGAGAAATGAAGATGACAAGTTACAAAACTCATTCAAAAAGCTAGGAAAAATGACAGTGAAAATTATTACAAATGAAATGAAAGATTTCTGTTTGGAAAATGTTTGTACAAAAATCATGTGCTGGTAAAAGTGCAAAATGTAATTGTGTTAAAACTATTTAACAAGCAAGGCTGCAACATTTACCCAAATTGTGTATACATTTAACGAATAATCAAAGCAATGTTGTTTAATTAGAACAATTAGAAACTCAACCTTTCCCCCTATCTACCTGTTAGACTTCCTGAACAGCTGGCATATATTATAATGTGTATGCATCTCCTTCAATTTGAAACTGTTTCATTTGCTAAATGCCTTTAACCTCTTATTTTGACTGGATTCAGTTCATAAGATGTGTACTTGCTGAATATGTTTGACCAAAATTAGTAAAACATCCCAAGGACCATCATGGTGTTTCTTCCAACTGCTACATATGTGTATAGGATGGTTTGTGGATATACATACAATGACTAAGAAACTATGCAGTGGCTTACAAGCTTGAAATAGTGTTTCTTTGACGTAAAATGTTACTAATGAAAGTGTCTGTAAAAAAAAAAATGTTTTCAAAGGTAAACAATGTAGTTTACAGATTTTTTTGTATCAACTTTATCAGTAAATAAACTATATGTACAACATGTGGAACAAACCAATTATCTTCAATCTTTGCTTTGTGAAAAGAATTAACAGAAAATCCTTATAAACAGTTCAGAGCTTTTACATCGGGGTATTTTGAGGTGACCTCTTATTTGGCCTTTGTATAAACTTGGTTTTCATCCTTACAGAAATCATCCAAGTTAAGAGTCTTATTTTGAAGTATTTCTCAAGTAATGGTCTTAAGATGTAATTGAAGGGGTTCTCTTTAAATAATGTAAGATAATGTTGAAGATTTTTTTTAATGACTTGAATTTTATTTCAAAATTGTGGTGCATCTAGTGGGGAAGGCCAAGTCAGTCACTGCATTTAGTAGCTGAGGTGGTAGATCATGAGCCTTCTAATCCAAGGGTTGCAGGTTCTATACCTTCTTAGGCCAGCCCAAATTAGCTGCCTCATTCTGTCTTTGGGAAAGGCAATTAGCCCCCATTTCCTTAGCATGTTATATCCAATAATTAAGCATGCTGTTTAAACCAACAAGAGGAACCAAAAGCATGTAATAAGGAGGTCCTTGTACGGATGACAATAAACCATGGCAGAAAAAATAACCTACAAACTTTCCATTCTGCACAGATGTTATTCAATTTCTGTCTGAAGTCAATTTTATAACATTAGAAATAACTGTAATGAGGTCTGTCAAATACAAATACAAATGTACATACTCAATATGTGCTTAGATTCTGCAATAATTATACTTGTAATAAGGATGATAATACATGTACCCAACATCTAAATCTCCTTATGAAAGCATTTTCTTGCAGATAGTTCTTACAGTCCCTGAGCATTTATTTTCAGCAACTTTTCAAGGAATTTATAAAGACTTACCAAAATTTTCAAGGACAACTTCTTGCACATGGTTCTTACTTCCAAGAAAGTTGATTTTCAACAACTTTACAAGGAATTTATAAGGACTTACCAAAATTCTCAAAAACTACTACTTACTGAACCTGATTTTTTTTCTCCATTAGTTACTTTATTTATCAATGCATAAACAAGAATAAAAGCAGAAGAAGAAAAATACATAATAAATTTGTGCATCATAACAGCACAATGATGCCACTGCATCTTATAACTACCCAACTCATGTGTCTGATCTGCTCAATTTTATCCCATTCATATATCATTGTTTTGAAAATATGTCAATAACAGATAGCTTGAATTTTAAAAATCATATATTTTATTCAGTTTTAATGTGTTGTATTTCCTCAGATAAACTTAAAGAGTTTCGGGAAAGTTTTGAGAAAATTTATTGGATAAAAATTAAGAGCAACTGCTCAAATTAAAGGATTTGAAGTTTGTATGAACCATATACTGTACCATTCAGCATAGTTTCATGTGTTCTGATTGTTATATCAAAATCGTTTAAAACACCATTTTTATTTTGATGAATCAACATACTGCATTGCAATGGCAAACAGACATGTTCAATGCTAGGTGAGAGAGAAAGGAGAAAAAGAAAAACCTCATGTGCATATACACAATAATGAAAATGTGTGCAGGTGGGAAAGAGTAGGTAACAAATGTATATAAACCGTAATTTTTCTTTTGTCCTGGACACATCTTATTTGCTTGTTGCATCAATAAGCAAAGTTATCTTAAATATCAGGATGTGTGTGTACAAGTCAAGCCAACACACACACATACACACTCTCTGCTACCTGAGCCAGGCAACATGTATAACTGGTGTTGAGTAAACAGGTGAACAAATGGCCAGACAATGACCCAAGGCAGGCAAAACTGGATGGAACAGAATTAATCAGGTAACATGAAACTGTATTACCTACCAGAAGATCAGGAGCTGTCAGGCTCCATATAAAATGCCTCTAGGATATATGTATATACATGATAGTTTTAATGCTAGGAACCAAAATAAATCTGGCCCTGTGAACAACTATAGTTTAAAGTATTCAACTGCAAATGTAACATCTTTTTATCATTTAACCTGGATGTTTTCCACGTGTATAATAATATAATAATAATAATAATAATAATAATAATAATAATAATAATAAAAACTTTATTTACACATAAATAGTTTTATGGAACAAACCTAACACATATAAAAAAGGATAGGCCAGTGTATTTTGGTGGAGGGAGAAGACATAGTGACCAATGGGAAGCAAGTGGTGAGCTTCCTCACATCCACATACACTGTACTTGTGGAGCCAGGACTGAAACTTGTGTGCACTGAGGCAACATGTAAGTGATCTGTGAGGTGCACACCTGAGACTACTCTGCCACCCTGGGCCCGTACATAAAACTAAGGAAAAGGCTAAACTTGAACTGTTTGGTGAAAAAGGCCCGTAGGTGTCCAAGTAGAATACAGTCTAGTCTTCATAATCCAAAAGTCACTTATCTGATTGTTGCTTTTATTTACCACAAAAAATCATGGGTCCTTCTATATGAGCCATCCAAAGTTTAAAAAAAACCAACAAACTTATAAATGAAAATATAAAATCCATCTTTATGTTCTCAATAATATATCCTACAAAGTAAATGTAGTAGCATTTTTAAGCACTTCAACACAATAGTGGCTATATTGTGCCAAACAAAAGATAAAGTTCAAAAATTGGGAAAAAGCAAAGAATTGCACAAAAACTTCAGGAAGACAAAACATTCCAAATAAATGTAAAACAAACCATAAATGCAAAAATGCTAAAATGCCAAAAAATGTAAATGTATATAATATAAAAAACAAGTGTAAAAGCCACAAAATATAGTTAAATTTTTTAAATATAAACCGCATTTTAAAAAAAAATTCCAGATTTTTGGGGATGGTACTTCTGCCTCATTGGGTGGAAGCTGACACACTTGGCAAGAATGTATTTCACTGTCAGTGGAAGCTGGCATGGTACGCACACTGGTCGAACTTCACCCTTCAGGAGACATACATTAGGTATGTTTGTTCAATATGCAATTGTCACAATACCACCTTGTCTCACCAATTTGTTCTATACAAGGAATGCCACTCTCCAATATTGGGTCTGATGTTCTGAAGTTTGTGTTTGGAGTTTTAATTATAGTAATTAATATTTTGCAGAGTATGACAAATATGTTGAATTAAGCCATATTCAGAATTGGTATAATGAAACTTTCATTCAGAAAAAAGGTGACCACATGCGGTTTTGACAGCTTTATCAGCTCTTTCATTACAGATTCATTGCACCAAAGAGACTTGGCAGCAACAGTACAGAATACTTTTCCCATATTGTTTGAGCATATCCTGTTTCTGTTTAATCTGGGATATTAACTGGTTGTCAGTTTTGCAAAGCTTTCAGAGTGGAAAGGCAATCCAAAAAGATGATGAAATTTGTTTTTTGAGATGTTGCAATGTAGATCAAAGATGCTAGTATCGCTATAATTTCGGCTTTACAAATTTTGGCTTTATCTGGTAACCGGCTGAATATAATGCCATTGGATGTTGCGATGGCAGCTCAAACTTTCTCTCCACATTTCAAACCATCTTTATGTAGGGACTGATGTCAATGATTGGTGGCTCTGATTGCATTGAATTTACTCTGAAAAAGGTAAGGATCTGCTGAGGACTTTTTGAATTCACAAAAATCCAATATAATTTTAGAAGGTTTTGATAATTCACAAAAGTCCAATATAATTTTAAAAAGGTTTTGATAATCACGGTATTGATTTGGGAATAGAAAATTTTGCAATACATGTCTTTGCAACACAGATTTTTTTGCTGTTTTTACCATCTGTACTCGCTTATAAGACAAGTACAACTGCAAACTGTACAGACCCAGATGTGCCATCACCTAACACACTGGCAGATCTAGTTCTGTAAAGTTTGCTAGAAGAAATCAGTAGGACAAACAGCATAGCACTTCTCTGCAGGAGTATTATACCTATGGCAGATGACGATCTTTGTTGTTTTTGCAGTTGGACTTCACTTATAATCAAGTACATGTGGTTAAGTGAGGATGTATTTGTATGCCAAACGGTGGAAAGAAATTTGGTTTCTGAGTGTACAAGGTTTGGTATTTGGGCTTAAAGATGATATGATATGCAGGATTAGACAGGTTAGAAGGTAGTTTGATAGTATAGTAAAGAGTCAGTTTCATTTGTCTGATACAAAGTGACTGGATCATATGTCTCAGCAAAGAGGCTTTCTGAACAGGAAAGTTGTAGAAGTCCTTGATTGTGTATCGAATTTAAAATGTAAGCCCGATTTCTTCTGCCTCTGATTTCTGTTTCAGCTTAGCTGTAGCTGACATTCAGTAACAGAGTATGAATACTCTTTGATGTATGGTATACTAGGAAGTCACTGACATATAAAAAACAGTCAGTTCTTACATTAAGGCATGTCACTATGCCGTAATTTCATAAAGAATAGGATGACTGACAATATGTTGCTGAGATAAACCAATCACATGAGGATGCCTTTCTGAAATGGTGCATTATAGATTGTATTTACTTGCAGCAGTATTTAACATCTTTCTTTCCATCCTGGACCGATTGCAAGTCTGGCTCCAATGGTGTCTTCCTTATCGAAAATTCCCACCAACCCTCCAAACCCCAAAGGGAATTTTAAATTTGTTTTATTGACAGTTACTTAAGAACTCTCATTACTTCATTAATGAATTTTCTAATTTCACTATGCCAAACAAAAATAGAAGCACTGTAATTTCATAGAGCTGTACCCATTTTGTATATAATTTGGTAAAAAAGTTTTTTGTATATAATTTGCTCAAAGTGAAAGTTGTTTTTCTTGTACGAGGCCATCACTTCTCATGAAAAAGTAGGTGGCCTTGTATAAATGAAGTGGCCTCACAAATATGTGCAAAAATTAATTATTTTAATGTCAGAAAATGTGGTCAGATTTTGGAACGACCTCTCGAGGAGAACAAAAATGATATATATTATATTGGTGTTAAGTAAGGCTGTCTCTGATACTGGGTGGCCTCTATTTATTTAGAAGGCACATCATACCACTGTCACTACCAATTAATTTGTACATGTGATCTATCTACAAATACCAACGGGGACCCGAGTGGCCGAGTGGTCCAAAGCACTCACCGTTACAGATCACTGTCATCTCACCTCTGTCTGCGTGAGTTCAAGTCTTGGGCTTGGCCGATGTGGGTATGTGAGATAGCCTGCCAGTAGCTTCTCATAGGTCGGTGGTTCTTTCCAGGGTTTTCCCAGGTTCTTCCTCCACCATTTATACTGGCCGCCATGTGTAGCCTACCTTGTGCTGAAAAATGGTGTTAAACTCTACTACAACAACAACAAATACCACCATATACGATATAAAAAATTTGGTTATAAAGTTTGTCATAGATCCACTGCTTCATAGCCCAACTACTAAAAGGATGCATGTACCATACATTAAAATCCCAGTAAGACTCAATACTTTAATGGCATCACTTGAACAACTTGCTCATTTGCAGCACTGAGATTCTTTCTACAGTGACATGAAAACCAGAACAAATGCCAACTCAAAGGAGTTTTTGAAGCTGTAGTTTATTTTTCACTCATAACAAGAAACAACTGACCTTACGCCAGACGACAGATCGCTCCGCCTACCAAATCACGTGACTTAATCTCCGACAAACATGCAGTATTTGGCAAAGAAATATGTTTCGATTTAAGTGATATGTTTATTTAATGTGGTTTGTATTATTCTTAAAAATATATAATTACAAAGTTGCATTAATTATACTGCAGTAGACAATATTTATATATGTAGTTCAAGTTCGTACATTAATAACCTATGTGTTTTATTTCAGTAAATAATAACAATCAATTGTACAGCTGTTTAAGAACTTATTCATATGAAAGGAAACTTGATCCAAAAGATACTGATGTATTTAGCAGATAATGTTATCCTTAATTATATCTGACTTACGTTTATGTTGCCTTGGAAGTATATGAATTAAAAATTAATAACAAAATCGTAAATAATTACTGTTTAGAAGTATACTGTTGTAATTAATAATTTTAAGGCCTGCTATGTTCGTCAGATGGAATTTTGATCAATGATGTCTGTTGATGTAAACATGTAAATGCATGCTTAATATATCGGAAGATAATTATTTGAAACCTTTATTTTGTATTTCTTTATTACTAATTACATTTTTGTATCCCCATCCCTCCTTCAACCCAATGAGAAAGGTAAAGCATCACTCAAGTGCCTGAAAGATCGAGACGATAAATCATTAATTTTGGGACAAGCCAACATTAAAGTGTAAATTTTCAAACTTTAAAATAATGCAGCCTTGGGTTCAGTGCTTCCTATACAAGAATAAATAATATATATCAAAGCCCAAAAGTCAGGGGGTTCTCCACCGATATTCTTGAAACGTTAATTTTTACATATATATTTTTCAATTTCAAATTCTTTTTTTTCAAGCTATCAACGGGACATACTTTTATGCAAACAAACATGTTGTAACTGCCATCAATTGTGTCTTTATTCAGCTAATCCTACATGCAACAAGTCATTATCCATCGAAGTTTCGCCTATGTTTCGGGAAAGGAATACATCTAATGAGGAATTTAGATGTTCTGGATATTGACTGTCAGAATTACAAGACTTCTTTTCACCGTTATCGATTGAGAAATCAACAAATCATTGCAAAATTTGTAAATACTTATCGTAATCAATGCATTGTTGCTACAAGCAGCTTGTCGGAGGAAAATAGCAGACTTAAGCAATGCCTGGAGGTGTGTCTAATTTACTCTCGCTGATTGGTTAATTGATCCAACGTGATTGACAAGTGGCGATAGGTCAATTCCAAGGGAAATCCACCTGACCTGGTTTGTAACTAGCAAGTTGCTAAAGGACTTGTTTACAGTTTGAATGATTTTGAACTGTCTGGACAAGTCTCATTCTGCTTTCTGTATTGGGTCTCAGTTTTTGATGTAAGGGATGATTAAATGGAAATTAGTTATTCCTAGCAGTAACATCAGCCTTGGAAGATATTCATTTGTGTTTAACTGAGAGGATTCTTTTATTTAATTCAATCATTCATTGGAATTATAAAGTGTTTTGACTATTCAGATCTAACAGTCATTTTGGAATTACTGTGAATTCATTTAACGACATTTTGGAATTATATCATAATGATTCATCAGTACAGTCCTACCCGTTTATGTTGACATCCTCGGGCCCGAGGAAATATTGTCAACATAGGCTGATATCGAGATAAGTGTTGGGGGCGGGGACTGAAAAAAAGATACAAGTTAAATTCGTCAGTAAGGGGTGACCTGTCGTCAGTGAGTAGCATTTACACTTTGAGAAAACAAACAATACAAATTTTGATTACATGAAGACAAAACCAGTGTGAAATACACTTGTATATTGACAAATTACATTTTGGTTACCTTTGTGTAATAAAATCCACAATAAAATATTGCATCAGTCACATCCTGATATGAAAAACATTCACTACAATATTCAATGTCGGCATAAGCACATAGCTGCAGAGTTGTTATTTACATGCTTCAAGTACATGTACTTAAATTGGCCTAGATTTTGGTCAGTGTGTTTCTGTCTTATTGAGGCTACCAAGGGGATGGGGCTATTCACAGGGAAATGAAAACCTGTCGACAAGTTGGTTTAAACAGTACGTGTATTTAGTTACAGAAGTCATCATGAAAAGTACATAAAATCGAACAAGAGATATGCGGCTGATATGATTAATGAAGGCATAATATTGTATACATTGACACATGCTAATGAGGTACTAAAAGAAAATGATTCTTACAATACAATATTGTAACTATGTCAGCTCAAGTGGTATACATTTAAAATTTTTCACAGACATCTTTGCGAGATGCCCCTTCTCAACTTCCTTAACAGCCAGATATTTAGTTTCCAGAGACTGTAAATTTAATCTGCATTTTACACTGCCGTTGGTAGCCACCATAAATATAAATAAAGTTAAAAAGGAAATTTCACAGCACAATAAACTTGTTTTAATCACCGATCACTTTGGAAAATGCAAAAACCGATCAGATTTCATTGCTTTTATTTAAGTCACCGCGAGAGGCCAACTTTATAGGACCAAACAAAAGCCTGTTTTTTTAATCCAACCGCGACATTAAAGCCTGGCGGCAAGATCAACTAATTGTTGAATAAAGTACAGGTTGGAACTGGCTGCTTGCAGACATAAATGATTAGGTGGGAAAATTAAAGCCTGGCGGCAAAATCAACTAATTGTTGAACAAAGTTTGGGTTGGAACTGCCAGCTGGTCGACATAAATGATAAGGTGGGAAAATTAAAGCCTGGCGGCAAGATCAACTAATTGTTGAACAAAGAATGGGTCGGAAGTGGCAGCTTGTCGACATAAATGATTAGAAAACAAAGGATTTGTTCAAGCTGGGACCAAGGGCTTCTGTCGACATGTACATTTATTTTCTATCTTGACGTCGACATAAGCATGACAATTTTGGTAGTAATAGTAGACCAAGGGACCAGGACTTTGCTTTTTTGTCGAAATAGGTGGCCTGTTGACATAAGTGATGTCGATATAAGTGGGTAGGAAAGTACTATCGGTGCATCAGAAAAATAGTGAACTTCATTCAGAATACTGCTGGAACTCATTTGGATTACTTGATACTTTTGGACTTGATAGAACTTTAAGGATTATTAAGGATTTAATTCACCATTCTGTAAATTATTTGCAATATTTTACTTTGAATATTAAGGAAATAGATTACATTTTGAATTTTACAAAACTTGTTGGGTTTCACTCTCTTTTCTTACTTAGTTTAAGACCATAGAGTCATAGCACAAAATACATGTCTAATATGCTCTCAGAATTAAAAAAAAGAAACTCTAAGGCACCTCAGATATAATGTTCCACTATCTAACAGCCATCAGCCTTTTTTGTATTCTCCAGGATTTAATAGAAAAGAAAACAAAGTGAGTTTTAGCTTTAAGTCAGGTGCTCCACTAAGTATGCAAGGCCTATTTTACAAACTAAACCAAAGTTAGGTTCAGCAGCATTACAATATGCTTGCCTGACTGCCAGATAAAAGAATCCATTTTGCAGAGTTGGAAATCAAATTTGTCACAATAAAAAGACTCATTATAAAAGAAATAAAGATGGATCTCCAAATTTACGTGAGATAAAAGTGTTTGTTCGATAAATGAATGCTAGATAAAGGTGACTTGGAAGAACTGAAATGAGGGAGTGCTGGGTGTATATATCAGAGATTCTGAAATCACTGTATTTGCTGAACATGTGCAGCAGATCAAAAGTTTTGACTAGCACATACTCTGAGCAACCGGACATCAGCCATAGAGTATCTCAAATGTCATTATAGCAAGTTGTTTTTGATTTCTTTGTTAAAATGTCAAATAAATACCACAACCAAGTAAAATTCAAAGGTCACTTAGTCAAGTTTACAGATTGTTTCTTTGTCAGAAAATCAATAAAGGTGTTGCCCGAAAACCTTGCTGGTTATTATGTTTTCACAAATGTTTAAACACTACATAGCCCCACAAAACATAATACAATGGAGGCTTGAAAGTTTGTTTTCTGCACTTATCAAAAGCCCTATAACTGAACAACTGCCCCAGGATCTGAACTATGGATATTACCTCAGTCCCTCACAACATGTTTTCTAACTATATCAGCAAATCATACCTTTCCAACAAAATCTGTGAAGTGAAGGCCTGAATTAAGAATGAAACATACATGTACTTGCAACAATAACTAACTTCTAATTTCAAAGTCCAAAATCAAGTTAATGGTCTACCTGATCAGTGATATTTATTTTGTAACAGCATCATACATAGCTAATATTTCTCTATGATTATTGATTAAATATTTAGATAATTGTATTAATGGAGGTAAACATGTTTACTTATATCTAAATGAAGGATATAAGTTCTTCACTTGGAAATTCCTAAACTTGTTGACAGCTCTGAATGTTTTAAAGAGGAGACAGACCTACATCTTGGCTCTTTTATTGCGTCTCAGCTTTTTATATCAATGTTGGCTTCTTGAAGAATTACTCATTCCTGCCTTAATATCCAAAGCAGAATCAATCTTATTATTGTGTTCAGTTTTAATTTGGGTGGATTTATTTATTTAAATTATTTACAGGTATTACAAAGTGCTTGTTAATACTTCTTGGACTAAATCATTAATTTGGAGACTGCTCCGGTGGTCTAAGTGGATACAGCATCCACTTTGGATGTGGGAGGTCGCAGGTTCAAACCCCAGCAGAGTCATACTAAAGACTTAAAATTGGTACTAGCAGCTGCCTCACTAGGCACTCTGCATAAAGAGGTTACTGTTAGGACTGGTCGGCCTGGTGTCAGGATAATGTGACTCTGTGGGACATGATGCTACATGTCTGTGGCATGATGCCCCAGTGCTAGATAACACTATAAACTACCACACTGAAGACACTGTAGCGATATGACTGGAAAATTGTTAAAGCTATAATTAAAAATCCAAATCTCTCTCTCTCTCTCTCTCTCTCTCTCTCTCTCTCTCACACACACACACACACACACACACACACACACACATATTAATATGGAATTATAATGAATTCAGTCAAGGAAATTTAGGATTATATTATTATGATACATTAAAAAAGACTTAGCACATCACCACATTACAGGCACATATACAAACTGAAGACTACATGCATATCAAAACATTTAATGTTGGAATTTATTTGGAACACTACTGGAATTCAACTGGAACTTCATACATTTGGACTTGTCATAGAACTCTGAGGACTAGTTGGGATTTGATTCACAATACTGTTAAGTTCTTTTTATATTGTCAATTTGTATTCTACGGAAATGAATTATTTGTTGAATTTTACAAAACTTGCTGGTTTTTGCTCGTCTGTTACTTAATGACCAAAAAGTTGGAACAAATAAATTTCTCAAAGCACTAGAATGAAATAAAATACTGCTGTTGGGTGAATTCTATATAGTATTCAGAAATTTTGAAAAGTAATCAGTATATCAGGAGATCAGTGAATTATGGACAAATAACATTAACATTAAAGCAGCAGTAAATCTGAAACCAAAACACAAAAATTTTTTTTTTGGTGCATCAGATATTAAAGTATATCCCATTTCTTCTTTTCCTCCTCACTAATTATATCTCCTTTGAATGATTTTATATTAAATTTCAGAAGTATATAGCCGTCAAGTTAATTTCACACACACACACACACACACACACACACACACACACACACACACACACACACACACACACACACACACACACACACACACACACACACACAGTATAATGTGTTAATTCAGCAAGAAATCAGTAATATCCAAGTATCTGTATTTATTCTTTCATAATCTTTCACAAGAACGTCATGGATGCCCTTCTGATGGGTATTTTTGTAAATAAATAATTTTGAAGTCATTGTTTAATCAGTTATGCCATTAGTGATAAGAAGAAAGATATAAACAACTTTACGTCTATATACAACACCTGCAAAGAAAAAAACACTTTAAAGCTTGACAAAATTATTAAACACCCTCCACAGTTCAAGGAGAAACAAACCAAATTTTAGAAAACTATTTAACCTGGACAGAATTGACTTCAACACAACACTTGTACAGTATCCTTTAAAGTGTATCAATGTTTTGATGCAATATATACAGTGGTCCATACAGTTTTTAATTTGAACTTAATTTATACCAGGTCTAAATTTACATTCATTAAATGAATGGCACAGGTAATAACAATGGCATAACATAGCAGAAGAAAACTCATTTTAATTTACAAATGGTAAGACATTTAAACAGGGCATGGATTGGAATTTAAAAAATGTGATGTATTGATATGTGTGATATGTAAACCTACTACACAGGTCAGATGCAAAATGAACTAAGAAAGAGAATGAACGTACAGCAAACAAGAACAAAACATTTCAGATTATTAAAAGTTCATCAACATCTACATAACTGTTCAGGAGTAAACTTTGAAGTCCTTCCCTTATATAAACTATTTACCAATTGTGAATATTTAAGAGAAGAAAAGAAACTTCACTTCATCCACATACTATCATGGGACCCAAACTGGTCTAATTGGATGCTTTACAAATTGTATCAATACACTAATAAATTGTCAAAATACAACTCAGTGGTTAGCATAATGACACTCAAAGAGTGTGTTTAAATCCTACCACTGCATCGGCCTAGGACAGCAGCTGTCGAGTGTTGAGGCTATGTTTTGTATAGAGTGTGTTTGAATCCTACCATTAGATCAGCCTAGGACAGCAGCTGTCAAGTGTTGAGGCTATGTTTTTTAGAGAGTGTGTTTGAAGCCTACCATTAGATCAGCCTAGGACAGCAGCTGTCAAGTGTTGAGGCTATGTTTTGTATAGAGTGTGTTTGAATCCTACCATTAGATCAGCCTAGGACAGCAGCTGTCAAGTGTTGAGGCTATGTTTTGTATAGAGTGTGTTTGAATCCTACCACTGGATTGGCCTAAGACAGCAGCTGTCGAGTGTTGAGGCTATGTTTTGTATAGAGTGTGTTTGAATCCTACCATTGGATTGGCCTAGGACAGCAGCTGTCAAGTGTTGAGGCTATGTTTTGTGTGTTTGAATCCTACCATTAGATCAGCCTAGGACAGCAGCTGTCAAGTGTTGAGGCTATCCTACCATTAGATCAGCCTAGGACAGCAGCTGTCAAGTGTTGAGGCTATGTTTTGTATAGAGTGTGTTTGAATCCTACCATTAGATCAGCCTAGGACAGCAGCTATCAAGTGTTGAGGCTATGTTTTGTATAGAGTGTGTTTGAATCCTACCACTGGATTGGCCTAAGACAGCAGCTGTCGAGTGTTGAGGCTATGTTTTGTATAGAGTGTGTTTGAATCCTACCATTGGATTGGCCTAAGACAGCAGCTGTCGAGTGTTGAGGCTATGTTTTGTATAGAGTGTGTTACATGTGAACTGAGTCCTTTTCAACTCTAGTTTATAAAGGTACATAAAAAATGAGAACTAAATCTAAAATGGCATCTGTAAATTGTATTGGAGCATAATCTAGCTTTTGAATCAGAAGACCGGGTTCTTTTTTAAAAAAAGAAGAAGTCAGAGAATAACCAACCTTTTGATTCAGAATATGTTTTGAAAAAAGAAGAAAATAATTCATTTGCAAATCTATCTGACTACCAATACCCTCACCCCAAATGGAATATTCTTGGGAGCTGTCTGCCGAAAATGGTAGGACAAGAAACTGCAACTACAGAGTATGAGAGATGATTTCTAAAGAGAGGTGACATGGAACATAAAACAAACTGCATACTGTGCAGAAACTTAGTATAAAGACTGCCATAAAATTATTAAACAAACAAATAAACAATCCCTTCTAATTAGTGATGGAAAATCATAATCAATTTGGATAGTTTGGCTTAGAGATCAGTCTGATTAATCATTGTGCCTGCACAAATTACTGACACTGAAAATGCTGGAACTAACTATGGATTGCCTGGAAACTGACCCAAGAAATTCTGGCCACCCCACCCCACCCCTATCCTCTAGTCACAAAGCTGGAAACTAAATATGCAACTGACCCAAGAAATCCTGGCCACCCCACCCCTAGTCATGAAGCCGGAAACTAAATATGTAACTGACCCAAGAAATCCTGGCCACCCCACCCCTAGTCATGAAGCTGGAAACTAAATATGTAACTGACCCAAGAAATCCTGGAAAAGAGTCACGAAGTTGAAACTACCATAAATATGGAGTGTCTGGAAAAGACCATGCCAGTGGCCTAGTGGTTAGAGAGTACGCCTCAGATGTGGGAGGTCACAGGTTCAAACCCCAGCAGAGTCATACCAAAGACTTACAAAAATGGTACTAACAGCTGCCTCGCTAGGCACTCAGCATTAAGAGGTTAGTGTTAGGACTGGTCGGCCTAGTGTCAGGATAATGTGATTGGGCGGGACATCATCCTACAGTCTGCGGCATGATGCCATCATGCTAGACATCACTATAAAATGACACACTGCAGATATTGTAGTGATATGACTGAAAAATTGTTAAAGCTACGTTAAAAATACATATCACACACACACCCACACATCTGTAAAAGAATAACAATCAATCCTAGTATGCGAGTCACAAAACTGAAAACTAAATACGAAGCATCTGGATACTGACCCAATATATCCCAGCTTCTGAGTCACAAAACTGCAAACTAAATAGAGTCTGTCTGGAATCTAACCTAATAAATCCTGGTTTCATGAGTCACAAAACTGGAAACTAATATGGAGTTTCTGGAACTGACCAAATAAATCCTGGCCCCAAGTCACAAAACTAAACTAAATATGGAGTTTCTGAAAACTGACCAAATAAATGCTGGCTTTATGAGTCACAAAACTAAACTGAATATGGAGTTTCTGGAAATTTACCAAATAAATCTTGCCCTTATGAGTCACAAAAGAAAACAATATATGGAGTGTCTAGAAAGTGACACAAGAAATCCTGGCCCACTTACCCTGGTAGTCACAAAAGTTGAAAATTATGGAGTGTCAGAAAGGTGGGATAAAGTAGGGCTACTTTTTTATTATAGTAGGGGAAAATAAGGATATTTTACAAAGAAAACTTATATGAAACTTAAGTAAATTACTGCAAAAAAAAATAAAACCTTTTTTTCATTTACCATCATAAACTTGAATAAAATCATGTTCTCACTCATATACTAGCTGTTTAGCTTAGGTCGCCTCTATTTTTTTAAACTCCCAGTGCTACATCACAGAGACCATTTCCGAATTCACTTGCTATGGCCATGCTTGATGTGAAATGCATCTTGCGATAGTGTTCCAGATGAGCAAGTCTTAGATTTAAAATATTGCAGTTATTGCATGAAAATTCTGACCTTGTACTTTAAGCATTTTTATCTTTCTTGTTTTATCTTTGCTTCATATTCCTTCAATTTATTTTAGGTATGGTGGGGGAGTATGTGCCACATTCTGATTACAATAAAATCTCCACTGTCCTACGTAAAGATCTGACAGCAAACGCTTATGGGTCATGTTCTGGTGACCTCTGAATTAGCCAATGGAAATGCAGCTTTTAGAAACATGAAAGTGAATCAAATCGTTCTGTACACATTGATGCTCTTCAACCACAGTGCTCAGTCTCCCAAATGCGAATGTACAAGACAGCTGACTGGCTGATAAATTTAGTGATTATGGTAATAACCTAGGTCACCAGAACATAACCTATAAGCAGTCACTGTTGGATCTTCACATAGGACAGTAGAGATCTGATTTTAATCAGATTGGTTTGTACCAAATTGTACCTTTAAAACTTTGTTTTCTTGGTGGATACTTACTTTTAGTTGGAGGGTTTTATCTTCTTGCAAATTTATGTAGGTTCTTGAATTTGCCATTTATACTAATTAGCTGGACACTTATAGCCAGAATTGTGGTGATATGCCATTAAACCATTTAAATACATACATAATTGCATTCATATCTATGTGAATCTCTCAATAAAAAGACAAATTTGTAAGACTGCCTAGCTTTTTTAAGTGTGATTGTACACACACACACACACACACACACACACACACTAAACTGTTCCTAACTTGGAGACTGCTCAAGTTTGGATTTGTTTTTAAGAGCAAAGAAAGAAATGTGATCACATAGACTAAATTACTGATCAGGTACACAAGACCAGAGGAGTTATTTCCCTTGCACCACATCTGTGAAGAATGTCAGGTGATCTAAACGTAAAAACTGCAACACCACCAATTGTTCCCTTAAATCAGTCATGAAACCAATGGCAATCTCATTGGTTATATATATCTGTATTTTCGGGAACTTCTGGAACATGATTTGTATCTGATTTTTTAATTATTTCTAGCATGCGACCAACTTCAAATTTATCTGGGCGGAGTTACATGCGCATTAATAATGTTGTTGTGTAATGATGAATCGTGTTTGTGTATTTAGTTTGGAATACGGCATACATTCAGTTACTTAGTTTCTTGAAGTGTATTTTTGTTTATATATTTAAGCCTTGGGTAGAATAAGAAAATGAGCATGTAATAAAAAGGTTACTTTATTTGTATGGGAAAATATGAACTCGTTTTGTCGGATGGTAGAATAAGAAAATGAACATATAATAAAAAGGTTACAGCATTTGTATGGGAAAATATGAACTCGTTTTGTCGGATGGATATACTGCATTCCCATGGTCGTGCAGTATACCCATCCGAAACACTTGTTCATATTTTCCCATACAAATGCAGTAACCTCTAAGTACTTAACTGTCTATTATGAAAATCATTCTTTTCACAGAAAGTATCATCAGGTTTTTTTTTCTTTACAAAGGTCTGAAAGTTCATCATGATTACAGTAATTGGTTCTTTAATATCATTAGCAACAGGAATAAGAAAGATATTGCATGCATTTGCAATCTCTTCATTTTCATTGAAACACACAATCTTTTCTTGTGGTGCAACAATTATTAGAAAATGAATTACAAGAACAACCTTTACAAGCTCCTAGTTTCTTTTGTCTGCCATAACCATCTTAACTTACAAATAGCATGTACATATTTTGTGGGTTTACTGTTCCAGAATTTCCCAGTAATTAAGGGATGGCTCCTGCCCCATGGTAAATTCTCCCATCTCCCTGTGGGATATAGATATATGTACAAGACAATCCATAATCCTTGCATGGTGTGGGGATTAACATAAATCTTTGACAAAATGAAGATGCTCATTGGCACACATTCTGCCTGTTTTGTCCTACCAACTGTGAAGAGTTGAAAACTTTGTACCAATGCCCACTTCCCCATATCAGCCATCCAACCAGTTGTAAAAATGGGATAAATAGTTTTAATAACAAAAGAACACCATAAAATGGAACAAAAATACAACACTCAAAAGAAAGATACTAAATAGATAGCTGATGATATCATATGTACTCACTTATAAGAAGAGTCCAACTGCAAACTGCACATACCAGATCTGCCATCACATAATGTACCATCAGATCTCGTTCTGTGCAGTTTCTCAGAAGTAATCTGCAGAACAAACAACATAGACTCTGATCTGCAGGCAAATTATTATATGGCAGATCATGATCTCTGTTGTTTGCAATTTGATTCAACTTATCACTGAATATATATGGTACCCCATGCTGTACATCACTTTTGTCAACTCTGAATTTTTCAGAGGTCCTCTGGGACCAGTAACCGTCCCCCCCCCCCGAAAAACATTTCAAAAACATTCAGAATTTTAGCAATTTTACTGTTGATTCCCCCATCCTTAAATTATTCAATTATCCAAGCAACTTCATGCCAATGATGTAGCCACTTGCTGGCTTCCCAAACACAAGTGCAAAACTCAAAAACTCTGATACAAGTGGTTTGGATAATACATCAGAAAACAGGAGAGATAAGAGTAATGAGGCATTAAGCAGCTATACCAGAAGGTGCCTGGTCTATCTGAGCACACCCCTAAGTATTTTACACAGAGTATAAGCCAAGATTTTACCAATCTGCCAAGCACAGCTCACCACACTTTTTACTTCCCAAGATATCACAAAAATCTGATTCCCTACTGTTGTTGGCAATCACAAGCTTGTGTGTTGCAAGTTATTTTTAAAGAGAATTTCCTGGTGATACAAAAATGTATTTGTACTAGCCCCCCTTATCAATAATCTGGACTGATTTAAAGGTAAAAACATCCATTATGTTTTTAAGTACATTTACTTCCCACAGTTCAGTGAGTCATTTTGGGCTACCTGTTATGTCTCATGAAAAACTGGTGTAATGCACCATACATGCTTATAAGAAGATTCTTACTGCAAATTACACTGGCCCAGATCTGCCATCACATAAAGTACTGGGTCTGTGCAGTTTGTTAGGAGTAATCAGTAGAACAAACAACATAGTCCCTGATCTGCAAGCACATTATGTTACAGCAGATCTGGATCTTTGTTGCTTACAGTTTCACAGGACTTATAAGCAAGTATATACGGTGTATGTCTGTTACATGCACAATTAATTACTTTCTAACCATAACTGCACTGAAACAATAAGCCTAGAAAAGTACTATAACAATTATGCAAAACCTACATGTAGTTACATCTAGTATTATGATTGACAGACACTGTGTCTCCTTACTTGAAAAAGTACAAATACTTTGTCTAAATCAGCTATACAAAAAAAAAAAAACAACAGAAGAATGATTTCCAAAAGCAAGTTTCATTCTAAAGCATGACCTGTTGTTAAGAAAGATATTTCATTCAGTCAGGAAGAAAAAGAGGAGTACTAGTATTAGGTTTCACAGCCTATCTGCTGAAGATCTGGCTAATTTAAAATTTCTTATTACAGAAAACAAGAGAGTTTAAAACAAAAAGCTGTATAAGTGGGACAGCTATGAGGAAAAAAAGTACTCAATGCATACTTTGTGAGCATTTGTAACTTTCAGACTCATTAAAATAAAACACCATGCAAAGAAACATCTTTGTCCAGATAATATCACTTGCAAGATTAATGCAAACTAATCCCTGATCTTTAAAAACCCATTTGAATTTTATACATAAAATGGTGTCTATGAAGTCCCAAATCTATGGAAATTGCTATGAATTTTAAGTATTGTATTTGTACTGAGTCCCTGATCTTTAAAAACCCATATGAATTTTATGCATAAAATGGTGTGTCTATGGAGTCCCAAATCTATGGAAATTGCTATGAATTTTAAGTATTAAATTGTATTTGTACTGAGTCCCTGATCTTTGAAAATCCATATTAATTTTATGTATAATATGGTGTTTCTATGGTGTCCTTGATCTTTGAAAACCCATATGACATTTAAGTATACATGGTGTTTCTGATCTGGTATACCTTAAAGAGAAAAAAAAAAGAAAAGAAAGAAAAAGAAAATCTAGACTGATCACATGATTCAGTTGTTCGGGGGGGGGGGGGGAATGATAAAACAGCATGTAACAGATACTATAATGAAGAAGTGATATTCTAATCACTTAACTGTAACCATCTGTTACTTTATTATACTGTGGCTGGCACACTGTTGATTGTTCAGGGTCCTCATCTTCAATATACATGTGTGATTTCACAGAATGAGGAACATCATAGTGACACTTTCTGTGATTAAACATTCTGACTAGTTTTGGTTTAGCAGAATTGAGTTCCTGATACTTTGCAAAGGAAGAATCCTATTTTAATGGTAATCTTTGTCTGCTGACAACACTTTCATCTAAGCAGGATGGCAACAGCTAAAAATCTGACTCAGTTATCAAAATGAACTTGGGCTATTAGCAATGGGTGCATTGCAAATGGCCCTGTTCACAACAGTATTCTTTACAGGACTTTAAACACAGGAACTGGCATGAGGAATCAAAAGTTGGGAAAACACAGGAAATGGCATGGGGAATCCAATGTTGGGAAAACACAAGAACTGGCATGGGGAATCCAATGTTGGGAAAGCACAGGAACTGGCATGGGGAATCCAATGTTGGGAAAACACAGGAACTGGCATGGGGAATCCAATGTTGGGAAAACACAGGAACTGGCATGGGGAATCCAATGTTGGGAGAAGATGGGCATTCAAGGACTCGTTTAAATGGCAATGTATGCTGCTTGAAATGCAACTTTTTTAAGGATAAGCATTCTGTGTAAAGATATGAAGTTGATCAACATGGGCCATATCTATGTCCAAATGGTGTAGATGAAACAAAACCCATAAATGACACCTCTCTATCTAGCAAAGCTCATATGAAATTGTTTCAGAATATACTGAATGGTTCTTGAACTATGCTCATTACAAGAAGAGGCCAAAATGGGCTTTGTATCTATTACATGTCTCACTTAACCCTGAAATAAAGTTGTACACATTAAATGCAAAATTTTGGTGTTATAAATTTATCTGTATGCAGCAAAACAAATATACAAATGACCTAACACCCATCATTTCTCAATATTTAGTGAGCAGTGTATCCCCTAGTGGTGCAAGACTTAAGAGTCAAAAATCTCCTTGGTGTCAAAACTGAGGATAAGACTGAGTAAAAAAAAAACAAATTTTGACATAAAAACTCTGGTCAAATTAAAAATTTGGGGGCTCTGAAGTGCAAATAAGGGTAAAGGGAAACACTGGTGAGTTACATACTGTTCAGAGTGAACAATGATGTTGTATGACAATACGCATGAAATTTCTACAGTCTGCACATGACTATATCAGGGAGTCTCTTACTCCAAGAAATGCTCTATGAAGTGTTTGGGACTCCTTAATTTTGAAAAGCCCAACACAAACAGCACTAGGACCATTGGTAAGACTAATCATCCAGAAAACTTTAATAAAACAAATACAGTAAACTGATGCCCATGGGATCGACTGAAATCCTAAACTGACCACCCCAATCACATCCCAAGATTTCAAGACTCGTCTTGATACACAGCATTGAAAATACACATCTAGATGGGCATTATAATATAATACATGTAACAGCCTTTTTTCAAAAGCATGGGGATAATAATTACATTTATTTATCCATGTGACACATTTTTACCGTCAGTCTCTATTTAGAATATTTTATTTTTTTTGGAGTCATCATTCGCCTGAATCAATCATTTCCCGTAAATTAAACCTTCAAAATGCTCATTGTAGTATTGATGAATCACTTATTTTTTTAATAACTTTGTTCACTGCACTGTTTCAGTAGTGTCTGCTGCAACATGAAATGCTCCTCTCCACTTTCCCCACCAGAAATATATGAAAATATTACCTACTGGTTTACACTCCCAGAGTAATTGTGTTAGGACTGGTGCAGATTTTATCAATGTATTAATTTCTGGTTTGTAACACAAGCAAAAGATAAAAATCATTCCCCAAGTTAATTTCTCACCAGGCTCTATACATGTATAGAATTTAACAGAAATATTTTCTCAAGTACAGTTATCATGTAGAGTGAAATACATATAAAGTCTGCAAACATAATTGTATTCTTTTCATTAGATACTTCTAAACGATTTTAAAAGACAGTAAACAAATATTGTGCATGAAAAGTGTCAGCAATGGATGAACACTAAAAAATCTTACGGAACTCAATGTCCATCAACACAGTTAATATACATATTTTACATTCAAAAATCCCACAGGATAAACTAATCTTACATAAATCTTTAAGTGACTCATTATGAAGCAAGCCAGCATACTGTCCAACAGTTTAACTGGCCTATATATTTTGTTTTCAGATACTCTTGACCAAAACTTCTAACTTGAATCAGTATTTAAACATTCTACTTGTTCATTAATAACAAATATCAATATAAAATTCAATGGGGTATATAAGACTCATTCATCATCTTTGTACCCTACTACATGTATAAATGCAGAAAGGTCACTGCAGACTCATCCGTAAGACCAAATAACAATCTTTGAGAAACGTTTTATCCCTTTTTATACTCCACCATGAATGCAGAAGACACATTCCAAACTAATCCAAAAGACCAAATAACCAGCAATCTTTGAGAACTGTTTCATTTTTTTATGTCCCTCCATGAACATAGCGGACCCATTCCAGACACATTCACAAGAACAAAGAATGAGTAATCTTTGAGAACTGTTTAATTATTTTTGTTATGTCCCTCCAGGAACACAGAAGAGGCATTCCAGATTCATTCACAAGACCAAACAACACATAATCTTTGAGAACTGTTTCATTTTTTTTTATGTCCCTCCATGAACGTAGAAGAGGTATTGCAGTCTCATCCACAAGACCAAATAACACATAATCTTTGAGAACAGTTTTATCCATCTTTATACTCCACCATGAATGGAGAAGACACATTCCAACTCATCCACAAGACCAAATAACAAGTAATCTTTGCAAACTGTTTCCTTTTTTGTTATGTGCCTCCATGAATGCAGAAAAGACATTCCAGATTCATTCACAGAACAAACAACACGTACTTTTTGAGCTACTCCATGAACATAGAAGAGGCATTCCAGATTTATGCACAAGACCAATCAACAATTAATCTTTGAGAACTGTTTAGTTTTTTTGTTATGCTCTGCCGTGAACATAGCAGACCCATTCCAGATACATTCAGAAGACCAAAAAAACAAGTAATCTTTGAGAACTGTTTCATATTTTGTTATGCCCCTACATGAAGGTATTAGAGGCATTCCAGATTCAGTTACAATACCAACAACTGTCTCAATCCTTTTTATAACCCGTTACTGTATAAGTGGCATATAATTGTTTTACCCTTGTTTGTCTGTCATTTAAATTAGGTTCTGCATTTAGGCAAGTTTCTCAGGCATGTCAAGCATAAGCAGTCACAGTGAACTAATTTTCATGATCCAGTGACTCAGGTTAAGTTTCTCTTAAGCATTTCAAGTCAGAACTATGAAACGGTATGTAGATGTGCATGTATTCCAGTGAGTACAACACATATCAATCAAAGGCATTTACTGTGACCTAATTTTCACACCCTAGCATCTCGTCTTGCATTTCAGTCAGTTTCTCTGGCACTCAGAGTCCCAGAGCCATGCAACTCTGTGTGAATATGAATTTTGGGGAGTATCAAACAATTAAAACCAAAGTAGCTCAGTGTAACACAAATTTCTTGTTCAAGTGACTTTGGTCAACTTCTACATTTTAGGTAAATTGCATGCAAGTACCAAAGCCATGCAACATCATATGTAGATGTACCTGGGTAAACACCATACACATATCAACCCAAAGTATGTCACTGTGTCCTAGTTTTCATTCTTTAGTGACTTTGGTTTAGTTTTATACTTGTGTTTTTCAGGCAAGGTGTTAATTATAAGCATGCAATTTTTGTGTATGTACATATTGTTTTATATTAAAAACAGATTGTAATTAAAGATTACATAACTCAGCCTTACAATGCTTAGCAGTCTCCACTGCTAACTTCCATTATCTTGTAGAAAATAAATTATGATTAACATGATCTTGAATGACTCACCAAATGTTGGCCCCTGTGACTGAGCATCATAGACATAATACAAGAAAGAACATTCTTTTCTATGACATCAAGGTACTACGAGTTGACAAAAAAAAAGCAGACATAACATTAACTTCTTAAGTTATAATCATTCTCCACCTCAGTAAGTCTGATTTTACTAGGTTGAAGTTACAGACTTTGAGTAACCCTATGTGGCAGCCAGTATGACACTGTTGGAGGCATAGTTCATGGGTCAGAAATTACCTTGCTGAGCTCCTACAACTGAGGCCTCACATAAAATGCAGATAGTCCACTCTTCTATAGGTCTATAAGGATAATATGAGGTTCCTAAATATTAAACTGTACAGTAAACAAATCATACCACTACTTTTATTCTGTACCATGTGCAGTTCATGAGTTGCATTAGCAGATTAATTGATCAAAATGGTGCAAATCTGAATGAATGCACCAAGTTTACATTCCATAATGGACTCATTAGGTTTGTTTATTTACATTATTTTACCTAAGTTGTCTCAGCTTCCAAAGGAGCAGCTCTGAGATGGTCTTAATTACGGTTGAGTAAGACCTTCTACGAGTCCAATCCAACATCACAGATGTACAGAAGTTTGGTTAATAAAGCTTTGACACAGAAAGCATGTAGGACTTAGTAGCAACTTCCAGCACACACTGCAATGGATTGTGCTGGATCCAGTTAGGCTTCCTTCTGTATACTAAATTAGGTGGCTGAGATTAAGTTAGCATCAAAAGCTATGGTAACTAACAACTGGGCTTTCTGCTCAATACTTTTACTTGTTTTAAATGGAAGGCAGGCCCAGGATCTGGTAGAAATACCCACCTGAAACAATCTGACATCAACTGGGGAAGTCAGGCCACTGGGGAATGTACCCTGTAGCTCAGGGAGAGACTACAGGCCTCAACCATCGGGAGGAACGGACCATTCACTATGTTACTGACCAATATACAAAACCTCCAAGAGATTTTCTCAACTTGGGTGAATGAGGTAGCAGCAGGAGAGTGGTTGACTTTGGGTCCTTGAGATCTTTACCAAACTGGAAAGAATCTTCTCAGGCTATGCACCCAACAGTTCCAGGCAAAAGTCCACAGGTAAGAGGCAATAAACCTCATTAACTGCCTTATCAAAGAATCAGACCTCCTCCACTTCATCCTACTGTGAGGAGGAGGTGGGCCTGATAGGAGGCAACAGTGGGGATTCTTCCACATCAAATTCACTGGAGCCAATGAGGACAGACACAGTATTCATCACTGTCTAGTATACTCTGTACAGGGGAACAGCTTGGCCTCACTATTGAAGGTGGAGGTGACATAGAGCACTCAACACCACTGCCCGTAACTGCACATGGTGAGTAGGGACTCTGTATGTATTGGAAGTTCCAGTGGAAAGACGAGACCACTGGTCTTTCCTAGATGTGATAATAAAGTGGGCACATGCGTAACTCTGTCCAAACATCCTCATACAGAGAACTTTCTGTATGATGACCTGTGAATGGTGATCCACACAGGATGCAGAGTGACTGGTAACCAGTATGATCAGATAAGTCACTGATATAAACTGGCCAGTTACTGGTGTCCCCCAACCTGACATAAACCAGTCACAGGGATGAACTGACTTGTGCTTGGTCACCATCCATTGACCAGCAACCAGTCTGGTCATTGGTCCTTGACCAGTCAGGCAACACAGATCTGTTGAAACTTGTTTATCTGATCCATCACTGTGATGAGTGCAGTGCTGCTCTACTCCTCCCACTCAGAAGGGCACAACAGAAAACACAGGAAGTGGTGGGTGTGGTGCAGCTCCTCCCTCAAGTGATGGTGCGACACACTATCCAGGATATAATGGGTGTATTGCTGCTCCTCCCTCAATGATGGCACAACATGCTACTCTAAACAAAAGTAAGTGCTGTATGATCTACAGTGAATAAGCAACTGTGTATGAAGTAGCTTACAAACTGGAAACAGTGTTTCTTTAAAATAAAAATGTTCTTTAAAGAAATTTGAGAAGTAAATCAACCTTATGTGTAATATTGTGCCATGTGCATTTCAACCAATTCATGTCAACTTCTGCTCTTTCCTAGAAAAGCAATAAATGAGAAAATTATACTTACTGTAAGAAAGGAATTAATAGAAAAATCCTACTATGCAATTCTCTTAAGCAATGACATAGAAATGTTTAATTTGATTCAAACAAATACATGTAGTTCCTGCATCACTGATGAACACACACGTTTATTTAAACATTTTCCTATCTTGTAACCTCTACAGGCAATCCACTAAACTAAACTTGACCATTTTATATGTGTACATGGTGCAGCCTTAAATATCAGTCTTGAAGACAAGTTTTACTGTGAACTTTATCCAGGTATATTTCCTACAGGAGGTGTTCAAAAAATTAAATGCCAGTATAGTGTATTTCAAGTCCAAACTCCCAAAATGATACAAACTTGTAGATCATCATGCAATGGATAAAGGGTTAGTCAGCCTATGGATTATAATCATACAACACATCTTTACTGTAATGACCCATTGTCAGATAAATCTATAGTAACCGGAACTGGTTCTGATCTTCTTTAACATATAAGGCAATGTAATGTATGAAAGTAAACAAGACAAGATATGAGTCATTTTTCAAGTGCTCCAATAAATACAGAGTAAGGAAGAGTTGGTAAAAAGCACATTAATTACTTGTTGGAAGCAAATATCATTACCCTAGGGTTTCAAGTACAGTTTGCCAGAATGACCAACAGTGAATTTCCAGCAGCAAGAATGGTCCATAATCTGCAGATTCCAGATACAAACATTCAAATCAATGTACCATAAGAACCCTTCTCAGTAGGATTATTGGCAAAAATTAAAAGAACATAATATGAATTTCAATGTTTATGCATATTTTCTGAAAATAATGGGCTTTTTGAGGGAACTCCATTTGCATAGCAAATTCTGACCAATACTTTATGGATTTTATGTGTTACCATGATCTTTTATTTGATATATCTTTTACAGCATTTCTATCACTTAAATCCTAGCATGCTTACTTGTACTTAGAAGAGTTCATCTTCCTATGATTTTCGTGCACTTCTTCATTTTTAAAATTTTCTAATTTTACTTTTAGTTGACATCATATAGCCACTACAGTGCTGTGGTGCTGTTGCATATGTTACATACATACATACATATATATATATATATATATATATATATATATATATATATATATATATATATATATATATATATATATATATATATATATACATACATATATACATACATACATACATACATACATACATACATACATACAGGGTATCTTCAGGACTTATTCAGACCTTTCTCAACACCAGTTGAGATCAATATCACATGGAAACCTTCTAGTACCAAAACCAAGAACAGGGCAATTAAAAAAGAGCTTCCAATATTCTGGTACAGTTCTGTTGAACAAGCTTCCATTACTTGCAAAATCTGCTGAAAATATTAGAGTATTGAAGAAGAGATATCATGAGCATGTATGTGTTTCTAATAGATAATGGAATTTAGTTTTTCAATAGTAAACATGTTACAATAAACAGTAATTATTGCTATCTTCATATAATGTTCATTGTTATACTCTCCTTAAGAAGGCCTCACAGGAGAATAGTCCTGGACTAATGAGTCACCCTCTATAAATAAAGCATTGTTATTATTATTAGTAGTAGTAGCAGTAGTATATTGTTACGTGTAGGCTCGTACAAAAATAACAAGAGAAAAGAGTGATGCCAACAAGCTTTGTATATTTTAACAAAATAATTTATTTCCCTAGAAAACAATGTAAAAATTGAAAATAGGACTTACGGTTTGTGAATATAAATCCAAAATTTAATCCTAAGATTGAAAAATACAAGTCCTATCACTGAACAGTTCTAACTGTATCCAGGTTCTAATCTCGATGAAATTCCAATATGGAGGTGATGGCATCAGATGAAGTCGTTGTACTGGTGGCAATAGATCCTCAACTGAATCACAGTTTATGTTTCCATATAGAATTCCAGAATAAATTTCCACTGAATTTCTTTGTCCCAGAACTTTTTTAAAAAAGTACAATTGTTTAGTTTTCTAGAGAATAAATTATTAAATCCAAAAACCAGATGAAAAACAAAATGGCAACAACAATTAGAAACACCTTGTTCCCTGAAGTTGTTAAGAACGACTGACAAAATTTCACTAAGAATGAGTATTAAACCCAACTAAAACATCATTTCAGTCTCACGAGACAGGTCACGTGGTCTCTTAACATCGAACAGCGTAATAAAAAAATGCCAACTGTCACGTAGCTAGAATAGCCCTATCAAAGAACCAAATTCTCACGCTGAAAATATATAAAAAAAAGAAAGACTGTTTACAGTTCAGCTAACATGAGGGCCGAAATGACCTTGGCAATAACCAATCATATTCACTCGATGTTTACAAAAACTATGAGCTAAAAATAGTGCTGAAGTAACGTTAAGATCTAATCGGGTCAAGCCAATTTTCGGAAAAGAGACTCAAATCCAATAAAAATTATCATTACAATAAAATGTAATGAAACAAAAATAAAATAAAAAGAATTTTAAAACTAACACACAAGCAATTTAATTACATATATGTAACAATATATACATACATAAACAAACACACACACATACATACATACATAACAAAACCTGTCTCTAATGGTACTGAATATGGTGTACTGTCTCAAAAGCCTGCCTATACTGCAGCCAATATGGTGTGCTGTCCTGGCAGCATGCTTCTACTGCTAACTAATATGGCATACTGGTAGTTAATATGTTGTACTGTCCTAACAGCATGTCTCTACTGGTAGCTATTATTGTGTAATGTCCCAATAGCATGTCTCTACTGGTAGCTATTATGGTGTAATGTCCCAACAGCATGTCTCTACTGGTAGTTAATACTGGTGTACTGTCCCAACAGCATGTCTCTATTGGTAGCTACTATGGTGTAATGTCTAGGGGTGAAATGATACATCTGTGCTGTGTATTGATACAATTCACAATATACAGCCTGCAATACAATACATATCGATACCCATATAAACTTGATGGTCTTTCCATCTCTGGAAGGTAGGTGGTGCTCTTCCACGTATGCTGACATTCTGGTTGTATTTCCAGTAAGCAGACTACAGACAGACAATAGTTATCATATATTTATATGCAATTCTCATTGATGAGAAGATATCAACAATACTCTCAAACAGACTACCTGCTGGTTGCAGTGAGTTTTATCCAACGTATAAGGCCATATAATGGTGGCTCCATTAAACTCCCTTTCTTTTGTGCAACATGAATGATTTGAAAACGTATTATTAAAAATTTCATGTCTTGGTTACTCTTGGAAGCCATTACAATGTTATCTTCAAAACAGAAGAAATAATGCAATTTCCTCATGCAAAGAAAATCTCACCTAGAACAAATCCGGGCATGGAAATAAGGTTGAATATCAACACAATCTATCACATTTTATTTCCTGTAGATGCAAAATACAACTGCAGCTACAGGTACTTGTATTTGTCAGTGAAGAAGGAAAACTATTGACACACCCAGTCTTATTCTACAATTTTCTTTTAACTTACACAAGGTGATAAACTTCAGCAGTTTGAAATCTGCCCATCGCTCATTCTATGCTAATTTCATTTATTCTATCAGCACCTTTATTCACTGGTTAAATATCTTTGCACAAAAAAACAAAAATACCAAATTTGTTTCCCATGTACAATTTGAGGAGAGATGATTAGAGGATTTTATCTTTAGGGAGACATCCCCTTTATCAAATTTTGCACAATTCATGCAATGGCAAATCATGACACCATCTCCACTTAAGTATTTGACATATCTAATTACTTTCCCGTGAAGTCTCTCTGTTGCTCTGCCAATACTTCCCATTTGTCACAAAGAGAATAAGCTACAATGATTTCTGATTGGTGGTTATTGTTTAACCTGGAGCGGAACAAACAATAACAACAAATAAGAATTTGATGTAACATTTTCAATGTGCAACACACCGGTAGCGCAGTTTTCGAATTGACCAAAGGAGTTAAGATACAATTTGAAGTATAAACTTCACATGAAAGTGGTTATTAAATGATGAGTAAAGCACTTCATTATATATGTGGAACATGTCTGGAACGTATAGTATATGCTTAATATACTTTTGGGTTAAGATAATTAACATGAAATGGGGGGAGGGGCAGATTACGAACCATGTCACTTTGTGTTAACATGTAGATGGCAAGTGGCTATTCTCAAATAATCTTTTTCATTGTTACTAACAAACATGAGTACCTGTGACTGCAAATGCTGTTTCAGATGAATGATAATTTTGCAGAATAACAAGGCAACTAATAATAATTATTCATGACTGCTGAAAACTAAAATAACATGCAAACAATAAGTATCGTTTTGTATCGATTCTCCGTCTCTTGTATCGATATGTGTATCGTTTCAGCAAAAGTATCGATGCATCGTTTCACCCATAGTAATGTCCCAACAGCATGTCTCTACTGGTAGTTAATATAGTGTACAGTTCTAACAGTATATCCCTACTATTATAGCATAATGTTCAAACAGCATGTCTCTACTGGTAGTTAATATTGGTGTAATGTCCTAACAGAATGTCTCTACTGGTAGTTAATATTGGTGTAATGTCCCAACAGCATGTCTCTACTGGTATTTAATATTGGTGTACTGTCCCAAATGAATTTCTCTACTGGTAGTTAATATGTTGTAATGTCCCAGCAACATGTCTCTGCTGGTAGCTAATAAGATCAGATGATTAAAATTAATACAGAAATCTTTCGGATTCTGATAAAATGGCAAGAAATTGCTGAAACTTAATTTCCATTCTGATTATTGTATAAATTCAACCTCTGCATGATTCTTGGAGAACAAAGTTTCAAAACTGAATGGACTGATCTTTTGTTATATGCCAATTAACTCCAATAACTATTAACATGTATTTCAACTTTCTGATAGTGATAATAAGTGAATCCACCCAGTTCAGCATGAAGAATGTATAATGGAGTGTTTTTTCAGTTGATTTATATACTGTTGGAATTCATTATTTAATTTTACAATAATCTGAAAGTTCCAAAATTCACAATTTGCTTTAAATTACAACATAATCAAAAAGTTTCATTTGTATATCATCAAGCAACTAACCTGTATCTGACCTGTACATTTTCCTGCACAAGAGGTGCATAGCTTTTCATGCATGCAAGTTCACAATGTAATGACACTATAAAATAGCACCAAATTATTGATAAATGCTTGACAATTTAAATGACATGACCATCAGTCACGAACATGAATTAATGTGTTATGTAAACCAAAAAATCATAAATTTAGTTTATAAAAATTAATATCTTTTTCTACAATTCACTTTAATTAGATCACTTGAATTTGAAGAGAAAAAAACAGTGACATCAGCATACAGATGAATATAAATTTACAAATATAATCCAGCTTCATCACTGTCACTCTTTCTTCTTTTACAATTCTTTGACTCTTAAGTACATATCCAAATCATTCAGAAAAAAAAAGAGAACAAAACTGGCGACTTGTTGTTGTTGTAGGGTTTGACGCCATTTTTCAGTGCAAGATAGGCTACACATGACGGCCGGTATTAATGGCGGAGGAAGAACCTGGGAAAACCACTGAAAGAACCACAGACCCACATGAAGCTACTGGCAATCTTTCTCACATACCCACATTTGCCGAGACTCGAACCCACACAGACAGAGGTGAGATGGCAGTGATCTGTAATGGTGAGCGCTTCAGACCACTCGGCCACTCAAAACTGGTGAAAGATTTTCACTTTCCCTAAATCCAAGTTCACATGTAATGAAAGCAGATTGCTCATTTTCTTAAGCAGGACTGCATTTTATGAAACATACTGAAAATAATTTTAAACCGTTTTCAACTTGTTAATGAGTTTAAACTGAAATCCAATGACTAAATTCAACCAAATGCTTCACTAAAATCTATGAATAAGTTTTCTTCTTGTCCAATTTCAAGATTACAATAAGAATCTGTAATAAAATAAGTTGTCAGTTTTAAAACAGGCCTGGTTTTTATGTTGTAGCATCCAGAAAGTTATTGCTTTTCAATATGCTATACATAAGTGACCAATTTGCCAAAACATCAAAAGACTGCAATGGGCCTATAATTTTCATGAACAGTTGGAAACCAGTTCATTTGTAAATTAAACTAGTTTGGCTCACTTATAAGCGAGTATATATGGTATGAATTTAAAACTTCACTGTCATATACTTTATATGATCTGTACCAGTGCCGACATCATGTGAAAAGGGGTTGACTTTCTCATCATATGAGTAATTTATATCTGCATACTGGATATCTTCGTATTTGCATAATGGCTAAATGCCAGAGATAATGTGGGTCAAACTGCAAATAAAGATCCTGATCTGCCGTAGCATAATGTGCTGGTAGATCAGGATATATGCCATTTTGTTCTACTGATTACTTCCAACAAACTGCACAGACCCAAATTTACCAGGGCATGATTTGACAGTAGATCTGGGTCTGTGCAGTTTGCAGTTGGACTCATCTTATGAGTATATGTTGTACATGTATGTCCATTCCATGTAGTGTGTGGTATGAACAAAAAAAACCCCACAAAAATAATAATTTATAGTTTTTCCAAAGGGGGGAGGGTTTGCACTATTAGGTTCATCAGAGGGCTCTGCAATGATGTCAGTTTAAGAAAAGAGCCCATTTTTCACATAGGTTTTAATTTAAATCTGCCAAGTAACAATGACTATAGTGTTTGAATGGGAAAGTATTTAATCTAGTTTTAACAAATGCATTTATATGTGTGGTGTTTCTTCCTCAGAACTTTGGTTTAAATTTATATAAAATCTCATATGATTTGAAAGAAATATGCAGATAGGCTCAGCCATTATAACTGCCAAATAATCTCATTAAACATCCTCCAGGCCTCCTTAAAACCAAGAAGTCAAATATTAACACCTGTATCGAAAACCCAAATGAAATTTTTTGAAACATCAGATGGATATGCTACACCAAGCTCACCAACTGATACCATACCTCATAATGCATGGATTTTCACAATCAAAATAACTGCCTAATAATGACATTACTATATAATTCAATCAAAAGAATCTGTCATACGTTCATGATAAACACCCAGCTCAGTAAGTGTCCAACTGATTTAGTTGGCCTATTACAGAAGTTAATGAGGGCAAAATGGAGAGATCTACAAAGCACATTCATTATGTATGATATCTGTTACAAAGTGCAACAAACCTATAATTATATATATGATAGTGGGACTTTGTAAAGAGATTAATCAGTGATGATAACTGACTAGAACATAACTACCCTATTATATCACTAAACTAGAGGGGGCAGGCATCACCAACACACTTCAACCATCCCAAACCGAATCCAAATCTGGATATGTCTGGTGTCCCTTAAGCCTCAACTGTAGGACCCTAACTTTCTTCTCTTCTTTATTAATGATCTCAGCATTTGTAATGACTACCAGGTTTGCTATCATTGATCTGTCTGCTGATGATTCTACATTCTCAAACTTTAGCAATAATGTTGACACCCTAGAAGGAAAACTAATCGCTGATTATGGAAATGCGTAAAACTGTTTAAACTTAATACCATGGTAATAAATGAAACAAGAGTACTGCATATTATATACATGCACTATGTTTCATGGTCCTTTATCTAGCAGGGCATGGTTGACTAAAGATTATTGACCAATAGGTCTCAATGACTTGGACCTTACCTCAAGGTATAATATGTAGTCTAATGTGTGCAGGAAACATTATATTCCACAAGGGTCATATTGTTCTGGACTTGCATAAATACAGGACTATATACAAGTTATTAGAAACCATTAGTTTGGAAGCAATGTTGTTATTGTTATTGTAGAGTTTAATGCCATTTTTCAGCACAAGATAGGCTATACATGGCGGCCAGAGACTTAGGGGGCAAAAAGGAACCTGAACCAGTAACTTCTCCCATGGAGTTAATGGAATATTCTTTGCAGTAGACTCAGCAAGCGGGTAAGGGTGACTCTCCACCCACCTAAAGCATTTGAAGAAAGAAGGTCAAGTTTAACCAAACACGTTATTTCTCATTTTCTTAAATAACCAAAAGTGCAAGTTAACTTTCTTAATGATTTCATTGATCTGCTCATTCCACACTAAGTTATTATCCAGTTGTACACCAGAGATGGTTATGCTGTCACCTTCATCACCTGTCTAGTAGTGTTTGTTTCTTTCTTTTTTTGTGGGTTTTATGGGCACTTTTAACACATTATTAGCTTTATCACACAGAGAAAATGGGAGCTAAGTGCTTTTCCCAAGGACACATTGAGGTGGTCAACTCAGGCTGTCCTGGCTGGGTATCCAACCTACAGCCCTTGAATTCAGTCTGACCTTCATCTTTCTATGCAGCTTCCCTGTCTGGTCATAATAAGTAAAAGTCTGGTTTTGTCCACATCAAGTCGCATTCCATTTTCATTACACCATAACTTTAGTTTGTTTAGCACACTTCAGACAGTACAGCCACATTCACTTTGAGATTCTGCATCTGATAAAGTTGTGTTATCAGCATAAAGGTCAGTTGTCTATATTGTACTTCCGATAGTTTGAGATAAGTCATTGATAAAAATGATACAGAAGTGGACCTAAAATTGACCCTTGTGGCACTCCACAACTTAAAAGTTTTCTTCAAATAGATGGCCATTGAGTGATACCTTTTGAGACAAGTTGTTCAATCCATCAACTAAACATAGGTTAATATATTACAAATGCTATATACAACCATACCTAGACTATTGTAATGTTATCTGGGAAAACACTTTGAACAAGAATATTTACAAACTATTCTGCTTGCAAAAAAAAAGAGCTTGCAGAATCATCTTAGATAATGCTGAAAACATCCCAAATGCAATTAATTATATTAAAATGCTAACAGTAAATGAACAAATACTTTTGAGAAAGGCTAGGCTTATGCACAAAGTTTCAAACAATATGGTCCCATTAGATCTCAATGAACTATGTCATGCTAGAAAACAAGGCAGCACTCTAATTTAAGATCAATTTAAGCTAACCACCTTTCCATCCCAAAACCAAATAAAGAACCCTTTAAGAAAAGTTTTCAATATTAAGGATCACTCATTTGGAATGGAATCCCAACGAAAATTAAAGAAAGTACAAATACAAATGCATTTAATTATAATGTAATTAAATGGATGAAAAGTGGAACCTGTTTGATTTTACCAAATGCATTACAACATAATGTATAAATTCACTAAACATTCCATTTTGTTGACTCACTACCTTTGTACTGTATATACACAATGTACAGGGCTGGAGCATGTTCATTTAAATTTTCTGTTTATTATGTCCATATATTAATATAGCTGACTGTGTATGTATATGTGTGTGTGTGTGTGTGTGTGTGTGTGTCTGTCTGTCTGTCTGTGTGTGTGTGTGTGTGTACATGTATTCTGAATGCAACTACATGTATGCATATAATAGAGGGTCACAAGGAGGATAAGTTCCATGCATGCAACTAACTGTGTCACTCTCTTTAAATAAAGTTATTATTATTATTATTATTATTATTATTATAACTATTAAGTATGATTCAAACCAAGTAACAGTGTGTCAGTTACTGTGAGAGATTTTCATCTTCTTGAGAAGAATTTGACAGTCCACTAGATCAAAGCCTTTCTAAAGTCAACAATTACTATTTCCAACTCTAAATGACATACTATATACTCATGATAATGAAGTTTCAGTCCATATACTTATACTTAAACAGAGATTGACGCTTTTATTTGCAGTGTATGCCAGAGTATAACATGTTCACTGGATGGAGGATAATGCAATTCTGCATGTTCAATCTTCTGAGCTAATGACAAGAGTACAATTTTCAATGCTTACACCTTCCATATGACCAACAAAATCCCAATAATGTTTTAAAGTAAAGCAGTTCAATACGTGTTTATCCTTAAAATATCAAATACTTTGAGGTATGAACACATTGTGTACATGTATATCATTTCCTTTAAAATGTATATCAGTAATACACAAAAGAATAGTGTACATGCAAATCATTTCGCTTAAAATGTATATCAGTAATACACAGAAGAATGTAATCTAAAAAAGAAATACAACCACAAGAAATCAAAATGTTATTTAATTAATTAGTCTGACATAAAGCAATTAACTGTAAACTAACTTTAACACACAAAAAATTTAAATGCACCTGGAATTTAATTGGTTATATTGTAAAGTTTGACCATAACTGCTGTAAATGATGTTATGGAGTGTTGAAAATTAGACTCATTCATAGTAAAAAAAAGTTATGTTGCTATAAACTGTCAGTACTGGCAAAAACTAGATTCAGTTACTGACAGAAGGATCTGACTTGCTCTCTGGGTATTAAATTCATTAGTGAAAAGTAACCCAAAATCCAGAAGTTTATGAGACAGACCATTCACCATTGAATTTTCCTTTGCAGCATGTACTGGTGCTTCAAAAGTTTTGTCATATGGCAAGAATCTATCCAAAGAAAACTGGGTCTTGTTTGAAAACACTGGCTAATACAAGATTCCCATAAGAATGTGTCCTTTATTGAACATTGGAATGAATGAATATCTACAGCTTTTTTAATATCTAAGAGTTCAACAATGAAGTATTATATTTTGGTGACCATTTACAACATGTTCTGTACTTTCTACTTGATCTTTACAGAAACAATGAAACAGGCTTACAGATTGGATCCATTTATTGTGGGAAACCATTTTGTGCCATGATATTTTCCTACTCACTAAAAGTGTGCAAGAGCTATAAGAAATGCTTCTTATTCAGGAATGATATGCAAGTGATTCTCAAACCAATGTGAGGATTCTTTTCCATAGAAAAATTCTTCAAACAAACAAAGCATCTCCCCAAAAAAACTGCAGAGTTTGGTGTACATATTGTCTGGTTGACTGTTCATCAAAGCGGAACTTCATAAGTCAACTAACCATTAAAGTGGAAATTCATAAGAAAATCCTGACAATTTAAGGTCCCATACTATGCAATAACTCTTCAAAAAAAAATAAAAAATAATAAACCAACTTGCAAGTAAGGATAACAAATTGAAAAGATGGTTTATTTCTGTTAACAAAATACTTCTAAAACTTTATCTCCCCAGTGCTAGTGATCTTTCAAACATGAACTGTAAACCATCACAAAGGAAAAGATTAATGGATAAACAACATCTGAGACAAAGCCTGTTGCAGGAGCTCTTTGAAAGTTTTTAATACCACCCAAACTAACATCGGTAATATCTGCACCTATTGGGATGATGCTGGCTGCTACCCTACGGAAATAAATCTAACCTGAAGGCCAAGTTCATAAATGGATTTAAATGTGCTTGTATTGTTTAAATTTTGAAGCAGACATTGTGCTCAGAATGATTTGATGAATGAAAAGTACACAAAAGTGGACTGGAACCAGATATGGTATAAAAGGGATTTGATGACTAACTTAAATGTGTACATATATGGAAAATAAAAAGACTGTTTTTCACCATGAACAGACTGTAGTGTTTCTTCCAATTGGTAATGTTGATGGCTATGATAATGTTTGGAGTATATGCTTACATATGGGTCATTCAGATGTGATTCATGATGAAAGCAGTTCTTGGAAATGGTTATATGCCATGGTTTTCAGCATGCTACAGTAACAGGACATTGTAGTGTGATATGTACTTGTGACTTTATAAAAGGTGCAGTGCTTGAGTTTTGTAACAAACTGCACTTTAAATGTTCTTTTTCACCGTGGATGTGGTTCTCGAGGAAGTGGAAGAGAATTTGTTGGTCTAACATTTGAGAACAACAGTGACAAAATGGATGGGTATGATCACACATTTCACTACTTTCAAAAAATTTCGAGGCATGGTAAACTTATAGTCATACAATGCAAGAAACCTCCCCTGATATTTACATTGTAGTACTAGGTAAACTTATAGACGAAAATTACTTAAACTCATGGACCGCTCCAGTGGCCTAACATTAAGTGGGTACAGAGGTCTCGGGAATGCTTAATCTCATGTATTTGGGTGCAAATTTTCTATCTGGGACGCAGAAAATCACTTAGGCAGGAGTCCTCCATAGGCACACAAATAGCTGGGTGGCAAATTCAAAGACCTGTCGTCCTGCTTTAACCACCTGCTGAATGGGAAAATGTGCTGATGATTGATCAATTGATAAATTTAGCTGTGCTGATGATTATAATGACAGAATTCAGTGGCTGTAAGGCTGGCTCCCTGATGTATGTGTTGTCAATATAAGAGAACATCAAAAGAACATGACCCAACAGCTGGGCAGCAAGTTCAAAGACTTGAACTAACTACTGAGTAGTGGGAAAATGTGCTGACATTGACAATGAATGAATTCTGAGGCAAGAAGACCCAGAGATGTACATGTGGTCATATTTTATGAGTACATCAAGTGAACAACTTTAGCTTTCATTATCTTGTTCATTTCCTTGTGTAGTCGAATAAGTAGTGCATATGACCTCGAAATCAAGACAGGTCCAGAGTGAGACAAAATGCTGTTGGCAAATTTGGTTAACTATTTTGGGGTTAAAGGGCAATTGACGAAGATTGTAATGAGATTCAGAAGAGTGCTAAAGTTGCTAGAATTGGTAGTTTAAATGGAACAGTAGCCATGTTCAAGAAAGTGTATGATGCTTGGGCTTAGTGTTTGGAATAAGGCCTTTCCTTGAATTGACAAAATTCAGTCTAACTCTAACAGACAAACAAGAGCTATATGTGGTGTAAAGAATTTGGAAAATTAAACATTGAGAACTACTGGTTCTTCAGTGGATATTTAGACACATCAGGTATGCCCAACATGGTTTATGGGAGGGGACTGCAACTTTTGCTGGTGGGACTCCTATTTTTACCAAAATAGGAGTCCAGGACTCCTAGTTGTAAAATCCTAGCGAGACCTCTGGGTTACCGCATCTGCCTCGAGCGTGGGAGGTCGCAGGATCGAACCCGAGCCAAGTCATTTCAAAGACTTATAAAATGGTACTAGCAGCTGCCTCGCTTGACGCTCAGCATTAAAAGGTTTGTGTTACAACTGGTCAGACTGGTGTCACGATAATGTGACTGGGTGGGACATAATGCTGCAGGTTTGCGGCATGATGACCCTGTGCTACATCAATATAAGCTGCCACACTGCAGATATCGTAACGACATAACTAAAACTGTTAAAGCTACGTTAAAAATCCAAACAAACAAAAACTTAAACTCATGTTGTGTTGAAGCTGTCCTTACCTTTCTTGCTGCAATAACTGTCGCAAAGATTCCACCTCGCGACGCAACACTGCGTTCTCATTTCTCAGACGTTCTATTGTCTCCACTTGAAGAGCAATAAGTCTATTTTTCTCAAGAAGTTTTTCCTGTAGTTCTTCTGGATCCATCACAGGTAAAGGGACCTCACTCCCAGGTGGTGGAGGGATGAAGTCTCCCATGACTGTCAGAACAGTGTTTACACTCATCGAGTATCGGCCATATTCCCGTTCCCTGAACGTTCGGAACGGAAAAAGCAACGTATTCAGTCTAATATATACTAATTTTAATAATGTTAGCGTTGTTAGAGAGCGCTGTTAGTCATACTCGTATTAAATGAAACGTCTATCATTGAAATATCTACAAATAAGTAACGTATCTTTTGCTCCCCTAACCTCTGTACAGACAGGAAGTGTTAACCTAATATGTATGAAGAAACATCTACGCTCTGCTGCGCTAAAAACTGAACCGGCAGTGGCGGAAGAACTGGGTGGTTAGAGTTCAAATACACATCTGATAAATTCATGAGTCCAAATTAACAAATTCCCTTTCAATTTCCTGGCAACTAGTGTCTTAGGAACATACAAATAAAACATCATTTAATCTGTAAAGTCTTATAGAAGACATAAAACATATGAAAGGACATAAGAACATATTTTGGTTTAAGGTGGTTTAAGCTATTAGAAATATTTGCAAAAGATGCAAAAGAACTGTTTGGTTTCAAACTGAGTTGTGTAGAAATGTTCTATTTTAATGGGTTTTTATTATGCTAATGCTTGTCTTTCAGCCACAAAGAAAGGTATTAAATATAATGAGATCAAGGGATGGGGGAGGGGGGTAGCTGAATTTTGACATATAAATATGAAACAAAAAAAGTTTTCATAAACAATTAATTTAGAGGCAAAGGAGCATTGAGCAATTTATATTCATATAACAAGTCACTAAGAAACAGAACTTCTTTTGCATTATCTAATATGGAGTTTCATCATCAATAAAAGTCCTTTTACCTTTTGATTCTGTTATGGAGAATATTCTCAGTACAAAAAAAATAACTAAGTATATGTATAAGGCTTTTCCTTATTTCAAAATGTTTCAGTGAAATTAGACTCTTCAATTTGTAGATTTTAATTCTCAGCATTATGATAGATTAGAATTAACATCCTATCTAACTCAACATTTTGAAATTTTGTATAGTATCTTCTTTATAAAGATTTTTGTTGTTGTAAACTTTTGGTGTTGTGCTTGTTAATCTCACATGTAATTATCTTTGAATTACCTTGCTTGTAGTCATTAGTTCCCAGCCAGCCAGCCAGCTAGGCCTTCTGGTGACTGCATTGTGATAAGTGTTTCAAAATGATATGACTGGCATTGGTTTGACTTTGTGTTCTTTTTAGAGTGCTTTTTTTAAAGATGGCAGAAAAGGTAAATGGAACTGGTATCTATTTGCTACTTATGCATAGACAGTAAATGACATTACTTAAGACAAAATTACCTCTGCCACTGAATTTATAATTTAGCTTTAACTATTTTAAAATGTGGCTCATGATGTGTTAATTTCACAAACAAATAGCCAAATAATTTAAAAATTAATGTTAGAACAAAGAATTTCAGTATGGACTTGTGTTAGAATTGTCAAGTGAGATATAGAGTATCCTTTCATATTCCTTCTCTCCATATTAAGCAAATATATACAAATTGTTACTTAGCTAATTAAAAGCATATCTTTGTTGTGGGAAGTGCAAACAATTTCCAGAGTAAGTAAGAGTAATGTTCTAATTGTTGGCAAAGATAATTCCAATTTTGAAGGCAAATATAGTTTCTGTATTAATGTGTAGGAAGACATTGGTGGAAATAAACCTGAAAAAGCTATATCAGTGTCTTCAAATTTTAATATAAACAACATTATAATATTTTTCTCTCAAGTGTCCTGCAAATCATAAAATTTGCTCAACACAGTTCAAGCAGAGTTTTGTTACATGGCATATATCTCCTAGATTTTGTAATACATGTACATGTGATTCTAAATATTACATAGTATATATCCCCTAGATTTTATAATCCATGTAATTCTAGAAATTGCAAAGAATATATCCCCTAGATTTTTTAATACATGTAATACTTGAAAATACATACCTTATATCCCCTAGATTTTGTAATACATGTAATACTAAACATTACACAGCATATATCCCTGTGATTTTGTAATAAATGTTATATTAGATATTCCCCTTCATTCCAGCACTCCAGACTGTGTTATATTACATACCATATATCCCCTAGATTCCCTCATTCCAGACTGAAGTTTTCTTTCATAATAATGTGTATGTACTTCCACTTAATATTGAACATGCATACTTTTGGTAAAATTTTTAACTTTTCCCCATCTTTTTTCTTTGTTTCTTATATGTTCCATATTCTCCTTCACAAAAATGTCTCTAGCAGAAATGTTAACACTCGTGGGAATGTTTAATCTAAAATTTTCTTGTATAATTGTAGATTTTCAGACATTTATTGTTTCTTCCTCATGAAACAATATTGCAAGAATAAAATAATTACATCCAAATATTCTATTGTATCAAGAAGCTGAAATATCTTTCAGTTTATGAATGTATGGAGGAAGAAGAAAAATATGGAATCTGTGAAGATATGTACATTTGTATTGGTATCCCACATTAATAAAGTTACTTCATCACCACTGCTTTTTTGTTGTTCTTTCATCTGTATTTTTCCTTAAATTTTTATAAACACATTACATTTTAATTATAGACAGACACAAAGACAAATAGCAGTGGTATAGCTAGGCATATACACAAATGCACATGTGTACCACAGAGAAATGAAGACAGTATGTCTTAAACTTGTAGAATTCCCCAATGTCCCCCTTTGGCACCATGACAGTGCATTCAACAGTAAACTGCTTTGCTACGTCACTTTAAGTTAAGTTTTTAAATGGGTAGTATTCAATTTTGAGTAATTAAATATTATCATACAATTTTCCTGTCTATGCTTTTTTTAATAGATGCAATGATGGATTGATAAGGCGAGGCCTCAAGGGTGACTGCATATTCAAAAAGATCTTCAACTGTAAAATGAATTTAACTTTTTGTTCTTCTTGTTGTAGATCACCAAACCTGATATTTATCCAATCGATTAGCCCATACTTGTAAATCACAGAAACCCAAACCACAATTTTACAAAGGGTTTATCATAGAAGTTACACTGTAAGTAGGTGGAGGACAAGAGAGGACAACAGACAAATAATTAGGTGTGTGGATAGCAGGAAAGAGTGAAATATGACCAGTGTTTCTAATCTAAACAAAGATAAGAATTTATTGGAGTGTTATTATGTAGTGAGAAAGGTCGGCAAGAAAGTACATATAATGTATGACAAATTTATTTTATGTATGGGGAAATACCAACATACACATGTATTTTCAATGAGCTGAGATGACAACAAATATTTTTCTTAATTTTTATGTCATAAATCTGCATTTTATGTCATGAATCTGTCAAAAGCTTGAATATTTACAGACACATGTTCAAAAATCAAAGTATTGAGAATACTGATGGCTTGGAGGGTTCAAATGATTGCATATTATCAGAAAGAAGAGCATAACTCCAGACATTGCAATTCCAAGTCATTTTTGCTACTCTAAAGACTCCTTATAACATTTTTTTTAATTTTCTTTTTATTAATGTCACTAGAGAATTTTATATTAACATTTGAGACATTATTGAAGGAACTATTGTGGAATTTCCTTTTAAAAATATTTGTACTATTCATTCAAGTTTTACTATCAGTGGGACAATCTGAAAGGGAGATAACTACTATCAGATCTAACAATTTCCCTAACTCTGACTTGACTCCCTTGACACAAAATTTACCTAAAAGATTGATATGTTGTACCAATTGTAGACAGACCATACAGTTTGTTACTATTATTAGTAATTGAACTATATCTGGCAAAACAGAATAGATACTATGCCATAAGACATGCCAGAACTGAAACCCTTCCAAGCCAGAAAAAGAAAATTGACTGCCACAGCACTTAATTTAATGATTTACTCTTAATACATTCAAGTATTTTTTTCTCATTTATTGGTGTTTAGTACAAGCATTATAATTTTAGCCTGTTTACGGCTATTTGTTTGACTTTAATATTTTGCAAGTGATCATGAAATCCCTGGATTTAGTAATATCAACAACAGCATGTAACAACAATAAAATGATGTTGAAGTAAAAGGTATAGCAGTTATTTGCAGCAGAAAAATATTACTGCCCGAGTCTATAGTGTTTGGACTTCCTCAATGATAATTTACCATCCTGGATATAAAACTGGACCACTGCCTGAATGTTCTTTAACACAAGCCTTAAAGAATGTGTATATTGTTGGGCAAAATGAATTAGTAGTAGTAGTGGCCTTTGGTTTGGTTATCTTTATCTAGGAGGTGATCAACCACAGTGTTGTTGCCCAGATCAAGTAAATAATAACAGAGATCTGAGCAAAGATATAGAATAGAACAACACGAGGCCCCGTACATGAAACATAACAATTTAATCACTTACAAAAACAAAATGAAACTGAACATGACATTTGAATGATACACTTTCACTTTGAAACTGATTTATAAAATTTATAAGAAATGCAATTAGCCACTCTGTTATATAGATAAAACAAATTTCATCATAGAATCAAGTGAATGATCAAACTCATTTGTTCATCACACCTGTATAATCTGGTTGCTTCCAGTCCTTCCAAATTCAATGTTGGTGACAGGTCAGAGTTACTGTATTCCTTTTCTTCCTCTCTCTATATCTCCAGCTTCATCAGGTTATCAACCATACTTGGTTGTCTGCTGTCTTTTCCTACTGCATCTTGCACATACGGAGCTTCCCTTTTTAAATTAATAACAATGCAACTTAAATATTTGTCAGGCATTTTAACTTCTGGAATCAAACAATAATCACCACTCTTGTTATGTCAGATATGATCTTAATATAATTCAACGAAACTAAGACCAATATGGATCAATTCTCAGCTGATACACACGACCCTGTTTACCACAAAATTAATGTCTTTCACTAGCAGCTAGCTGTATTCCTAAATGGAACCATGACATAACTAGACATCCTAGTAAATAGTACTACACATCTGTGGGCTGTAAATCTCTAACAGGACTATGTCGTCTGCTAGGTGTGAACTTCTCAGTTGAAAAGAATTCAAAACTTAATTACACAAATGAATTATTAAACTTTGTGCCTTGTCTTAACTACATTAATTGCTAACTAACAATTCATTTGCATAATATTTCCAGACATAGTAAAATCAATTCCTAGCCTACATTATTCATATCATTTAAGACAGAAGAATTCACCCCTTCTCACAATTGTATCATATGTAATGCATGAAATCTCTAGGATAATGATTCTTATTACATACAAATGAGCAAATTCGAACAATTTCATATCAAGGAAATATTTCATTACATTCTTAGAATACACGAGTCACACTCATGACAAATGAATGCAAACAATTAACTTCCAAATTCCAGGAAAAATTGAAATATGAATTTAAAATGAATAAATGCAAGAAATAATTACAAACTTACATTAATGAACATGTTGTTTGTAATTGAGACAAACCTTGTGCTTTCCAAGATCTGCTTTCTTTCTATGAAGCTGAATCTATTCCTTTAAGTCCCGTGTCCCTCAACTTCCAGACACCCATTCCTTGGACAATTTATAACCAGAAATACTTGTTATTTCCTGGATCTAAAAACTTCTTGCCTTCTTGCAAAAACTTAGACTAACTACTGTCATGAGGGAAATTACTTAAAACATTGAATTTCGTCTTGGAAACACACACCCCTCATTTAACTTAGCCAGTCAGGACTAACTTTATCTAACTGCCAAAAATTTGACATGCCCATTGAAGTTAGAATAATTCTCTCTATTCCACCTTTATTAATAACTATTTCTGGAAAAACTCATTTTATGGCGCTTATTTCAAATGGCCCAAAATTGTCTCAGGATTCTCTCCATGTTGTCCTTTCCCACTATGTAACCCCAAGTTAACATATGTGTCTGACCATTATCTCAATGGATTCTAATAAAAAATCAATCATGCTGCCAAACAAGAGCATTACATCCATCGCAGGCTAGTGATTTATCATATGTCAAAGTTAAATGTTACTTGTCTCGCTGACCGCGACAAGATTGACTCATGTATGTTTTGCAATAACATTTTTCTTCAAAATTTGCTCTGTTACTCATTTGAAGAGTAAAATCCAGAATTTTGCTCTCAGAATTTTGAAGATGTATCTCAAGTTACCACCTGAACATCCTCAGGTGAACCTTTAATCTCAGACTCCCATACTCTGCTTAAACAATCAGCCCCGACATTTTCGCTCCTTTAATATACCGTAGCTGGACATGGTCCTGCTGAAGAAATAATGACCATCTCATTAAATGTCCATTTGTCAACTTAGTTTAAAAGCTAGATAGGCTAGTGATTGATGGTCAGTTTCCAAAATAAACTTCCATCCATACAAGTAGCATTGGAATTTAGATATTCACAAAATAAAATTTTCAATTATTCTTTCTCAGATACCGAATAATTTAGTTCTGCAGTCGACAATTTCTTACTACCATTTGCAACCAGAAATTAGTTTCCTTCATACTCTTGCAATAGCACTGCTCCTAAACCTCCGTCAGAAGAGTCAGTACTAAAGACAATGTCCTTTATCATGTCTGGTAATTTCACTACTGCGTCTGACCTAAGCCTGTCATGTAACATCTGAAATGCACATTCACAAACACCTATCCACATAACTCTCGTTGGAGCCTTCTTCCTAGTCAAGTTGGTTAATGGACTAGCAATATCACTGAAGTTTGCAACATACTTCGATAATACCCTGCCAGTCCCATGAAAGATCAAACTTCCGTCTTAGTGATCGGTCTTACCGCATCCCTAAGTTGGCCAATTTAAGAGTTATCTGGTATTAACATGTCTTCGCTGAGGGTGTGACCTAGGTAGGTTAGTTTCCTAAACCCTACATGGCACTCAGATGGTCGTGCAGTAAGTCCTGTTGAAGTCACTCTAAATCTTTTCTCAGCAAAATTGTATGATCGTCCCAGGTAGCTGTCACTAATAATAAGTCACCCATGAAGTTTGAAACTCGTCCTCCTTATTCGTTCGGGTAATTTTCCCATTATACAGGGGAAGACATTTGGCGCATTCTGAACCCCAAATGGCATGACTACCCATTGGTACATTCCATCTGGAGCTGCAAAGCCAAGTCTTGCTCTGTCTTCACTTCAGACTGGAATTTGCCAATACCCTTTGACAGATCAATTTACAATGAAATATATTTCGCATTGGTAACTCCGGCAAATATGGGCTCATGATCCGGTAACATTTCTACCTGAAATTCTGTTATCCTGTTTAATTCCCTATAATAAACACAAAATCAGTGAGTGCCTTCCCTTTTCTACACCAAAACAACAGAAGAGCTATATGCTGATTCAGCTGGATCTATGACTCCCAAGCTGATCATAGCATGAATTTCGTTTCTGACAGTTTCTAATTTCGCGTGTGGTAGAGGACATGGTTTCAATTTTGTCCAGTAGCTTCAAACTGAACTTCTCAAAATCAGTCTTGCCAGATCATTCTGTCAAGACACTTCAGTAATCTTAAAGTATCGACTCCATCTCCTTACGTTGCTCTGACCTTAACGTCTCATCAAGGACAATACTGACATAGGTTTCTTCCTTCATCAAAGGTCAACTAGGAAGTACTTCCATCTCTCCTCCGTTGTTCGCGGGTTCTTCAGTCACAACTGTAGCAACCATGAAGTCTGTGGGTGTTTCTATTTCCCGATCAAGCTTAAAATAAAATGGTATGGTTTCTCTTTGTCTCCTACCCAGATACAATAATTCTGTCCACCCTTTTTCTCCATTGCAATGGAGACTTTGAAGTTTGTTGTGCTCTAATGGCAACAACAGCAACACTTTGTCACACAGTTCAAACTGTCATTCCTTCCTCTTCCTATTGTAATACATGGCTTGATTTTCCCATGCGTCTTGGAGATTCTTCTGGGCCAAGTTACAAACTTCCTCAACCTTGTTGCATAGATTAGCAACATACTGATATATTGTAGTTCTTTCTCGGTTGCCTGTTCATCTGTTTATAACTGTTTCAATACAGCCATGGGTCCCATTACTGTCCTCCCGTATATTAATTCAAAAAGTGAAAAACCTATATTATCCTGTGGTACTTTGTGGTACATGAAAAATATCGTGAGGAGGTATCGATTCCAATCCCTGGGTCGACCTTCATAAAGCTTTTTCAGAGCTTGCTTCAGGGTTCCATTAAAACACTCTACTAGATCATTGCACTGTGGGTGATACGGGGTGGTAGTCAGGTGTCTAATGGGAAGTAACTGGTTTATCTCGTTCATCACCTGTATCACAAACTGTGTCCCCTGGCCAGTTAGTATCTCTTCAGGAACACCAAAATTCTACCTAACTCCTAACAAATCCTCAGCCACGGTAACTGAGTCAATGTTTTTAAACCCAACTGCCTCCAGGTATTGGGTGGCGTAATCAACTATCATAACGATTTCCACTCTCCGACGCAGGCTTTCTTGGACCTACTAGGTCCATTGCCACCCTTGAGAAAAGCTCATCAATCAGTAGAGTGGTTCCTAGTGGCATTGGGCAAACGGGAGCTCTTAGGTCACACGACAAACAAAACCTTTGCACATCTCCATATACACCTGGCCAACAGAACTCCCTCACTAGCCAATCTCTGGTCATTGCCACACCCATCTGGCTTCCAAGTAGACCCTCAAGTGCCAGCCTAGCACTTTGGCTCACTTAGCTCTAGGCACAATGACTTGTTTGAACATATGTGTTCCTCTCCTGGAGTATCAGTACAAAATACCCCGTTTCAATGCGAACCTCACCTTACCATCAGGCAGTTTCCCTAAGGACACATCATTTGCATAACTGCGTACCTTGTTGAGAGACAAACATTCCTCCTAAGTTTTCTTAACTCGCCAGGTAGCAATTTATCTATGGGTGAAGTCGTAGGTCTCAGTGGCTTCGACCCGACTTCATAGCTGACATCTCAACAGACCCCATGTTACAGATGTACAAGTTTAAGGTTAGGCTGTGATAATACGTGCCTAAACACCCTAAGATTATGCCGTGAGACAACCCCGACAAACATGCTGCTTCAATTCGCCTTATCACATACGGAGAGCCTAGGTCTAGCGAATCTTTAGTCCTGTTAGCAAACAGGGCTTCGACCGTCTCGCCTGTATAATTCCCAGGTTTTCCATACTTACTATCTACCAAGGCCGGATAGCTACAGCCGGAATCATCCAGCACGGTTGTCCTCTCCCCATTAACCGTAGCTACCACTGTGTTGGTCAACTCCACAATTTTCGCTTTCTGACAGTATCTGGAGTGAAAGCGTTCATTGTTGTCGAACGGTACATTATACAGTATTTAATAAAATGATCCAGTTTGTTGCAGTCGTAACACACGAGGTCTCTTTTCTTCTCAAGGGTACCATTATCAGCACTCAGGGTCTTCTCCATCCCACGGAAATGATCACGGCTTGGATTACAGGCCTCTGGCCTCCTACCATTCTGACCATTCCGTCTTTGGGGTGCCCCATTATTGGCCTTCCTAGGTTCACTCATGCTGAGCTGGTACCTGCTACTCCATTTGGTTGGACACGAGTGGACACTCTCATAATACTCAACCATAATGCTTACATCCTCTAAGATTGAGAACTCACACTCTGCTAAGAACACAATTAAATCTTTATGGTACGTATGTAAAATGTGCTCTTTCTAAACTTCCTCGCATATGCCTTCATAGGTTAGTGTCATACCTGTCATTTTTATCCATTAATTAAAATTTACTCGCAAGCGTACATAAAATCGTGGTTGTGATTTGATGGTTCTTTTCGACAACACTCAAAAACATTTTCGGAAACTTTCAGCCAACAGCTCATAGTGCTGTAGTAGCACTTCCTTTAGAGCATCGTAGTCATCTACCTCCTTCAGTGCCATAATATTATAGTCGTCCTTCAAGGCACCCTGTAAGAATGCTGAAATTTTAATAGCACACTGGTCTTTGGGTATCTGATGTACCCGTGCCAACTTTTCAAACTTCATAAAAAATCATTAAGTTGTCAGTGATTTCGTACTTGTCATTGAACATGGACGTAGTAATCTGGATAGGTCACCTATCTTCCAATTGCCTACTTGTGGGTCCTGAATGTTCATTCAGTTCTTCGACCCTTCTGGACTCAGCTTTGATCCTCAGCTTCTATATTGCTACTGCATGTTCGTGTTCCCTAGCTCTTTCCGTGGCCAGCAATCTGACTAACTCGAGCTCTTTCTCTCGCTCCGCTGCTTGTGGTTCTTACTCTGTCCGCTGCTTCTTTTTCTTTCTGTTGGTCTGCTGCTTGTCTTTCTTTCTCTCAGTCTGCTGCTTGTCTTTCTTTATGTTGTTCTGCCAATTGTTGTTCCTTATTTTCTCTAACACTTCATTCCGCAAATCAGCTAAGTGGGCCAATTTGTAACCTAACTCGTCCTTACCAATCGACTTCAATTCCCTAACTAAGTGTCTGTCTATCACCGTCCTGGTCTACTTGTACAGTGTCACAAGAACTAAGCTCTCTACCTATACTCTGGTCTCACTGCCCTACTTGGAAATAACTCCACATGTATTTACCTACTTCTGGCATGGCTCTTCCTATGTACTCACTTAAACCTGATTATCCCTTGCATAATGAATCAATAAATGGGCAGTACACAGCCTGAATTTCTCCCTAAAATTTAATGTAACACTTCAAAACAAGACATAATTACTACCGCGGGACTTACATAATTAAATCTTCTGCCAAGGGAATAGAGCATAATCCCAACTCCGAATTTCAAAATTTCAAAATACAACCCTTTTTTCCCCAAACACAGTGATTAATAACTCAGGTACGTGCCTTACTTTCCCACAATCCCATTAGTGGGCATCCATCAGTCTCACGAGACCATAGATCAGCACCAGTGGATGTTGATATCTGTTTGGAAGTATTTGTTGTGTCTACAATGTCCGATGCGAGAGTGGCAGTCTCTGCTACAATTGTTGCACTTGTGATGGTTTGTTTCTTTGGTGCAGGACCTTTCTGTGGATCCTTTTTTCTTTGCTTTTTGCCTAAGATACCTCTCATACTTTGTAAGTCCTTCCTGTACCTCATGTTGCCATGCACACCTATCTGAGGCAACCTATTCACAAGTGTCTGTTCTTATTCCAAGTGCCTTTAGGTCATTCTTGCATGTATATTTTTAGCATAAATGAGGTCTTCCAATCGGTCTTTTCACTGTTTCCAGCTCCCCATACAGGAAGTCCTTTGGAATGCACCTGGCCTCCATTCTGGACATGTGGCCCAATGGTGTACATACTTGTGATTCCTATTTTGTCCATATAGGTGGAAGATCTCTTGGATCTGAACCAGCACTGTGACTCTGGTTAAATTCTCTCATCAAGCATTTGGAGTCTCTTCAATACAGCAAAGAGCTTCCCCACAATGCTCATAATGGAAATACCACAAAACTGTTACATTCATCCTCTCACCTTTATTCTTGTAGAGGGTGACAATAAGGGCATCCTTCATGCCTTGTGGTACTGAGTCTTGATTCCAGCATTGACAGAGGAGTTTGTGCAGTTTTATGAGGAGGGTTTCCTTGGCGCACTTAATGACTTCAGCAGGTATGCCATCCCTTCCGAAGGCCTTTCCGGGGACGAGTGCATCCAGTGATTGACTGAGTTCTTCAAGTGTTGGGTCACTATCAAATGATGTCCATCAATGGTAAGCACTCCATAGCATTTAGGGCATCCTAACTGACCTTATTTTCTATTGAATGAAGCTCTGAATAATGTTCCATCTGCTTCGGACGGTCTGTTATGATCTTGCCGGTGGAAGTCTTCAGGGGGCAGTCTTCTCTTGTGTGGGTCCAATAACCACTTTGATACCAGCATACATGCTCTTTATGTCACTGATATTGGCAGAGGTCTGAACCAGCGAGCAGAGTTGAAGTCAGAGATTGTTCACACAATGCTGTTCAGTCTGCTGAACTTTGTTTTGGTCTGTCCTGAGGGTTTGCATGTTCTTCTCAGTTGGTGAGGTTTTGTAGGTGGCAAAAGCCTGTCATTTCTCCTCGATAGCAGGAAGCATTTGTTCCGAGTGAGCCTCAAACCAGTAATTTGATTTTCCAAGCTTCATTTTGCTGCACACAAGAGAATGAACAGTGTCACAGTCTGCGCTATGGTAACTGCACGTTATCTGTACATTGCTAAGGTGTCAGAGCATCTTGTGAGGATGAGCTCAAGCTGATGCAAATGATTGGACCTGTAGTGTTGCCAGGACACACCATGCTTGGTCCTAAAGAAACTATTGGTCATGGAAAGGCTGTGATGGCAGCAGAGTTCAAGAGGAGCTTGTCATTCTCATTCATCTTCCGCTTCCTGAAATGTCCCAACCAGGTTGACCAGGAGCTCTGGTCATCGATGAATCTGGAATTGAAGTCACCAAGGATGAACAGTGACTATTGCAAGGGGACTTCTCCAATAGTAACACTAAGATTATCTTAAAACCAGTCTTTAACTTCCAGGGAGGATGTCAATGCTGGTGCTTATGCACTGATCAGACTGACCAGTCCAGCTGATGTATGAAGCTGAAGTTTCAATATCCTCTCAGTTCCATCTTAGGGAGGAACACTGGAGCTAAGCAGACTGTTCTTGATAGCGAAACCAATGCCTTCCTCTCTTGGCTCATCTGGAGGCTTTCCCTGCCAGAAGAATGAATAGTATTTCTCCATGTTCGTACCAGATGCAGAAGGTTTTGTTTCTTGGAGGGCAGTAATGTCCACCTGAAGCCTGCACAGTTCACTGTTGATTGCATCTGTCTTGCAAACGTCATTTACTTGCTGCAGATTTTCCGAGTCCTGGTGTCATGGTCCTCACTTTCAAGGTACCCAGCCTAAGTGCTGGCATTTTGCTTTTCTGTCTTGTTAAGACAGGTGCAAGGTTTACAATCCACTTGTTAAGTATACACTCTAAGCCCCATGTATGCAGTGAGACAGGCAGATCGTGACAGGACAGAATCTTATTGACTAGGGGCTGCCCAGCTTGTGGCAAGCAGCCCCTAGTCAATAAGATTCTCTTGTGGCAGGCAGTCTCTGTCCAATGAGATTACAGCATGTCTCCCACCATCAGAAGCAGCCCCTGGCTCCTCACTTTACGCCAATATTGCTGATGATTTCCGTATTGAGTTGACACAATATGGCAAAGCTGAGATCCTCTGCAAGGCACAAGCCTGGGCAGGTTTTATGGAGACCTTGGGTTACCCTTGTGTCAGAATTCCCCTCTCTGCCTCATTAGTAATCCAAAGGAAAGGAAATCCCAATATAGTTCAGTACTAGTTCAGCTTCAGCAGCTGCTGTAAGTTGCCAGGTATATGATTGATTTAGGGGTTCTGTTCCTGATTTTTTTATTCGGAGTTACTTCCTTAGTCTTGGTCTCTCCCAAAGTGCCCACATGGTAGTGGAGCTATTTGCCCATTGTAGGAGATCTGGTTCACAGTCACCAGTGTGTATGTACTCGCTGGCTCATAGTCCTGAATGCTGCATGTCTGGGGGCCAGATCTCCTCTGAGTCCTATGTAGGTTTGCCTGAGTCTGTAAGGTACTCAGCTTTCATGTATCATCACAAGGAGGCACTACATGAGGCTTGTTGTTGGACAAGCTATATACTGGCAGGGAGAGACTTACACACTTGGATCTCCTTTTTGCATTACTATTAGGCAGTGGTGGAAACTGAAAGCGAGAGTGACAAGCACTACTACACACTAGACACATCACAACAACCATTTGACATAAAAGAAATGAGAAGAAAATTGCATGCATTTAACATATAAAATGCACAGACAATGGTTTGACTCATTCTGATTGATATTTCTTTACCAGCACTACGTAAAGTGTCACTGTTTGGATAAATTAGCTTCTATTCTATATTGCTCTAATTTTCCACTCAAATAAATTGTCCTAATCCCAGAGAACCCCCCATTTTGTTATGGGGTAGTGGGAAATGGTGGTTATCATTATCTAGAGGATGATCGACCTACCTCTGTGTTATTATCCAGATCAAGTGAATAATATAAATATGAAATTAATGGATGGAATAAATGGAGATCTGAGCAGAAAATATATTATAAAACAACATGAGCCCCCGTATATAAAATATAACAATTTAATCAATTAGACAAACAAAATAAAATTATACAATCTACTTGAAGGATACACTTCTATGAGAAAAAGTAATTATCAAAGGTTATTAAAAAATGCAATTAGCAGTTCTGTTTACAGAGATATGAAAAATTTCATCATAAAATCGATTGAATGTTTTCACACTCAGTTGTCCAGCATATCTGCATAACCTGATGACTATGGCAAGTCACTCCAGGTTCAACACTGGTAGTAGGCTGGGGTTGATTTGTCCCTCACGCTCCCATTCTGCAGGCTACAAATACTTTTCTCTTTCCTCCAGCCTCTTTAATTGCAGTATGAATCATCTTACTTTCTATGTTTCCCACTGTGTTGTTGTGTGGAACTATTTTTTCCTTGTTAAAACAGATAAAAGACAACCTAAATATTTTGTTAGCTTAACTTCTTGGATAGAACAATATCCCCTCTCTCATTATGTTAGATATCATCATAGATTAGTGTCATTCAAATAAACTCTAACTGCTAATATGGTTTCCAGGTCACAGCCTGACATCTCAAAGAAAACATAGTACAGGAAGATTAATGTATTTCTCTGATGGGACTATTTAGCGCCACTAATCGATCTATAGCATAGTGTAGTCACTTAATAAGCCATGGACTGCTGTGTGGACTATTAATCACCATCTGGACTAAATGTGTGCAGGTGTTCTAATGCTAATACAATCGATTCTTGGTTTAAAGAACTTACATCTTAATTATACAAATGAATTAATGAAATTTACTTCTTGTCTTAACTACAGTATTTGCTAACTAACGATCTTATCATTTCCTACAGACCTAACAATATTAATTCCTAGCATACATGATTCATTATATATAAAGGAATAAATTCAACAGTTATCTTGAGACTCTTATGAACAAAGTAACGTACAAAAGTTTTAGAACATATGAGTCATACAACATTCAGGACAAATGAATCCAAACAATTATCTTAAGACTCATCTCAAAGAAAAATTGTATGAAACTAGGATACATAAATTCAAACAGTTATCTTCATACTCATATCAATGGTATGAAGCTAGGATACAGCACCTTGCTCTCTTTTCCGCTTTTACAGAATTTGTCCCTTTATGCTTTTACAGAATTTCTCCCTTTACCCTTTTACAGAATCTTCTCATGACTTCCAATTGCATGTCACTTGGACCTTTAATTTTATGAGAAAAATACTTCCTTCTTTCTTTGGAGCCAGGATCTCAGCTAGACTAATTTTATGGTGAAAGACATTAATAAAACACAAAATTTCACCTATGAAACACACCTCAAACCTTTACTTAACAGGATTTTAGGGTTAATTAACCACCAAATTTAACATCTGTCTATCAAGGTTTTGGAAAACTCTTCATATTTCATGCTTCCCTTAATAAACCAATCTCTTGAAAGTTTTAACATATGACAAATTTTTCAGCAAGTGCAAATGTTGTTTCTGCAACATTTCAACCTTTGGCATTCTTGACAATCAACCATAGCTTCCCTGATTAACCTGATATAGTTATTGGAGGGAGCTCATTAAGAATCAATCATGCCCCAATCAGCCCCAATTAAAATACCATATCCTTAACACCCTGCCATGGATCTAATATGGTCCATTATCACGTCAATCAATTTTAATGGCTGTGTCATGCTGACACCTGCAACATCTACTCAGTTATGTGTTGCTATGACCTAACCAGGAAAAGAAACAAACATAAAATTTTAACAAGAAAACAAAGTTAGTAAGGCAAGATTATAATTTCTCCATGTTGATATTAGCACATAGTGTTTAAGTCAATGTGAGCTTTCCTTAAAATGAAACCTAGGGTAAAAACATGCTATGCATGCAATTGAAAAAATAATCTTCATGGTCATACTAAATTTATTTTACAACATTAGTTAATCAGAATAAAAGAAACTGCCTTATGATTCCTCTGTGTGTGTGTGTGTGTGTGTGTGTGTGTGTGTGTGTGTGTGTGTGTGTGTGTGTGTGTGTGTGTGTGAAAGAAGAGAGATCAGTTTTTGAGTGAAAAGAAATGATCCCACCATGATGCCAGCTGCAATGATACCAGCTGCAAGCTATAAGACAGGGTGGCATTTTATAACATAGACATGTAAATAAATCTCAGCTTACTGTCAATGAATTTATGTAATTAATGTGTGTATGAGGGTGCTCTCTGAGTCCTCTGTGTATGTAAGCCCTATGATTCCTGTGTGTGCATGGGAGAGAGCCATATGATTACTGTGTGTGCATGAGAAAATTGTATGATTCTGTGTGTACGAGTCCTCTGTGTGCATTAGAGCCCTATGATTCCTCTGTGTGAGTATGAGAGTACTCTGTTAACCTTCTGTGTGTATGAGAGAGCTCTATGATTCTGTGTATATATGCTTGTTCTATGGGTCCTCTGTGTGTAGGAGAGAACTCTATGATTTGTAAGAGAGCTCTGATTCCTGTGTATGAGTGCTCCATGACTTCTCTGTGTTTGTGTATTAGAGTGACCTACAACTCCTGTGTGCATGAGAGGGCTCTAGGATTTCTGTTTGAGCATAAGTGCTCTATGAGTCCGCTGTGTGTACGAGAGCTCTTTGTCCTCTGTGTTTGAGACAACTCTATGATTCCTGTATGTGTTTAAGTGAACTCTGATTCCTGTGTATGATATTGCTTTATGAATCCTATGTGTTTATGAGTGCTCTAATTTCCCTATATGTAAGAGTGCTGAATACTGTGTACATGAAAGCCCTGATTCCTGTGTGTGTATTATAGAGATCTATGATTCCTCTGTATTTGTGTATGATAGTGCTCTACACTTCATCTGTGTGCATGAGAGAGCTCTAAGATTCTTGTGTTTGTGTATGAGGTTACTCTGTGTCCTCTCTGCATATGAGATCAGTCTTCTGTGTGTATGAGAGAGCTCTATGATTCATGTGTGTACATAAGAGAGTTCTGATTCCTGTGTGTATGAGAGTACTCCATGTCCTCTCTGTGTATGAGTACTCTGAGTCCTGTGTGTGCATGAGAGCTCTATATTCACATGTATGTATGAGAGAGCTCTAAAGATTCATGTTTATACGTGTATGGTAGTGCTCTATGACTCCTCTGTTTGCACGAGAAAGACCTATGATTCTTCTGTGATTGTGTATGAGAGTGATCTACAACTCTTGTGTGAATGAGAGAGGTCTGAATCTGATGGATATTATAACGTTGATCATTATAGGACTTATGTGACAGAAGGATAGTATAACACTGATCATTACAGAAGCACTTATGTGACAGATGGATATTATGATTTGATAATTATGGAATGATCTATGTGAGACACAGGACATTATCTTTATAAAAGGATATATGATAGATATGCCATTCTGGCAATGCTGCATAGCATGATGCTGTCAACAGGTGCTTCATGCAAACACAGCTGGGAGACTGAGTCACCTGGTCTAGGCAACAAAAAGTGCTGCAATTTGCCCTTTTGAGATGTTCAACGTAGACAACATTATGTTGCTTTAATTTCCACTGACCCAATTAAACCTGTCAGTAGAGGGACAGCACCCCCTCATTTTAAACTGTCTATGGGAGCCATGCGGTATTGGACTTGTATTGAAAACGTCTTATCATGAATTAAATTTTACAATAATTTTATCACTCAATAATAAAATGGGATCCATGACAACAACCACTTTATTAAAGTATTATAATGATGTTCCCCATACTATGGGAGTGTTGTATTAGAGATTAACCGGAAGTCTAAAACAACAAGATCTACCATCAACACAGGGTAAAAAATCACACAAAGAAAAGCATTTTTCCCCAGCCTTACAATGAAAATATCAGACAGAAAAAAGGCATGCCACAGCAGTTGAGAAAAGGATGTATGTAAAACATTTCATCAATGAGCAAAAGTGTCATAAATACAACAGGAAATTAATTCAAGAAAAGATGTTTAAAGATAAAGATTGCTAAAAACGAATGTTTGAATGCTCACAAAAGATACAAGAAGGGGAATGCCAAGAAATATTCAATGCACATAGGTCTACTGGATCATTTGAAAGGCAAAGGCATTTTACTTGTCATAGCTTCCTTAATACACTGTGTAAACAAAATAATGAACCTTAAGTCAATTAACAGGGTTTTTACATTTGAAGTGAATGCAGTGAAATTTTTAATTAATAATAATAAGATGAATAATAATAATAATAATAATAATAATAATAATAATAATAATAATAATAAATTTTTTATTTTATGAGGGTAAACTGAGTTATTATAACTATTCTCCCCTCAAAATAAGGAAACCATTGTAAATACTGTTACGTATATGTAATTAAATTGTTCGTGTGTTAGTTTTGAAATTCTTTTTTATTTTATTTTTGTTTCATTACATTTTATTGTAATGATTATTGAAAGGATTCAAAATTCTTTTTCAGTAATTCGATATTTTCTTTTAGTAAATGTTGTTTATCTAAGATGTAAAACGAGTTACATGAGAATTATTTTTAGTTAACCTAGTTCGTCTTGGGTTGGGAAGTTCGTAAACAGGAAGTTAAAATGATTGGTTAGTATCAAGGCCATACATTGCTTGCGTGATCACCATGTGTAAACAATGTTTTTTTATTATTGGTTTTTAAGCGGGCTACACTGGTGTACGTGAAAGATCTCTTGTAGTAAGAGACCACATAACCCATCTCGCGAGACTGAAATGATGTTTTTGGGGTTTAAATACACATTCTTAATATTTTTCTGTGACAGTCGTTTAACATCTTGAAGGAACAAGGTGTTTTTTTTATTGTTGCCAGATTGTTTGTTTTTCATCTGTTTTTTGGATTTAATAATTTATTCTCCTGGAAACTCAAGAAGTTGACTTTTTTATAAAAAAATTCTGAAAGATATTCATGGAAATTTATTCTGGAATTATTCGGAAACAAAAACTGTGATTCAATTGAGGAATTGTTGATATTCGTACATGGACCACATCTGACATCATCGCCTTCCATATTTGTATGTCGTCGAGATTCGAACCTGGATTCTAATAGAACTATTGAGTGATAGGACTTGTATTTTTCATTCTTAGGATTAAATTTTGGATTATATTCACAAACCGTAAGTCCTATTTACCAATTTTTACATTGTTTTCTAGGGAAATAAATTATTTTGTTAAAATTTACAAAGCTTGTTGACTTCACTGTTTTCTTCTGTTACATTTGTACGAGCCTACACGTAACAGGAGAAAATTGGGTTGCTCGTCCTTGGGATGTATGAATTTTGGTTAAATATTTCAGAAAATTGTTTTCTGAAATTTAAATTCCCCTAGTTTCTAAATCCCAAGTACTATTTTACATTTTGTGTGAAATCTTAAGTGAAAACAACAGGCTTTCATTTACAATGTCATCAAAAGTGGAAATATTTCTTTCTAATCCAACTCAGGAGCAGTTGGATAGTCTGAAAAATATGAGTTGCTTGAACTTGCCAGAAAGTACAATCTTTCTGAAGCAAAATCTTCCTTAACGAAACAAGAAATTAAAAATATTTTGATCCAATATTTGGTGGGGAAAAATATTTTTAATAAAAGTGTTTTGGCATCAGTCAGTAAGTCTAAGACAGACACTGACATTAAAGTAATGGAATTAAAAATGAAATATAAGATGGAATTGGAGTTAAGGAAGCTTGAGCTTCAGAAAGAAGAAAAAGAGAAACAAATGCAGTTGTAATTTGAAGAGAAGCAATTGCAATTGCAATTTGAAGAAAAGGAAAAAGAGAGAGAGAGACAAGAGATGGAGGAAGATAAACAATTACAATTTGAGAAAGAGGAGAAAGAGAGACAGGAGAGGGAGAAAGATAAACAATTATAATTTGAGAAAGAGGAGAGAGAAAGACAGGAGAGGGAGAAAGATAAACAGTTACAATTACAAAGAGAGAAGGATGAAAGAGAATTTCAACTTAGAATGAAAGAATTTGAGCTGGCAAGTGGCAAGCACAATTCCACTTCACATACAGATTCAAGTTTTGACATTACAAAAAATATTAGGGTAGTTCCCTCTTTTAGAGAAAAAGAAGTAGACAAATATTTTCATCGTTTTGAAAAAGTTGCCGATAATTTATAATGGCCAAGGGAGTATTGGACTCAACTACTACAATGTGTACTAGTTGGTAAAGCTAGTGATATTTACCATTCAATGTCAGTACAACAGAGTTCTGATTATGATTTGGTTAAGGAGTGTATCTTAAGGGGTTATGCATTAGTCCCTGAGGCTTATCGGCAAAAATTCAGAAACTATAAAAAAGAAGCTGGACAGACTTATGTTGAATTTGCTAGAGAAAAAGAGCAGTTATTTGAGAGATGGTGCTTAGTCAAGAAAGTTGAACTTGATTATGAAAGTCTTGAACAACTTGTGTTACTTGAAGAGTTCAAAAACTGTGTTCCTAATGACATTAAGAATCATCTTGAAGAGCATAAGATCGAAACCTTGGAAAATGCCGCTCTTGCTGCTGATGAGTACTCCTTAACTCATAAAGTTCCTGTTGTATGCAAATCATTCACTCAGCAGTCTACTGGTAGAAAGGTATTTCAGCCTAATACAACTCCTCCTAAAATTCAATCTGGCATAACTTCTAAAAATCAAGCTTCTGATAAACTTGATTCAAAATCCTTGTCTCTGCCTATGTGTACCTATTGCAAGAAAAAAGGACACGTCATTTCTGATTGCTTCAAGTTGAAATATAGGCATCAGAATCAAGATAGACCTATCCCAAATGATCTTATTTCTAAGAGGTCAAGGTCACTGTCATGTATTGACAGCAATACATTTGTTGGGTCTCATAAACCCCAGTCTGATTTTATTATGGAGAATTATGAACCATTCATGTCGAAGGGTTCTATATCACTGTTGGGTGATTCGGCCAATCCTATCCCTATTAAAATTTTAAGGGATACAGGAGCTTCTCAGAGTCTTTAGTGTCAGGTATTTTGCCTTCTTCTGAGAAGTCCTGTTCTAATGAGAGTGTTCTCATTCAGGGAGTAGAGTGCGGCTTTGTTAATGTTCCTCTCCATTCTGTAAATTTGTCATCAGACCTAGTTTCAGGACCTGTGACAGTCGGTATAGTGTCTACTTTACCCGTTGAGGGCATTCATTTGTTACTAGACAACGACCTAGCTGGAGACAAGGTTGTGGTTAATCCACTTGTAACTGACAAGCCTTCTTTGGATCAGAAAGTTGATCCTATTGAAAAAGAATACCCTGAGCTATACCCAGCTTGTGCAGTTACCAGAGCTATGTCAAAGAAAGCTCTTGAGAATGATTCTGATAAGGAAAATATTCCTTTAGCTGACACATGTATTGGTCAGGCTTTTGATGAGATCACTTTCACTTCTAATTTGGATCAATCAAAAGGTATTGATCACAGTGTTCCTCTTTTAAATACTCATTCTCTTTTATCTAATCAGGGTGATAAACGACAATCACTTGTCGTCGAACAGGAAAAGATCCTGAGATCTCCTGTTTGTTTCAGAGGGCCATTAGTGAAACTGAAGCCACTGAAGTACCTGTCTATTATTTCATTAAAAATGGAATTCTTATGAGAAAATGGAGACCTCCTGAGGTACCTGCTAATGACGAGTGGTCAGTGAACTATCAGATTGTAGTTCCAAACTCTTACAGACAGGAAATACTTAGTTTGGCCCATGAAACTCCTCTGTCTGGTCATTTAGGGATAAATAAAACTTATCAAAAGATCTTGACTCACTTTTATTGGCCAAAAATCAAAAGTGATGTTTGTAAATTTTGTAGATCTTGTCATACTTGTCAAATGGTAGGAAAACCCAATCAGAAGATACCTAAGGCTCATCTGCAACCAATTCCTGCATTTGACGAACCATTTAGCAGAATTATGGTAGCTTGTGTTGGTCCCTTACCTAAGACCAAGTCAGGCAAACAATATTTGTTGACCATTTTGTGTGCGTCAACAAAATTCCCAGAGGCAATTCCTTTGAGGAATGCTATAGCAAAAGCTTTGATAAAGTTTTTTACTCAAATTGGCCTTCCCAAATTTGTTCAATTAGGTCAAAGGTCAAATTTCATGTCTGGAATTTTCCAGCTTGTTATGCTTGAATTTGGCACTCTGCAATTCAAGTCAAAAGTGAAACTATGGTTTCACAAAACTTTACTTCAGAGAACATTTGAGTCCTGTAATAGAGTTCATTCTCTCTTGCTCATTCTTCAAAATTTTCTTCAAATTAGATTTTACGGCCCTTACAAAGTAAAGAAGAAAATGAATGAGTTAAATTATAATTATAGTACTCTGGTCTAAATAAATTAATGGAGTACTACTATATTGAAAGAGATAGCCAAGTAAATCATACAATTAATTTAGTTGTACCTGTCCCACACACTGAGGATTTAACTGAAGAAATTCAATTGGACACCATTGAACTTGGAGCAACAAATCTTCGGAATTTGGAAATTATGAAAGATCTAGACCAGAAACTTTTACATTTGCAACAACAAGAAAGAAATTAACTTAAACAGTTATTATTCGAATATGAGCACTTGTTTCCGGATATTCCTATGAGGACAAACAAAATTTTTCATGATGTTGAAATTGTGATTTAAAACCTGTGAAACAACACCCATACAGGATGAACCCTCTCAAACAGGAATACTTGAAAAAGGAAATTCAGTATTTGCTGCAGAACGATTTCATAGAGCCCAGTAAAAGTGATTGGAGTTCACCATGCATACTTGTTCAGAAACCGGATAAAACTTTCCGTATGTGCACTGATTATAGGAAGGTGAACAGCATGACAAAAACAGATTCATTTCCATTACCAAGGATCGATGATTGTATTGATAAAATTGGAAATGCCAAGTACATCACCAAATTTGACCTTCTGAAAGGATTTTGGCAAATGCCACTAACGGAAAGAGCGAAAGAAATTTCGGCGTTTGTGACTCCAGATGGACTCTATCAATATAAAGTAATGCCGTTTGGGATGAAGGGTTCTCCAAGTACGTTTCAACGCTTGACGAATATGATTACTTCCGGTCTAGATAATTGTGATGCTTATATTGATGATGTCATCATCTACAAAGACACCTGGAAAGGACATCTAGCCACAATTCGGAAATTCTTTGAAAGACTCACTGATGCTAATTTGACAATCAATTTATCTAAAAGTGAGTTCTGCCATGCTTGTGTAACTTTTCTAGGACATATTGTGGGACATGGTCAAGTTAAACCTATTGATGCTAAGGTGAAAGCTATCTCTGATTTTCCTGTGCCTGTCAGTAAAAAGCAATTAATGTGATTTTTGGGTGTGGCCGGATACTATCAAAAATTTTGTTCCAATTTTTCCAATATTGCTGAACCTCTGACAAATTTGTTAAGTAAGAGAAACAAGTTTCTCTGGACTGAAAAATGTCAGGAAGCTTTTGATAGATTAAAAGCCATACTCAAAAGTGCACCAGTTCTAACAGCTCCAAATTTCAATCAGTCTTTTAAATTGTCTGTGGATACAAGTGATGCTGGGGTTGGAGCAGTATTGATTCAAGAAGGCAGCAATGGTATTGATCACCCAGTGTGCTATTTCTCTAAGAAATTAAATAAGCACCAAAGAAATTACTCAACAATCGAGAAGGAATGTTTGGCTTTAATATTTGCATTACAGCATTTTGAAGTTTACATTAGCTCAACTCCTTCTCCGGTTGTTGTGTATAGTGATCACAATCCCCTTACTTTCATTGACAAGATGAAAAATAAAAATCAAAGATTATTATGGTGGAGTTTGTTTTTGCAAGAGTATAATCTCAACATCAGGCACATCAAAAGAAAAGACAATATGATTGCAGATGCACTTTCCCGTGTATAGAAATATTATTTCATATACACTTTATATAATTCATAAGAATTTTCTTATGTAATTTTGTTTACCTCATGTATAATTTACATATTGTAAAAAGAAAGCTTTATTATATAAATCTTTCTTTTTTCTTTATGGGGGAAGTGTTACGTATATGTAATTAAATTGTTTGTGTGTTAGTTTTGAAATTCTTTTTATTCTATTTTTGTTTCATTATATTTTATTGTAATGATTATTGAAAAGATTCAAAATTCTTTTTCAGTAATTCGATATTTTCTTTTAGTAAATGTTGTGTATCTAAGACGCAAAACGTGTTACATGAGAATTATTTTTAGTTAACCTAGTTCATCTTGGGTTGGGAAGTTCGTAAACAGGAAGTTAAAATGATTGGTCAGTGTCAAGGCCATACATTGCTTGCGTGATCACCATGTGTAAATGTTTTTTTATTATTGGTTTTTAAGTGGGGCTACACTGGTGTACGAGATAGATCTCTTGTAGTAAGAGACACATGACCCATCTCGCGAGACTGAAATGATGTTTTTGGGGTTTAAATATGCATTCTTAATATTTTTCTGTGACAGTCATTTAACATCTTGAAGGAACAAGGTGTTTTTTTTTTATTGTTGCCAGATTGTTTGTTTTTCATCTGTTTTTTGGATTTAATAATTTATTCTCCTGGAAACTCAAGAAGTTGACTTTTTTATAAAAAAATTCTGAAAGATATTCATGGAAATTTATTCTGGAATTATTCGGAAACAAAAACTGTGATTCAATTGAGGAATTGTTGATATTCGTACATGGACCACATCTGACATCATCGCCTTCCATATTTGTATGTCGTCAAGATTCGAACCTGGATTCTAATAGAACTATTTAGTGATAGGACTTATATTTTTCATTCTTAGGATTAAATTTTGGATTATATTCACAAACCGTAAGTCCTATTTACCAATTTTTACATTGTTTTCTAGGGAAATAAATTATTTTGTTAAAATTTACAAAGCTTGTTGACTTCACTCTTTTCTTCTGTTACATTTGTACGAGCCTACACATAACAATACAAAATATAAAAAAATAGTAAAGCTTAAATACGTTAAGTATAATATCACAAATTGCATATGAAATACATTAAAGGCTGTTCCATTAAAACATACATGGGGCCCAGGGAAGGCACTTTTAAAGTGGGGTACTCACCCATAGATGCAATTTAGATTTTTCTTATCATTTTAATATGAACTCTGTGAAATCAATGTACCCTGGCATATATTTTTTAAAAACTGGCTTCCCTGGGTACCATGTATGTTTAAATGGAACAGCCCTAACAGAATACATTGGAGTGCATGTATTTGAATATTTACAATGAAAACTGCCTTTTTGAAATAATAGTGATATGATTTTGTTTCGAACACATTTAAATTTATTTCTGATCTGATCACATTGTGGAGTTCATTTTATAGAAGATCACCAGAGTAAGCAAATGATTTTCTAAAATATTTGTTTTTCGAATGTTGTCTTAGAATGATCATTTGTAATCGCTCTCAAATTAGGTCCTTGGAACTGTTCCTCCAACTTAAAATGAAAAAATACCATGCAAAATTTGTGGACAAAGTTAATTCTCTACTTTGAAGATTAATAGAGACTTTTGGTAGGCTCATCTGTATTCAAATTTCAGCTTTATATAGTAGTTCTCTTCAAATACCATAACTTTTGGTACATAAAGAAGTTGGCAAAATAAAACTGTCACAACTTTTGGTACATAAAGAAGTTGGCAAAAGAAAACTGTCACAACATTTGGTACATAAAGAAGTTGGCAAAAGAAAACTGTCACAACTTTTGGTACATAAAGAAGTTGGCAAAAGAAAACTGTCACAACTTTTGGTACATAAAGAAGCTGGCAAATGAAAACTGTGTTACGACCCTATGGTCATAAACTAAGTAACAGAAAGAAGAAAAACCAACAAGTTTTGTAAAATTTAACAAACAATTTAATTATCAATGTTATAAAATGAAAATTCAAGAGGAACTTACGGTGTTATGAAATGAATCCAGAATAACCCTGAAAAAGTTCTATTAAAGTCCAAAAGAATGAAAGTTCCATATAAATTTAAGATCCATGAATATACTAGTCCACCAATGGTCCTGACATGTCAAAACGGCATTGTCCAGAACTCCTTTGAATAATGCACAATAGTTCCAGAATAATATTATAGTCCAATGAGCACCTTGTAGCTCCAATGATTAATCCTAACAAATGTTTCCTCTCAAATTATCTAAAGACAACATTAAACACATCTGCAGACTGATTTCAACCTACAAAATTAAAATCTGAAGTAGGAATGAATCGAAAATAGGAATGAATCTGATTGCTGAGTTCTCTCCTTATACACCTTCATGAGTCTATTATGGCTGTATGTTGTAATACACCAACATGACAGATCTTGCTACTCAATCTAATATTTCAAAATACTTATTCGTGTGATTTAGCTATCCAGTTGGAAATAACTTAATTCTTCTACAAACCCAATAGCCAGAGAGAAATTACCCCAAAGTTGTCAATAAGGTATTATTATTATTATCATTATTAATGATCATAAACACCAACATCAAGAACTACTTATAGATCCCACACAGTCTACACTCTTAATATCTAAAAGGAACCTATACCTGTATGCAAGATTTAGCTATAGACATTTACCACAGTTTACAGTCATGAATAAAATTTAAAAAAAGAATTTACACAATATAAAACTAGATGGAATGATGGACAGGTGGACCATATGTGAAATCGCCAATTCACCCGACACTCCTGTATCGATAGCTGGATTGACTGACAGGTGAACTGCATGTAGCATAAGAAGAACTAATAAGAAAGTAATATCAACTCTTTAATAACACTATTTAGCATTATAAAACAGTACATAATTATACATCTTTGGCATTCCTTGGATCTCACCCTTCACTGCATGAGGTTAATGTGTAAGATGGAATAGAAGCATGCAGTATTTATGAGGCGGAATCGCCAGTATGACTGCTGTCAGGGCCGAATAGCCAACATACACTACCTATGAGGCGGAATCGCCAGTATGCCTGAAGCACTATTTATGAGGCGGAATCGCCAGTATGACTGATGTCAGGGCCGAATGGCCAACATGCCCTATCTATGAGGCGGAATCGCCAGAATGACTGATGTCAGGGCCGAATGGCCAACATGCCCTATCTATGAGGCGGAATCGCCAGTATGGCTGATGTCAAGGCAGAATTGCCGATGTTTGACTGACTGACCTAACTGTTAAGGCAGAATTGCAGCTGTATTGAGGCAGAGTCTCCATAACTTGTTATGTCTGTAAGTCGAGTGGATTAAGGACAGAATGCCCAAACGACGCTGCATGCCGAGAATGGAACTGCAGTAGTATGCAGCGGAGAGCCCCAAGTTGAGCCTTCTTTAGCGAAGCCGGCACAATAATGTTAATTTCACGTATTTTTTGAAGAAGTTTCCCCACTGACCAATTTTTTGGCAACTGAGCATCCCATTGTTGTCTGGGTTTTTTTGATCTACGACCGCGGCACCCATGAGAAGAGGAAAGCTGCTGCGGTTTTTCCATGATATACCAAAGTCAACAATTGCCCGCAGAAGAATAGGGTGATATACACACGGCAAACAGGTTTTCCAACTTAGCAATTGCTCAGCAGAACAATAGGTTTTTGCAGCAGAAGATGCTACACGACATCCACTTTAACGACTGGCGTGTGGACAGTTGTTGTTGCACTGTAATCCCAATAAATCAAATTCTAGCGTCATGCCTAGGAATTCGAACTAGATCAGCATATTTGCAGTATAGGTTATGATTGAGTCCTGAAAGAAAGACAAGTTCCAACAGCAAACAGTTCGTGAACCAAGAAGAGAACATAATACGAAACAAACTGTCCACTCTCAACGCTGATCACTTGTAAAGTGAATGACCAGTGTCAGCTGCCTCAGCACAGCAGACCCTTGTCTCTGATTAGCTGATAGCCAATCCAACTAGTGCGCGTGTCCACTGAACTGACTTTGAACTGACCCACATAATGGGCCTTGACTGGAATCCATTCTTTGTGTAAACATCATTTAATTGCATTAAACACCTACATATATACATAAGAATTAAAATACAAATGCAAAATAAAGCATCAATATATATTATAGGAACAAATCCAAAATAGGAATGAATCTGATTGCTTAGTTCTCTCACCTTCAAGAGTCTATTATGACTATATGTCACAATATACCCCACATGACAGATCTTACTACTCAATCTAATATTACAAAATAACTATTTATGTGACCTAGTCCTATCCAATACGAAACAGCCTGAAGCTTGTCATCATGTTTATGACTAATATTATTATTAGTAAGTGTCAACACGTATGTAAGCATATATTTATAGATCCGATGCAGTTTTACATAGTTAATATCTTAAAATAGAACCTATGCACATATGAAATTTCAACTATAAATAATCAGTACAATTTAGTCATGAATAAAAATTTTTGATATACATGTATGCAACAACTGTCATAATGTTTGGTACATTAAAAAGTTTGCATATGAAAACTCTCATAATTTGAAATTCAACATCAAGAAAAAATTTATGAAAACACATAGTTATGCATTTAGAAGGAAGAGTCAGAGGAAGTAAACTTCTAAGCTGAATTTGAGCAGACTTGAAAACTGTTCACTGAATAGGAAAGAGGCAAATTAACACCAAATCACAAAAACTAGCACATTAGCATCACTACTGATATTCAATATCACAATGATGAAAGCAGGAATCTTTCTGTCTTTCAGTACCTCTGGTATAGTACTTCAAAAGCTTCATCAGTTGTGCCAGGATCTGCAGCTAACAGAGATCACCTACCTCTTCTCAATCTATTACAATCACAGGATGATAAAACAACATCTAAATCATGATAACCACTGTGATATTTGAAAAAATATATTGCAAAAGCCAGTTTACCATGTTGTTAACTACAACCCAGATGACTAAAGCGAAGATGTCAAACTCACAGTGAATGGGAAAAAATTACATAAGAACAATAAGAACTAAAACCACACAATTATCTATAGTTGGAAAGTATTGAGACACCAATGACAAGGTATATCAACTGTTACTGTCTCTTCAACAACAGTACTCCCTCATTAGAATGCTGTCAAAGGAAGTCACAGATCATATCTCCTTATGGTGATATGGCCCCATATTGACGTACATGATACATATGACTTTATCACTGGCCTAATGAAATGGCATCTATTACCATACTTGCCTTAATGAAATGAGATCTATGACCATACACACCTTAATGAAATGGGACCCATGACTATACACACCTTAATGAAATGGGATCTATGACCATACTCACCTTCATGAAATGGGATCCATGTCCATACTGACCATAATGAAATCTATGACTATACTTGCCTTAATGAAATGTGATCCATGACCATACTCATCTTAATGAATTGAGATCTGTGACTATACTTGCCTTAATTAAATGGAATCAATGACCATACTCACCCAGGGCCTCCTCTAGGCTTTGCATTTGTCACCAAATGTGAAAGAATTTTGAAAGTGGCACTATTTCTTACTGACTGCTGATAGCTGCTGGCGACCAAACTTTTATAAACTAAATTTTTTATTTTTCATTGATATTAGAGACTCAGGCCACTTAATACCTGTTTTCACTATCTGCAGTAGTCAGTGGATCATGTTGGTAGATGATGAATAAGATGTTATTTGAATATGATTGCAGCTAACTGCAAGCTGTTAGCCAGCTTTGAGAAGCAATTAAATGTGATTAGTAGGAAATAAGGAATGACCGGGGGATATACCCTATTGTTGAACAGGTCGGCAAAATGATTTGGTGTCATTTGCACGTGTTGTTAATTTATGTCTGTTGCAAACTGTGAGCGTGAGACGCACTTGGGACTGCTTCGAGTTTTAGGGATTATTTACTTAAATAGCACATTTATGTCATCTGACCTTAACTGAGTAACACAGGATGCTGCTACAAGAATGCCAGTCATCGAACTGTAAAGGGCCCGAGTCACTTACATCAATGAAAAATTAAAAATTGACTTTATAAAACAAGTCTGTATCAAGCACAAAGAATATGGCTAATCTAGCTCTGAAAAACAAAGATTTATATCCAGCTGCATCTGAGGCAGCTACCAGGATACTTGTTGCCCCTATTTCTTTTGCAGACTGTAAAGGGGGGGGGTCAGTCACCAGAATCTGTCATCAAAACAAACTTGATTCTATGGGAATATCTACTCTGAAAAATGTAATGAGAATTTCTATGATGGGCCTAGAGTTGAGAATTTTGATTTCAGGAAGGCATTTAAAAATGGTCTTGGAAGAAAATGAGGCAGATATTGATGATGTCTCAGTGACATTGTTCATAAAGATGAAGCAATATTTTGTATTATCAATTATAAAGAAACCTTCTTATTCATTCTTGCTTTTCATATGCTATACACTGAACTTCGCGTGTATATAGTGGTATTGTTATATTTATTAATAATTATTCCCGTGCTTTGAAATGTAATAAAAACATGTAAAAATTGTTTTACTGTCATGTTTATATAGATTAAAAATTGGGCCAGTATAATAGTACACATATATTTAAGTCCCAGCATCGTAGCATAAAAATGGCTCCTATAACCGAAAAGTGGCTCCAAATTTTTAAATTTGGCGAAATTCATGGCGCAAAGAAAAATATTTCCAAGGGAGGCCCTGCTCACCTTAATTAAATGGGATCCATGAATATACTCACCTTAATTTACAGTGAGTGCTGTGGATGTAGCTACAATTCAGAAATACTGTGAATTCACTAATTTCATGGGGTAACAAGTATTGTGCTTTTGTGGTTGCTACAAACCTCAATTTTAGATCCAATTAAGGGGTAATCCTTCTGTGGAAACATGAGTACTTCCCAAATTGACAAATTTAAGTTACTCTAAAACTGTCATTTTATGGTGAGGTACAAAAATAGATACCTGTGAAAATAAATCAATTCACAGTATTTTGTGTGCAGTTGGTTCATCATATTCTGACATTTATGCACAACAAAACAATACTGAATTGTACGAGAAATGATTTAATACATGCATTGTAAGAAATATAGGATACATGAGTATATGCATTCATCTCTCTCTCACTCACTCTCTCCCTTTCTCTCAAACATGCCACTATTCATTATTACCAATATTCAACAACATCAAATTCATAACTAAAATAACATCAATACTTAATTTAAATAGTTTAAAAATATTTCTCTCTGTGGGGGCTACTCATGGGCTAGAATCTGAATGTAAAAGACTGATTCCCAATCGGTGCTAGGCTGATCCCAGCATTGCAGTGTATTCTGGGCTGATCCCAGCTCAAGTAGAATTGGTGCTAAGCTGATCACAGCTCAGTGTAAAAGACTGATTCCCAATCGGTGCTAGGCTGATCCCAGCATTACAGTGTATTCTGGGCTGATCCCAGATCAAGTAGAATTGGTGCTAGGCTGATCCCAGCTCAAGTAAAATCTGTGCTAGGCTGATCCCACCATTCAAGTATATTCTGGGCTGATCCCATCTTCAAGTAAATCTATGCTAGGCTGATCCCAGCTCAAGGATAATTGGTGCTAGGCTGATCCCAGCATTAAAGTGTAATCTGGGCTGATCCCAGCTTCCGTGGACTGTGCTAGGCTGATCCTAGCTCAAGTAAAATCTGTGCTAGGCTGATCCCCTGAATTCCAGTGTATTCTGGGCTGATCCCAGCTTAAGTAGACTATGTGCTTGGCTGATCCCAGCATGCTAATGTTTTCTGGGCTGATCCCATCTTAACTAAATCTATGCTAGGCTGATCCCCACATAAGAATGTATTATGGGTTGATCCCAAATTCATGGAATAGAGCTAGGCTGATCCCAGCATGAATAAAATATTCTTATATTTTTCCTATTTAAAACTGTAAAAGAAATGTGTTTCATGGGCATGACCTTTATGTTATTAGTATAGCTTATGAGTATCTGATTGGGGAAAAAATGCCAAATTGAATTTGATATTAAAAATGTCAAATGAGAGCCCCAAGAGGATGCCAGTTTGTAATGTGAAAATACATTTGGAAGGACTGGTGTCCAAAGCACATGATATTAAATGTATGTACACAACTGTTCCTAAGCAGAAAGGAGTCAGTTAGGGTGAACTCTGATGTAGCGCATATAACATGATGGAGACCATTGTTCTAAAGTCCTAATTAGATGGTCCTCCATACCAACTGCAGGCACATTTGTGGCTGCTCGAATACGAAATGAATGACGAGAAAAGTTTTGCATATCATAGCCCATGTGTTCCAGCAGGAGCTTCAAGTATGACAGAAAAAAGTTCCCTACTAAATGGACGGCCCATGGAATCCACAAATAAAGGAGCATTTGCACCATGACCTCCAGCCAAAGCACCTTGCCACCACTGACTGAAATACTGCTCCATACAGGACATGGGGTACAACCATGAGTTCAGAAAGAATGAAATCTTGACACCAGCACAAAATGGGTCCATTTTTTAAAGATGGCAAGGTCAGTAAAAATATGGATTTGTCTGTTGAAAATGTCACATCTTGAATCCTCGGGTAGTTGCCTGAAGAAATGCTTTGCAATGATCAAACTGTGAATTCCCCACATGACAAGAATCTAAAAAAGTTCCACCAGACACCTGCACTGCAGTGACAAATCCACAACGGGTGAAAAGACTTAATATTGGACACTGATAAACACCACAAGTCCTGCACACACTGTGTCAAAATAGCATCAACCCTGTAGCTGGGTGGGGGGAGGCACACAGCTGGAGTTTGATCTGCTTGGGGCACCAAGTGCCGGAACTTCTCGTTTTGAAATCAAGAAAGAGCATCAGCTATAAGGTTACCCCTACCAGGTATATGGTGAGCCTGAATAACAAATTGTCCTTTGGCAGCACACCATATCAGTCTTGGAACAAATTTCATTATAAGAGGTATTTTGGATCGGCCTTTGTTAATGATTTCAACAGTTGCAGAATTGTCACAGTTCACCAGAATTATTTTCTTGGGCCACTGATTTCTCCAATAACACCACCAGTCCTGCACACATTGTGTCAAAATGGCACACAATATCCAGAAATGTTTGTATTCCATGCCACTGTACAACAGTGGAAGAATGATGTGTTGTAAGATGGTCACGCTTTCAATGAACCCATATGAAGTGCTCTCCAATAAACCTATATAAAGAGCAGTGCCCTATGATGTGGACGGCTGTATCAGTCTGTGCACCCATGAGACTGCCAAGCTGTGCACACACTATCCAAAAAATGTTTGTATTTCCTGTCACAGAATGCCAGTGGAAGAATGATGTGTTGTAAGATGGTTATGTCTTGCATGAACCCATATAAAGTGAAGTGCTCTCCAATGAACCCATATGAAGTGCAATGTCCATATGATGTGGACGTCAGTATCAGTCTGTGCATCCACAAGACCTGAAAGAAGAAAATTGAAAAGCAGAACCAGGCAGTAGGAAGTGCTATGGTGATGTGGAAAATGACCTGTAGTCAGCACAAAATTACAAACTTGAAATTTCATTGCTCAGGCAGATATATTTCTCAAATGGATATGACTGGCCCCTACCCAAGACTCGAATAGTACTGTCTGCTAGACAATGCTTAGCATCCTGATGCTGCCCCAATCCTAAAAGTACAAGTTTTGAATAAATGAGGATTAAAACCACATAGCAAGAGCAATGTGTGCAAGGCTTGGTTGAACTCCTGCCTAGTTATGAGAACATCCCCTCACCCCCAAGAGGTAAGAAAGAGTGGTCCAAAATGCCACCCCAGTAGTTGTAAATAGTGATGCATGACACTTAGGCAAAAGGGGTACCCTTGAATTGTTTGTAATGTGTAAACTCGACAACTAAACCAACATCACTGATCTGAACCTGAGAAAACTAAAGTTGGGCTTCTGCAACCAGGTTGTCTGTCATTTCCCCTAACCGCAAGAATACATGAAGTGCAATTAGAAACATGGACTTAAATAGGGCCACATGGATGGCATTGTGAGTGAATCTAGGCAGAACTATAACGAGTTTTATGTAGAATACATTTATCAATGGTAGTCTGCAGCAAATGTTTATGAAGTATTTGCAGAAGTTTTTGAAATAGAAAGGAATTGATTGGATCAGGGATATTGTTCAGTTTCTGTACATAGCCAATAGCCGAGACATAGGTGGATATGGTAGATACCGCAGTGTTTATTAAAACGATATGAAATGAAAATTGCCAAACTGGTGTTTGGGGAAAAAAGGATAGTGCTGTGGAGTTTCAAAGTGGTTGAAAAAATTGATGTAGTGTTTCCAACTGTGCCTGTAAGCTTCCATGGAACATGGAGAAAGAGCACTTTTTACCAAAATGGACAATTTTATTACTCCCAGTTGTTAATGTCCGAAGTTGCGGGACCTGTACTGGAATTTCCTCTGCATTAGGTGAGAGCTGGAGGAATCTGTACACCTTCTTGAATTTGTTGGCGAAGATTCTGATGCACTGTCTCCAGGAATGGCAAGGATTCTGCCTCGTATATTGCGACCATCACTGAAGGGATGGAAGTTGTCTTCCCTAGGACTGCATTGTTGTTCATGACAGGCACATCCGGCGGCAATGATTCTGCATGCTCTAAAGAACAGCGTGTCAGATTGGTCCATGCTTCCCTCATGCCACTATTCCTAGAGTCAGTCAAGGAGCAAAACACTTTCAGATAATGTTGCCAGAGTATTTTGCAATGCCACCACCATCCTCGACAATTGGGTCATTGTCGAAATATTAGGATGTGTTGAAGGCACTTCTGGTTGCGCATGCACGAAATTGTCTGTTCTGAGAACTGTTTTATTATCATTAACACCATTGCTGCTGCTCAATTCCCTGAACAAAGGAACTGACGAGATTTCGTTACTCCCAGGCTGAAATGAATACCTGGAATAGAAAGTTCTTGTCTAAGTTTGGCAGAGACCAATTCTCCAGTAATGTCATGTTATAATTGGCTGTTTCTGGCAAGCAAGATGATCAACTCGACTGTTAACGGCACAAATCAGGAAGATGAACAGAAAGTCAGTTTACACGATATGGAAAACCACCAGATTCAAATCCAGCACAAATCCATAAGAAAAGTTCCAGCACAAATCCATAAGAAAAGTTTGATGCAGAGACTCAAATTCCATTGTCTGTACCTTTGAAAAGCCAGGAAAGTGAAACTCTACATTCAAAGTCTATACATTTGAAAAACCAGAGAAGTGACTCTATATGATCCTGCAATGGTACGTAAGATTATTTAATTTGGTTGGCTCTTTGAATTCTGCTGCCAATGCCAACCAATAGGAATAGTTCTGCTCATGTCCCCCCTCACTCCTCCAACAAGCCCCATGAAGACAGCAAGTGTTAGCCACTGACTAATCCTTATAATTTGACATTACATCATCTTACCACACCACCAATTCCTCCCTCAATGGTCATTCTCAGACAAACCCCATTACAACACTGGCAATGTGTACCTACAATAACTCAAGACCATCAAGTTGTGCATAAACTAAAATTTTATAAATTATCATTTGTTATTGCAACAGTTTTGAGTGTAGTGGTTGTTTTTGCTATATTGTGCATAGTTGGTTCAGTGTTATTGCTACATTGTTTTGTGTGTAGTTGGTTCAATGTTAATGCATCATTTTATGTAGTTAGTTCAGTGTTAATGCCATATTGTTTGTGTTTAGTTGGTTCAGTGTTATTGCTGCATTGTTTTGTGTGTAGTTGGTTCAGTGTTACTGCTATATTGCTGTGTGGTTAATTCAGTGTTAATACCATATTGATTGTGTGTATTTGGTTCAGTGTTACTGCTTCCTTGCTTTGTAACTGGTTCAGTGTTACTGCTAATTATTTTGTGTAGTTAATTCAGAGTTTATACCGTATTGCTTTGTTATGTAGTTTGTTCAGTGTTATTGCTACATTGTACTGTGTGTAGTTTGTTCAATGTTATTGCTATATTGTTTTGTAAGTAGTTTGCTCATTGTTACTACTATTGTTCTGTGTGCAGTTTGCTCAGTGTTACTGTTAAAATGCTTTGTACATAGTTAGTTCACCATAGTTTCTGAGTAAGTGTAATTGCAATATTGTTTTCTTTTTATTTACTGGTTTCAAAATAACATATTGGTAAATCATCAGCATAGTTGCACATAATCTTGCTACATTTTATATTAAGCATATACACTGGTTGCAAATGACCCAACACTCACACATGACCTTTCTTGAATTTTGTCATACACTCACATGTTTTACATGTTTGTGGCAATGGCAAAGACTGCAGATAATTTGGTCCATAAACCAGGTATCAATATTAATTGATTTGTAAATTTGGTTAAGAAGCTTTTTGGACCACCACAGTTTGCTTTACTTGTGAACACTAAATCTTGAAGCTAATTGCATTTGTTTAACTCTAGACTTAATCCTGCCCAGGACTTCAAGCTTGAATTGAACAGTAAAAGCTTTATGTTTCTGTATCCCACTAATTAACAATGCGTACCCTATTTTTTTAATGACTACAGCAATGAATAATTATTAAGGAATAATGAATCCATTTTGATAGGAAAGGCAGAATAGTATTCAGTGGTCAACTGACTGATGATCAATAACACCATAAAGTCATGTACATGTTGGCAGCTTTCTTGCTTTTTTTAAAACAAAATATAAATCATTGCCCCATAATCTGAACAACCATTAGCAATGAGATTAATTTTGATGATTAGCAATTAAAGTAAAAACTGCTATGAGCGACCTCTGCTATGAGCGACCACCTGTCACTTCCAACCACAATCGTAATGCACGGATCGAATGTATTATATAAACGCTTTGTTATAAGCGACCACCTGCTGAACGCGACCAGTGACCGTGATGTCTTGGCAAAATATGCATTTTAACACTGCTATGAATGACTGCATTGCCAAAACAAGGATAAACTCCACTGACCTTTATTTCATCCCTGTAAGAATGACTGCTGACACCGTTCTAAATAATAAATTTTTTTTTAAAAAATAGGCTTGCTATCAATGTCTGAATTTTTTTAACTATGCTTTATAGTGTTATATAGTTTCTGTCGTAAACCAGACTAAAGTATATGTAGGTTATTTCCAAGTCTGGTTCCCTGCTTCGTATGCTCCCTGCATTGTTCTCCACTATTCGTATAGGGGTGAACAACACAGGGAGCATACAAAGCAGTGAACCAGACTAATTATTCCTGCACTTTTAGCCTGCTTCTCGAACTTAGCATAGGACCCGGCATCCCTATGAACAACCGTATCACGAGAAGAGACAGACACCACTGACCTATATGTAATCAATTGTTACAACGATTGCTTGATTAGTAACAATTGTTCTGATGAAAAACAAACTTAAAGGAATATTTTTAAAAAAAAGGATTATTGCTACCGGTAATAGATGCTACAGTCCATAAACCAGGCTAATGTACATGTCACAAATTGCTGTTGTAGTGCCAAAGTTGATGTAGTGGTCGCATATATTGTCTTTAGAGTTAATCCTTATTGCTGAGGGTGAAGAAGGTCATTGTCTATTCAACCAGCAAGAGAGAATCGTTTGCGGGATTCGACCGATAGTGTTCAACATTTATGATGTTTGTTGTTTTTCCCCCCGATATTAAGTGATTACATCCCAATCACAAAGTTGTCATCTATTCAAGTTGGTGCAACCGGGTTACACACTTTGCTTATAGAGTTAATCCCTGTATGTCATCTTTGAATGAAGCCGTTGAATTTTGTCTCTGAGTAAATGGTTCTGTTTCTGGATGAGATAATGGTTTCTTTTTATTTCATTAATTGTTAGATATGCAAGGCACATGCATTGATTTTTCATATTTTTCCACAGCCCAGTCAAAACCGTCTTTACGTTTGATATTACAACTAAGCACGAATAATTTTAACATCTAGAACCTTAATAACAATGGATGAACCTCCAACTAATAAGAGACAAATTTTAAGGCTGGTGAAAATAATTGTTGTAACTGAAAGAAGGGAAAAAGAGCAGACCACTCGCAAAAAAGCGGTTTAAACATTGGTAAAACAAATTTAGGTTGTTATAAAGGAAAAGGAGTAATTTAGAAACGATTTCATGTGCTAAAATATGTGATCTTTAAATGTAAATGTAATTTCATGTTTAATCATAGAAGGATATCTTTATTGCTAGATAATTCTGTTTTTAGATGAATGCATACAATATTTTAGCAAGAACTATTAATAAAGAATAGAATATATGTACAGTGATTGTGGTTATTTTTCTTGAAATTGTTCTGAAACTGGACCTTGGAAACTGGTCTTTTTGTACAAACCTGCTATGAGAGACCACCTATCTTGAGAGATCACTTTTTGTTGGCAGAAGGGGCAGTCTCTCATAACAGGTTTTACTGTACTAAAATTAATTGATTTATAAATTTTGATGAGAATTTTTCTTTCTCCTTTGAGCAAATATTGTACACAGAATGCACTGAAAAAAAAACAGAGAAGACTTACTGGCATTATTGTTCATAGTTCAATAATAACAATAATAAGACTAACACTAATCAGCTTTTCAGTGAGCTGACTTCTTTTAAAACTAAGCTAAAATCAAAGGGAAGTGATCGACTACAGACAAATAGAAACTCTGAATATCTTTATTCATATTAAGAACGATGCAATCATAAAACAATTTTTTCTTAAACATTGTGTCACATCTTGCAAAATTATTAATTCAAATTCATTTATTTTGGCAAAAAACTTTGCATTTTTTCACAAAAATAGTGAAATTATTTTAAAATCTCTGGACCTATGCTACGAACATGTTATATTCAATTCACGTATGACCTTCTTACTAAAATGATAATTAACTTATTGCATATTAGTTTTCGTACTTTGAAAAAATATTGTTTCATGTTTAACAAAAGATATGAATTTTCAGGAGCAACACAACAATCGTGTTGTATCTGAATTCATGCTATAACAAAGCATACTACGCAGAGTTTTATAACAAAGCATACTACGCAGAGTTTCACTGTATTTCTTAAATGACTGTAGCTTTTTGCATACATTTTGTCATTCCTAATGTTGTAATGAGTGATATTCATCCATAAAGTGTCTTGAAACTTTTAAATGCCTACTTTTTGTTCTTGTTAAGGAAATTTATGACAAAACTTCTGTATGTCAGCAACCAAAATGTAGAATCCCTTTGAATTTCTGGCAGTATACTGATAAAGATGGAGAGGAGTTCTCTGGTATGAGCAATGGCCAATTTTTCAACTCTAGGGCTAGAATATTGCTAGCTTCAACATGACCTTCACCAGGTCTTGCACATTATAGAACGAACTTCAGCTTCCAGGTAACTCTGACTGACAAGTATTAGTTTGACTTTCATCTGTAAAAAAGCTAGCTAGTTTCAGTCCAAGACGATCCAGTGACCACATAAAATAATCAGGCAGAGGTGAATGTAGTCCAAAAGAAGAACCTTTCTTCTTGTGAAGATCAGGCAAGGTTATTTTGTATCTATGCAGATGCAGAGGTATAAGATCAGATGTGCTGTCCTTCACCCACAGGGCATTTTTCACTTTTGGTTTTAATTTCTGAAAAAAAAAATATACAAAAGTTAGCAAGTGGAATACAGAATAACAAATGTAAATTAATATATTCAGTTAATTTAATAAAAATAATGGTTCTGTTTCATTTCTAAACCTTGTGATTTGCAAACTACTGATTGCTCCAGAGATCTCATATGGTTACAAAAGCTTAACACTGATATAAAAAATTATGTTACCATATGTACTCATTTATAAGTTGAGTACAACTGCAAACTGTACAGACCCAGATCTGCCATCAGATAATGTGCTGGCAGATCTGGGTCTGTGCAGTTTGATAGGATCTGCAGGTACATTATGCTATGGCAGATCAGGATGTTTGCTGTTTGCAGTTTGAATCAATGGATACGTAAGTATAGATGGTATACAGTAACAAAACCATAAATGCTAGTTTAAGTCTACTTTATTTTACTTGATAATGTGTGACATATAATTAAGGAAAATGAACCAGACCAGTAGACCAGTGTTTTTGGTTCATATGCAGTACTCTTTTAAAGACAGAACTAATAGAAAACAATAGGTCCAAGTGTGTCTCATAATGCTCATCTGAATAACTGACATGTTAGCTTATTATTCCAAATATACACATGTACTGAAATACAGGTACTAAAACTGTGGAGGGAAGGATAGGAAATTTGCACAGACTGGGCAATACTTCTTGTATAAATAAATATAACAACAAAACTACTGTTCAATTCAGCCTGAAATTCTTGACAATATTCAAATTTTTTGAACAAGTTTCTCATTTCTGTTCTTGTTATTCATAACAGACAAAAAAAGATGTAAAAGTAGTTTTTTTTTGTCTCTGTACATAAATTATGATGACCAATCCTTATCAGTCTCATAATGTCTTTTCAAACATGTATTTTTGGGGGGTGGGTACAAAACTAGTTCTATCTACATAATACCTGCTATTGCCTTGCTGCATCTTTTCCTGGCACTAGTCCCCAGTCCATGGAGGTTATTCCTTCTCCAAGAAGTAATCAGCAGTCAGGAATAAAAACAACATGATCCCAGTCTGACACCTTAATCTACTTCTGACAATCTGAATATTGTCCTATTTTTACATGGACCAATGATGATCAGACACCAGAGCAGAGGGAGAAGGGAATAGGACAGTATTAACAGGTAAATATTACACAACTAAAAATTTTGTTTTACACCTCACAATTTACAGCACTGCTAAATACATAAGCCTGGATGGAGGCTGACGGTCTTAGATAAGTTGTCAAAGTGAACTTACCATTGCTGTCGGCAGGGTGTTCTACTGCAGACTTGAGGATGGCCTGACAACTTACTGGGCTGATATGATCAGACCCAAACCATAAATACATTCACTCTGGTGATGGACTGGTTGAAGGCTAAATGACAAGAAAATAGTGTGATATCACTAAAAGGCAGCTTTGATGATGTCACCCAAAGAAGAAGGATTAAAAAAAGGCCCAAGATGCAGCAAAAGCCCTGACATCTTGGACTTTGATTTTCATTAAAGAGAGATTCAGGGTTCGAAACTAACTTTTTTATTAACTAGTCAAGCGGACTAACAGGACAAAAGACAAACTGGTCCGCAGCAAAATCCATTAGTCCTCAAAATACATGTATGTAACACAACAATAGAGATTTATACACATTATAAATTATATTGATTTGCCATTGATTTGTCCCAAATCATAATCTACTCCATCCAATTCTGAATAGTCCTCCATATACAGTGGTCTTCTTTGTCTTGGTCCACAAGAGTTTCATAAATATATAGCTGGCACTGGATCATAATCAGCAATGTCTTCACTTAAAAAGTGAATCATTAACAAGTCATTCGATACACTGCTGCGCAATCTGCATCTCCAATCAGATTTCATCATTTTCAATTCACTGAATCCCCGCTCTGCATCTGCAGACGAGGCTGGAAGGGTCAATACAATATCCACCAGTGCAAGAATGTTAGTGTGACCTTCTTGAAATCTCTTGTTAACATCAAACCATTCTAAGTTCTCTACCTGACATCCACAAGCATAAATTAAACTTTTCAAGAGTTGCCACTCCTCTTCAACCATGTCTGGATAGAAGCCTGCCATTGTCATTACTGGGGAAAAATGTTCCAGCAGAGTAGTAACATCCTCATCACCAAATCCAATATGATTTGAGTCTCTTGGCCATAAAAAAAAATCTGCAAAATGTGTGGCTTTCAATACATCACATTGCTGTTTGTTAAATCGGGCATCCAAGTGTTCTGCTAAACTGTTGATCATGTCCTCTCTAGCATGAAGTGATAACTGCACTGATGTTGGGGAACTTTGTTCTTTTAGTACAAAACCATAAAATTCTTTTATAGGTCCATTACCAATATCCTGCAGAAACTTTTTTTAACCTAGGTCCATCTCTTAATTTCAACTGTTCCAAGACAACAATAGTTGCAAGAACTCTCAGGTACACTTCAGACACCAAACAAGACTCATTTTGAAGAAATAATGACAACTTGGACAGTAAATTTATGACATCTGTCAAGAAGTGGGCATAATTAACAAGATGCAGATCTAGCAACATTTTCAGATAGCCAGCTGCTTTCTCAGTAGCTTCAGGTCTTCTAGGAGAAGGCTAATCAGTTTTAGTCGACGTCTGGAGATGGCTGACTATTGCTGGATATGATTTCCACAAATTGTCCAAAGCTCTCTGTCAATGTGCCAACCATATAGTTCCACCAACATGAGTTGGGACTATCTTGGTGATTCCCAGCACCTCACATGCACCTAACAAATCACTTCTATTTAAAGGGCTATTCCAATAAAAATAGTAAAATCCTGTTCTCCTCAACTTTTGCATGGATAGGATTTTTTGCAGTGGCAGCTTTGTAAGCCAATTCCAAATGATGAGCACGGCAATGTATTCCTACAAGACATTTCTGTGATTCTCTAAATCTAGCAGTAACACCATTGTTTTTTCCAGTATTGACAGCAGCTCCATCAGAACCAAATCCAGTAAGTTTACTTTTGTAATCAGGCATTGCAATTGATGCAAATGCATCATCAATAGCTCCTAAAATCCCATCAGCATTAGCTTGTGAAACTTCTGTCATACCCAAAAATGAAGTGCATATTTGCACACCCATGGCAGTTCTCACAGAAACAACTTCTTGTTCACAGAACCCTTTATCAGTGGAACCATCTTTGATAATACTAATAAATGGTGCTGATTTGATCTTTTGTTCATTCAGGTTTATTTCTTGCACACTATGCAATAAATTCTGAAAACACTTGTGCCTCTTTGTCACTGAGATATGTTTGACCAACATCAATTTTTGGCATCCAATTGGACCATCCACATATAATCGTTAAAAGGCCTTTTCATTTTTACTAGGACGTGTACATTCCTAAACAAAACTGACATTCTTCCAACAACCTTTTTGTTTAGCGTCATGATGATTTTACTTGCACATGACTGTCCTTTGGGTTTCGATAATTCTCTACTCGTGATCATGCATTTCTGATGGATTTGTGATTTAGTTTCATGGTATACTATTGTTTTCAACCGTAAATTGGAACATCCAACTAAAAATGAGCTTTTTTTTCCACCCTCTGTTTTTGAATGCTCTCTGCAGATGCTGCAAAACATGGTATTTACTTCGGGGTTAAAGTTAAGCCACGGCCGACCGCATTTCCACTTCTCTAGAAAAGTTCGGTTCCAACTTTCTTTATCATACTGTTTGTCGCGTTCCCTTTTGTCATCATTATTGTCAGTCTTCAGCCTTTTGGCCGGACTTTCCACACATTGTACAAATCGCCACACTGTTCTCTTCGCTTTCTTTGTTTAACTATGATCTTGGTCAGTGTGACAATAACGCTTTGCACACCGTTTGTAATGCTTAAAATAAAGCACCTAGGTGATCTGGATTTACATATAAGAGTTACAACAAGTTCAGTAACTAAAAATAGCAAATTATTTGTCCGCATTTCTGTTATGGAATCATTAAAAAATACAAGAAAAGCAAACTTTAAAATAATTACATGCATTCATTTTTTATTAGTCAGGCAGACTTGTATTGGAACATATTTATTAGTCTGTGAGGAAACCTATTAGTTGCAGACTAATGGACGTCTGTTAGTTTCGAACTCTGGAGATTTTTTGCAGTAGACTGATAGGCTCTTTTCATAATGCACACAACCCACCTCAAGATACTGGCTGATAAAATATCAGAGGTAGTTTTAGGGGGAGAAAAATACGGCCTCAGCAATTTCTTTCTCTTTATTTTTAAAAGAGATACAAACATAGAGCTCTGACTGGGCAAAGGAGTTTATCTTGATAATCCCCAGCACAGATTCAACTGAGACAGGTGATTTCAATAGGAACAGGATCTAATGAAGGTACCTTTTCCTTGGCCAGCAACCCAGGCTGGCAAAGAAAAGTGACCAAATCCTAGTTACCAAATAAACATAAACAACCCTTCTCCACTGACAAAGAATGAATTTCACTCCTCCTAGCCAATGCTAGGGATAGAAGGAAGATTGTTTTAAGGGTAAGGTTCTTAAGAAGGGAGCTTCACTCAAAGATTCATAAGGGGGTTGAGATGATGACTGAAGAACACACAAGTTTCCACTTCATTATTAAAGAATAAGAGACTGGTCTTTGGAGCTCAAAGTACCTGATCAGTTCTGAAAGATGTGGATTAAACCTTACAGTGGAAACCATTGAAAACTTTTGAGTATTGTAGAGGACTTCCATAAAGCCCTTAATAGTGGATACTGAGCAATCCTTTACTATGATGACAGAAAGAAAATCTGCAGCTGTAGTTAAAGGGGAACACATTTCCTACTGCACCGATTACAAAAAATTCTCCACTTGGCATCAAAAACCTTGGAGTACAATTGCCTTCTAGCCATTCTAATACTTCTGGCAACCTTTCATGAAGAACTGGTCCTTAAAGACAGATCATTCGATATGAGCCAGGCATGAAGGCAGAAAATCTGATCAGTGCTGTGCATGTGTAATTGTCTGTGTTGTGACAACATATCCCTCCTTAGTGACAGTGTCATGGAATCATTGACCAATAGGTTAAGAAGATCAATGAACCATAATTGCGGGGACCACAGCGGAACTACAATGATCAGCCATGATGAAGAAGTCCTAACTATGAAAGGTGAAAAAGCATAAGCATGTGATCAATCCCACTTCAGACTGATGACATCCACCACCCACACCCTCACGGCAGGCATTGGAGAGACAAAAAGAGGGAACATGTTGTTCAGCTCTGTTGTTAACAAGTCCACCATACACATTCATCGCAGATGAAAAAAAGTGTCTCAGCCAATGAATGACACAGACAACATTCTGTCAGAACTAATTATCCTTATCTGGGTTTAGGAAGCAACAGCAAGCTTGACTTTGGCAGAATCCAGGGGAGCCTCTCCAAACTGAAGACAATCACCAAGTTTTGTGACACAGATGTAGGGGAAGAAGGCAGTAAACCTCTATTACCACCTTATGAAAAGTCCACACTGCTTCCTCATCCATCACCCGACCTATAGGGTGGGCAAAGGAGAACAGCTGAGAAGGATCTGGTGTGACAGGTTCTTCTGGGAACTTGTCTGCATCTACATAAATTGACAGTTCATTGTCCTGTCTTTACTTTCTGAGTGAGACGGGAGTATTTTGTCTAATCTACTGCTTTGCAAAAGGGTCTATGACAAGGGTTTATACTCCTGTCTCTGCTCACAAGGGGACAGGACTAGCCAGTTATTTCATCTCTCTGGAGAAAAGGATTGACAATTCTCTCTTGGCAGTTTAGGCAGTGAGTGATGATGCCCTTCTCGTTGATAATGAGGCTGGATGAGGCAGGGAAGATCTAGGGCATGCGCTGTCTGTAAACCCATGGTGCAATTGCAAAGTCACTGTTTGTGTCATGGTTGAAAAAGAAGATATAGCCAATTTACCACCAAATGTAGAATATGAACATCATGAAGGGACGGATATCCACCTGATAGTTTACCGTAGACTGGTCCTCAAAATTCAAGTCTGTTCCACATAGGGACTAAAGAAAAATGAGAGTAAAAGGGTTTACTGAACTGACCCATTCCTCATAGACCAGAGGTCAGTCAGAGGCACTTCATGTTCGTCAACAAGCTCTGAGTGCTCTGTGGTCAATAGCTCAAGACCAAAAACAGAAGATCGGCACCAAGCACAAGACTGAGTGATTTTTAGCACCCAGTGCTCACTTGGAAGTGAAGATTCCTTCGTCTAGGGAGCTGATACCTTACTACCAAGTGTCAGCAATCATTATCTTGTAGTCAAAGCTGGTGACATCCTTATCAAGGTCATCTCTCTCCTTGAAGCTGCTAACTTTCCTAAATCAGGAAGTGTCATACACCCCTCTTGTAAACATAATGCACACTGAACTGGTGGGGTGTTTATCTTACTTGGCCTTTTAAGCCTATATTTAGTAACACCTTGAGACATTATTGAACGCAAAAAGGAATATAAGAAAAAATAACAATAGATCACAACAAATGAGAAAGAATTACTTACCTTAACACTGGTTAAAATTTGAGGGTTGAAACAAAAGAACCACCACTTCACTACTCTAAACCCTCAAAACCCTATGAAAAGGGACATGTATGTGAACATAAAGCAAATGACTGGGGAGCAAATAACTATTACAACACAAGAAAGGATATATCTGACAGCAGAATTAGCAAAAGACATTGCCACATATCATTAGTGCACTAAGGGATCAGACTGGTATCATGCTGGCTTTTGTTCTAGAGCTCCAATTACTAACTGGAGAAGAAAATCTCCATGGATTTTGGACAAGTGCCAGGAAATGTTTTTGTTGGTTTAACAGCACGTTTAACATATTATTGGCTATATCATGCCAAGGAAACAGGAGCTTAGTGCCTTTCATAAGGACACTGAGGCAGCTGACATGGGCATGTATGGAAACCATTGCCTCTGGAATATATGGCCTCAGGTCACAATTAATAGTTCCGGTTCAGTACCCACGAATGTAGTCCCAGTCTATTTTTAGATCATTTTTTCCTGTCTCCGTTTGGTGGTGATACAAGAGTTAGATTTAGGCATTCTTGGTAAGGATTTAAAGGCAGTTGTTTATTCTTTAGAATATGAGCTTATGGTGTGGTTGTCTGTGTGTATTTCGGCGACAGTGCACAGTGAGTAATAAGGCCTTGGTGATGATCCGAAGTGAAATCTGTGTTCCATTGCATGGTGTTTTGTTTACAATTTAGCCTCTCAAAAAAATGCAGGTCAACCCCTGACAAGAACTTCACTGTAAAGTCATCTTTGAAGGTATTTTAGATTAACATATGATTTGTATTGATTGTCACACAGTGGAAAGTTCAGTACTGAGAAACAAATGTAGAGAATATATAGTAAAATTAATTGTGTTCTATGGCCATATAAACTATATTCCTTCAAAAAGTCCAAGATTTTCTCAGGTGACATTTCATCATAATGTAGTTCATGTCAAAATACTTCTGTCTCACAGGGTCAAAGCCAGCTGAATTAAAGGTATAATTTCTTGAAGAAAACAAATATGTCTAATTACATTCAACATACATGTGATTCTACTGGCAATAGGCCAAAACTACTATGTTAATAATATGCTGTCTACTGCATATACTGTTTTATAGTTGAAATCTACTGCTTATGAAAATTAAAATTTTTTGGGAAACATTTAAGAAAAGATGCAAACACTATACTTTTACATGTGCTATCATCACATTAGAGAAACCAGTCAGAACCAGTCTACTTGGCGCCAGAAATGTTCCGTTAGTACAATGACTTGTGCAATTATGCATAGCAGAGCAACAAGATTAGAATTATTAACGAATTGTTGACATGTGTACACAACAAGCTTTTAATTGACTACCTTATTGTTGGAATTTTTAGAGTTTATGCCCAAATGCTGGATGATTTTTTTAAACGTGTTGTAATTAATAAAGGGTTCTTGTTGTTGTGGGGTTTAACGCCATTTTTCAGCACACGATAGGCTACACATGGCGGCCAGTATTAATGGTGGAGGAAGAACCTGGGAAAACTCCGGAAAGAACCTCTGACCCACGAGAAGCTACTGGCAAGCTTTCTCACATACCCACATTGGTCGAATCCGAGACTTGAACCCACATAGACTGAGGTGAGATGGCAGTGATCCGTAACGGAGAGCGCTTTAGACCACTCGGCCACTCAGGGCCCCTAATTAATTAATTAATTAATAAAGGGAAAAAAATGTGATCATGATGTCTTCTGAGCCTTTGATGAAAATTGGTAGATCTTTGACAGAGCAAAGAAAAGATGGAGACTGACCATAATAAATGATCCTGGCAGACACACCAGTGTGAATATTTTGATTTTTTTTGTCATGTTTAATTGTTTTTGTATTGTTCAAGATGTTTAAGAGGAATATTTAAGGACACCTCTTATTTATTTTGTGAAATTCATGACAAAATGCCAATGGTTTTGGTAAAACATGTCCTTTTTCCCAATGCTAAGAAACCCCTGGCTAAGTTCAACAATACTTAGAAATCAGATCTTAAACATGTGCAGGCAAGTAGCAAAGGTCCTAAGTTTGCACTGTGTTTTTCAAGGGAATGCATCTTTTGTATTCCATAAACTATCTGAAGTTTTCATGCACATAAATTAAGTTCAATCCCTGTTGTTATGTGTAAACTCATACAAAAGTAACAAAAGAAAAGAGTGAAGTCAACAAGCTTTGCAAATTTAACAGAATAATTTATATACTAGAAAACAAGGCAAAAATATGAAAATAGGACTTATGGTTTGTGAATCTAATCCAAAAATTAATCCTAGAATTCAAAAATATAAGTCCTATCACCAAAAAGTTCTAATTGAATCCAAGTTCGAATCCCGATAAAGTTCCAATATGGAAGGCAATGACGTCACATGATGTCGTTGTACTGATATCAACAATTTCTCGTTGAATCACAATTTATAATGTTCCAGTTTAGAATTCCAGAATAAATTTCCACTAAATGTCTTTGTCCAAGAATTTTTATAAAGAAGAGCACTTGTATGTTTTCCAGAAAATATAAATTATTAAATCCATAAATAGAAGAAGTCTAAATCAACTGGCATCAACATAAAAAAAAACCACCCTGAGCTCTAAGGGTGTAGAATATGACTGACTATAATTCACTGAGATATAAGTATTAAACCCAATTAAAATGTAATTTCAAGCCTGCGTGATGGGTCACATGATCACTCACTACAAGACAATTTGCACATAGGCTAGAATAGCCTTATTTAAGAATCAGATTCCCACACTGGAAATAAATTTTTTAAAAAAATGTTGTTTATTCAGACTAACAAGTAGGCGAAGTATGACCTTGATTACAACCAATGATTTTCACTCTGTGTTACCAAATCTCTGAAACAAGGTCAGCTAAAAATACAATGAAGCAATAGTTTTGCGTTCTAATCAGGCTAAAAGAACTGAACTGAATTTACTGGGAAAAATGTCAAATCCAGTAAAAATATTATCCTTACAATAAAATGTAATGAAACAAAAAGAAATTTAAAACTAACACACAAATAATTTAATTACATATACGTAACACTGTATAAAATATACCAGTTACCAATATTTTACAAGATAATTAAGGTTAAGGTTGGGATAAATTATTCATAGCATAAATCCATCATGTATTTCTTCATTGTTCATTTCAAGTCTAAATTAATCTATATTATTTTATTTACAGTGAAACCTGCCAACAAATGTTTGGATCTGCACTATGAAGGAAAAAAAGCCCTTGAGGACAAGACTTAAGAGTATATCTTACGTCCGAGTCAGGAACTTCCTCTGTGGGGTGAACCTAATTTTTAATTTTGATGACTGCTGGATATCAGTCAGCAACCTACAAACCCAGCAACAAAAAACTGAAGTTAAACGTTCTTTGCATTCTGAGCAAAGTTGTCCTGTCATTACACCATTCTAGTACTGGTATAGATAGGACATTCTTTGCAAAATACAAAGCGATTCAGGGGAAAAAAAAACAACTGTGAACCTGCTAAATGTGAAGCTTAATAATCACAGTTAAGGTCATCAGTGATCACCAGACAGTGATCTTTGTGAGGGAAGTAAAATTACTGTTGGATGTTATTAACAAAAATCTTTACAATAAACTATAAGATAAACAAGTCTTCCTTTGTCATTTATTGGCAATATACTGACTAATATTAATTTATTATTATTGTAACAATGCCATACGAATCTCAATCTGACCTATAATCAAAATTTTTTGTTTTATTATACTATTAAGAGAATACATATTATGACCAAAAAATGCACTTAATTTGTTTTCAATCCCCCTGAAGTAAAATTTATGTGAAAAAATCTACTGGTTTAGAAGCCAATCTAATGATCAAAATTTGCAAACCTACTGGATTCTATCCTAGTTCTTCACATGTATTATTCAGTCAAATGTGATTAGACATATTCTATTCACATTAATTCAAGAATTTTAAACATTAATTCAGCCAAATTCAGCTTTCCTCAGCTACTGTTGCTCTTCACCCAACTAAAATGGCAGTCCACAATAGCAACTCTGCACAGGAGCAAAACAGGTAATTTCTACTTCTTGGAAATAAAGCATGTGTCATGAAAATTGCACCCAAAGCCTAATTTTCTGTGAAATGATGATTGCACATATTCATAAATTTTTCAAGAAATTTTTAAAATTTTATCAGAATTTTTACAACTGTGTGTCAGAGATGTACCCTCAACTGAGAAACTATTGGTAGGAATTTGATGAAACTTGCAACAATCAATGTTTAACAGTGATTCAACGTTTTGTCAGAATTCCAAGAAAAAGGGGCCCATGGGGCAAGGTTAAGGCTTCCTTGCACTTTCATTGGGACCTGCCTATTATCTGGCAACTTATTACATGCCTATAACACCACAATTATGAACATTTAAAGGAGTTCCTTTAGCTACAGTTCTTTTTTATGCTAAATAATTGCTTAATTATTATGATTTTTCTTATTCACTGTAAGAATTTCCACAGTACAGATATATTAAAAATGAAAAAGTTCCTACACATACAGTAGCTCTATCACATTTTCTTGTTGTTGTTGTTGTTGTTGTAGGGTTTAACGCCATTTTTCAGCACACAATAGGCTACACATGGCGGCCAGTATTAATGATGGAGGAAGAACCTGAGAAAACCCCTGAAAGAACCACCGACCCACTAGAAACTACTGGCAAGCTTTCTCACATACCCACACTGGCTGAATCTGAGACTCGAACCCACAAAGACAGTGGTGAAATGGTAGTGATCCTTAATGAAGAGCGCTTTAGACCACTCGGCCCCACACATTTTCTTGTAAACTGATGCACAGTTCTTAACAACATGAAATCATAGTTTTCATTTTGGTCATTTTTAAACCAACCGTTTAATTCAGAAATTTACACCCTATAACCTTTTATATACCTTTTTGGCATCGTAAGGCCAAATCATTTATACAACTGGCATTGTCCCCTTTGCCTCTCCATACCCCTGAGCCACAATTTTGAAACTGTTTATAGCCTCACCCATAAAGTATAAATACACTTACTTGGCAATATAATGTGAGTTATTTTAATGTAGACATCATTGGATTCTAAGGTCTGTCCTTACCCTTTGGGCTCATTCACTGGAGCCATAACCAATGGTATTCAAACCCAGGCAGCTTTGATATCTCAGTATTTAACTGATAGGGTTATGAGCAGACATGTGCATTTTCAAATTCCCACCCTCTGATCAGACTAGATCAGCTATCTAATTTCTCAGGATTTTGTTTTAAAGGCCATTGGTTATTTGTTTTTTGTAATTAAATTTATTCTTGTTGCTGTTGCAGGTTTAACGCCATTTATAAGCACATCATAGACTATACATGGCAGTCAGCATAACTGGTGGAGGAAGAACCTGGGAAAACCCCAGTAGGAACCACTGACACATGGTAAGCTCCTGGCAAGATTTCTCACATAACTGTTAGGTTATTTTATGGGCTGCCCTGGTGGCTTAGTGGTGGGAATGCTAGAGTCCTGACTCCTGAATGGTGTGGGTTAGAACTGCATCTTCAGATCAGTCAGGTAAGCTATCATGATGTGTCCTTGGTAATGCCACTTTATTTAACTGACTTGTCACTAAAATAACTTACTTGTTTTGTTGTGCTTTAAAACACCAAACCAATCCTTGCAAGTGTTTCAAGAAAAGAAGTGCATTGTGTTATTTTTTATCTTTTGTTACAGGCTCTAAATTACAAAACATAAATTTGTAAAATAATTTGTAAGTAATGACATTTAATATATGAAATGCCATAAAACAATACACAATACATGTGAAAACTTATAAACAACAAAATCTTCATTTTAATATTGCAATACTTGAAACCTGTCAAACTTCTTAACTAAACATGCCAAACTTGCTTCAAAATATTAAAGAATTTCAAATGTGATCATGAATTTAGTGATAATTCTCACAAATAAATTTCAAAAAATTAAGATGCATTCAAAAAATGCTCTGGCTAAACAAAAATCAAAATTACAGACAAAAAAAGAATAACTCTAATTATGCAAAAAAATTATGATCCTTAAATGCATTCAAAGGTTTTATCATTTGCTCCTTGATGTATTTCAGAGACAACAACATTCTGGTTTGGTTGGGCTCAGCCTGCTTTAAGGTGTTTTGCTTAGAGACATTTCTGAGTTCTAATGTCTTGCCATAAGCACAGTACAGTCATTTCATTCACAAAAACTACTTATACCCTATAATTTATTAAGCTAATTTCATCCATAATTTACCTCATCTACTCAGAGTGTTACTTGTTATATTTCTATTTTATGTATTTTTTTTAAAGTTTTAAATTACAAATTATTCATTTTAATCCCTAAGGTATATTATTTTGCTATTTCTTATAACTTTTTTTATTTAAATATATGCATCCTGTATTTTAACATTTTCATAAAATATGTTTTAAATTTTTCTGCAAGGGAAGAACTCTCTGCAATCTCAAATTTTCTATTCCCAATATCCTTTATTTTAGGTTACATCCTTTGGCATCTTTTCAAAGGCAGACTGGCAAGTAACTGCATGTATCACACTATGTGTTATTATGCTTCACATACTATACATGGTTTCAATATGAAATGATTACAGTAGAATATAATCTCTTGACATTCTACATATGATGTCAACAAGCAGAGTGAGAGAGGAGAAAGATATGCTATGAAAAAACAACTTTATTACAAGACAAACAGAGAACTACTTTGTAACTGAATCAAATTTCAGTTAACCAGTATCATTTCTCTGTTCCAAAAGTGCTTCTGTTCTCTATTAAGTCATAATATAAGGTGGCAAACACCACACTGAGAGAAAAGCCTCTATAGTGTTCACAAGCTCAACCGATCAAATGCAAGAAAGCTTCATTAATATGCACAGATGTCACTCATAATCATAATCATCCAAGATTTAAATAGTATAAGCTTATATACTAGGCTTGATTACAATTTGTGCAACTTTTTTGGAACTTAGGATAAGTGGCTTTTAAGGTCACATATATAATGAGCAGATGAAACAAAGACGAGGGCTGGATCTGGCATACAGGTTGCACATGACTGCTCCAGAATGCTTACTGTTTACAAGCTCAGTCAATCATATGCAACAACTCCTTATTAATATGTACAAATGTCCTTCAAACTTATCCTAGACCTCAGTAATACAAGCTTATTTATCTAGTCTGATCAATCTCATCAAATACGAAGTCTGTAGAGTGTACACAAGTTCAATCAATCACATGCATGAATTCCACATTAATAAGTCTTTAACCAGGTGAGCTAAAAACATGATGCACATCTGTTGTTTTTTTTTTACCTTACTTTTGGGAATTAAAAACTGATGAATGTTTTTTTTCCCCAAAATAGGAATATAGTTCTGAACTCCAGGGTGCATAAAAATAAGCTTCACCTGAGACCCTGGTCTGGCATTTTCTGGTGGCACCTTGAGGGGAATATCCATAACATAGCCAACTCTGGATGAATACAAGTGATCTCCAAGGACTGGACTCAGTTTTCCTACCATGTAGACTTCTAGACTGTTCTGTTCTTCTGTAAAGAAAAACAAACAAAAATGAAAGAAAAACAAACAAAAATGAAAAAATGCATTAAAACCTTCAATTCTTCAATTACACTTGCATAAAATGTTTCTGTAAAATGGAAAATCTACCCTTATTTTCACTTATCTGTAGATATAAATTCATTATGTCGAGTCTTATTTCTGATGCCTTGCTTTGCCACGATCAGCCAACAAGATCTGGATATATTTCTTGTAATTACTGAAAACTTATTATGGCACATCTATTATACAATCAGAATAGGACATAGCCATTTCATAGTAAAGTCAAAAGATAAATTATGATGCTCACCATGCTGATGCTGGCCTTACAGCTTATACAGACTGGCCAATTACAATATTACACAAATAAACTTTTCTTAAACAGGACTCATAACACAAGTATTCTATATTCAATCATCAGTTTGTATAGATATACATCTGGTCACAAGAAAATTAGACAGTTACAGCAAGCAATCCCTCTATGTGAATCAACAATCAGAGCTTGAAAATAGTGTTGATGGGTGGCAGGTCCAGGGCCTGTCACCCTCTGAGGAGCCAGGTCTGACATGCATATGAACAGGTCTGAGTTCCTGAGATGTGAGGAACATCAAATTTAATACAAAAGCATAGTTACATGTACGAGCTTTAATAAAAAAAAAAAGTACTTATTTTTAAACCATCCACTTTTTCCTTTCTTTACCAATCTGAATAAAATGTCCAGTAGTCTAAAACGGTCTTTGTTTTTACTATCACAGGACTCAAGATTAATATAACTGAAGTCAAATCAACCTTTAAGTTTGTTGTACCATAATACAGGGTGCAGGACCTGTTGGCTAAGTCAGGAACTTTATAAACAAATTTTTCCTGTATTCCCATCCTATTCGACCCATGTCCAAATTGTTTCCCAGTGTTCTTTAAATGTGCGAGCATGGCATTAGCCATACTTTGCAGCTTTGTTTGGCTTATTATTTCTTGCTGGGGGTCATTCTTCATTTTTCATTTCCTGCAGCTTTTCCGATTGTCCAATGGATGAGAAACCAAAGCTAAAATAAATAAACTCATGACTCATATTGATTGTCTGTTACAGTATGTTCACTTGCATGGAACCAAGTGTTGCAGGTTGGTTTGCACTTTAGTGTTGTAGTCAGTGGCTAATTCAACCTTATTAGGACCAGTCATGCAATATTTTTAGCCAGCTATTACATCAGAAATATACAGTCTCAGTGAATGAGGCTTCACAGATGACTTGGGAATTGTCTCTTTCCAAATAATAAGATGAAAGCCCCTTTACATAAGATCAGACTTTAGAACTTTGTACTTTGATACTTATGTGGAAGGGCACTTGAATTAAGAGATAAAATAGCACTTGCTCACAAACATTTCTATGCATGTTGTTTGAGTCTGGCTATCATGTACACAGCAAAAGTGTTGCTAGGCTTCAAGTAACATTGCTTGTACGTAATTTTGCATAGTTACATATTTGTTGACATTTTACACTCTGCTTAAGAAACAATTCTGAGATTGCAAACAAATACTTTTAATTTCCAATTTCTGGAAAAGTGAGGGGTCTGATGGACTTCTGTTAAGTTTATCTCTTGGGTCCGACTGGGAAAACTGAAGGTCCAGGAACTCAGACCACCGCTATTTTCAGGCCCTTGCAATACAAGTTTACATGTACAAGATTGTTGCACAGCCTGTCATTCTACTGTATCAAAACAGCAAAATAAGGTCTTCAAGGACTCTTTTCAAAGCACTACTAGTGACAGATACTGAAGGGGAAGGGGTTCAGTTGAAAACACCTTTTTTCCAGTTTAGATAGTATAGTTTTTAGTATAAACAATAAATGGATGGCCATTTTAAGTTAACAGCTCCCTTCTAAAAATTAAGTGCAACTTAGAAAAAAAAATACTGGATCCCCTGTGACTATGTGTCGTGATATTAGTAAAAACTCAAATTCCTAGGCAAACTATTTATTTCATCTACCTCAAAATTTCTAACATAAATAAAAAAAATTCATGAGATTTGTTTTCATGTAGCGACCACATCTTTTTTATACCAAAAAAATTATTCCTGGAATTCTGTCAATAAATAAAAGCATAAATCTCTTCAGTGAAATACAGCTTTGAAATCAATATGTAATAACATACCGGAGTTTGTGTGTAATTTTATAACTGCAGACTGAAGATCTGGGTTGGAGGACAGAATCTGACCCTTGATGATGGAAGCTGTCACCAGCCTACTCTCCCTCATGTTCTTGGATGGCTTATCAACCAAGACTGACTGGAAAATATCACATACATAAATAGATCAGGCATGTGACATGGATGTCCAATTTCAATTAATCTATTATGTCCCTATGCAGGCAATTTACTCCAACTGCTTTGGTACTGAATAACCTACTTATCTTGCTGTACCATAAAAAACCAAACCAAACTAAACCATACAAACCAAATCAAACCAAACCAATCAAAAGGTCAATCTCCTCAAATATGATGGCCTGGCAGTATCCTCATTTATTCTATACATATTGTGAAGCCTTCTGAAGCCAGTTTCTTCATTTTAATTCTACCGCTCTGGTGGCATAGTGGTTAGAGCATCTGCCTTGGATGCGGGAGGTCGCGGGTTCAAACCTGGGCCGAGTCATACCAATGACTTATAAAAATGGTACAACAGCTGCCTCACTAGATGCTCAGCATTAAAAGGTTAGAGTTAGGACTGGTTGGTTGGTGTCAGGATAATGTGACTGGGTGGGACATTGTACTTTATCAGGTTGATTTCATTTACCAAGGATCTGCACCTTTTATAACTGCACTGTATCAGGCTTTGGTGAAATGGACCAGACAGTGTCTGCACCCAGTATAATATATTGCATCAGGCTCCAATTTCACTTACCAGACAGGGTCTGCACTCATTATAATTGTATTCTATCAGGTTTTAATGAATGGACCAAAGAAGCTCTGCAACCACTATAATTCTACTGTATCAAGCTGATTTTACTTACCAGGCAAGATCTACACCCATTATAATTGTACTGTATCAGATTCCAATTTCACTTTTGAATGTGATGTGATCATATGAATTGAGCACTCAAAAATATGTTCAGGTTCACAATCTCATTGGTATAACTTGTGCCAAATGGTTTGATGTTAACAGTCGTACAACTGACAAACTCTACCTACTTGACACAAGCAAAAATGTGGAATGTGGAAGCTAAACTGTTCACATGGATGCACAATGTGAACAATCATATAACTGACAAACTCTACCTCCATTATTTGATGCAAGGAAAGATATGGAATGTGGAAGCTAAACTGTTCACATGGATGTACAATGTGAACAGTCATATAACTGACAAACTCTACCTCCCAGTTGTTTGACTCAAGGAAAGATATGGTATGTGGAAGCTAGACTCCTCACATGGATGTACAGTGTGAATGATAAGATAATCTAACTTTATGAAATATAGGCAGAATGTGCTCCCCACCAAATAATGGTGAAAATTCTTACTGCAGATTTCCAGTCTACAACCTGAAGATTACATTGCTTATATTATTGCAGTTCTCTAGCTGTCTTAAATATGGCAGACTAAGGGAGATAACAATCAGTATGTCAAATGGATCTGTTGCAACAAATAGTTAATATGGTAACTGCCTTATCATGTCTGTTTATTTCATGATTAGGAACTATTTGTTTACCATTTTCTGATCACCAAACAACTGCTCTCTTTTCAGAAATATGGTCTCTTCTCTCCCTTGTAGGGGATGGGATGCTTCTGTGGCCCCAGGGATTCCTGTTGTTATGGCACTGAAATGTTGGAGTAAAATTATACATTACTTTTGAACAAAAAGGTGCAAATATGTCATTTACTTTTCTAAACTGTAACTTGGTATAATCTGATTAATCAAACTATTCAGACTGCTGACTGGTTTTAAATCTCAAGATCACGTAAATAAGACAAACTTAATATAGAAAAGGTAAAACACCAATCATCAGTCTGAATGTTTGATTAATAAAGAAATCCCAATATTATTCACAAATGTAATCAAATTGTCCATCTACAAGGTTTGTTTATGTAGGGTTTAATGGCAGATCAGCAAAATCCTGGCTTTACAGTGCTTATCAAAGTTAAGTTCTGAAGATAACATGGAAAAGACTGTGAACAATCTATAGAATGCTAAAAACCTTCCAAATAAATGTAAATATGTACTTTCATAACACTTTATTTTTAGGACAAGTAGCAGTAAGATTTTCATCATGGCTGCCAAGGTGGCCATAATGGATATGTGTGTGTGTGATTTGGATTTTTAATGTAGCTTTAACAATTTTTCAGTCATATCGCTATGATGTCTGCAGTGTGGCAGTTTATAGTGATGTCTAGCACTGGGGCATCATGCCACAGACATCTGGCATCATGTTCCACCCAGTCACATTATCCTGACACCAGGCCAACCAGCCCAAACACTAACCTCTTAATGCTGAGCACTGAGCAAGGCAGCTGCTAGTATCATCTTTGGTATGACTCGGCCGAAGTTTGAACCCATGACCTCCCGCATCCAAGGCAGACGCTCTAACCACTTAGGCCACTGAAGCGGTCCACTCGGCAGGGATGTGAGGAGTTCATTCACTCAGTCTTTGGAATGACACAGTCAGGGTTTGAACCCACAACCTCCTGCATCTGAGGCAGATGCTCTAACCACTTAGGTCGCCAGGGTAATCGCCATAATGGATATCAGATTGGCATAATTTTAATTTACGATCAACTAGACATCATAAAAAGTACTCTCGTAAAAACATCATTTTGATATGACTTTCCATTTAAAAGGAGTGGTGATAACAAGATTTTCAAGACAGCAGCCATGGTGGTCATACTGAATGTCAGACGAGAAACATTTTTATTTAGTACAAACTCAACATCATAAGAAGTCTTTTACTAAAAAGTGTATGTCAGTATGACTATCCATTTGGGAAAAGGATTAGCAATAATAAAAATTTTTAAATCATCACTATGGTGGCTATATTGGATGTGCAAGACACACCATCTTCATTAAAGCCAGCATGCTTTCTGTTATTTTTTTTTTTTTTTAGGTTTAGCACCATTTTTCAGCACATGACAGCCAGTATATCTGGTGGACGAAGAACAATATTGGATTACAGAACAGCAAACTGGTCATGTAGTTCTGAAAACTAAACAACAATTGTGAATGGAAGATGGATAACACAAATGACGATGGATGAAGGATCATGAATGGCCAGATAAGCAGAAAACTCAAAATTAATATAGAAATTACTATACTGCCTGACATTCACATTAATACTTTAACTAAAACAACAATTCCCACATACATATTTTCAATCTGGAATATAGACATTTCTCATGGGACTTCTTTCATATTTACCATATATTTCACATAAATTCTCTTACCATTGTATGATATAAATTTTTAATGAAGCTAACTTTTTCTTCACACAGTCACTTACCAGAATCCCTGGTACAAAATCTTTTGTGGCTTCACTTGTTTTAGGAAATTCTTAATTTTTTCTTTGGCCTTTTTATTTTTTGACAGGACTACTATCCCACTGTATGACCTTTAAACAGAAAATATGCAATCATTACAATATTTGTTTTGGGGCTTTCTTATGACATGAAACATCTGGAAGGAATCAATAATAAAGTGACTGAACAACATAAGAAGGACAAAGCCTGCATGTTAAGGCCATGAGCAAGTATTCTGAAGAATGAACTGTCTAGATTCACAACAATTTGTGCCAAGTGTATTGAAAATTTATGAACAAGTTTAGGAAAATATGCAAATGAACAATGTTGAGCAAAACCTTAACAATTATTGATGTTACCAACATTGGTGCCATCAGTAAAGTGATTCTTGTATCTTGCTTCCTACATGGGCTTGAATGGTATGTAATTACTGTCAATACTTTATATATGAATGAAAATGTACACATGTTCTGCCACCGTTTACAGCATTACCCAAGGATGGTTTATTTACATATTTAGCCATTTCAAAATACAGAGTTTGTTACTCTCAAGGGAATCTCTCTCTGCAAGGGAATTCCTTTGCCTTCTAGCCTTGCTCAACATGCAGACCTCATCATTCTAGGTTGCCTTTATATGCACCTGTTACAAATGACTCTCTTATCCCAATGGAAGACAAAAGTTTGCCCATTTGACCAAACTCTCCCCAATTGCACAAATATGAGGTACTGTCTGCAGACTTGGAGTGACCTAATTTGGCTCACAGCAGATACACCTCCACAAGTACAACTGCAAGAGATCAAAGTCTGTATGGATACAAGTACAGATGACTGGGGGGGGGGGGCACACCTACTACCGTCTTTCTGGAAAGGCAGTGGAGTGTGGTCTCCCCAAGACCTGTATCTATATATCAATGTTCGCGAGATAAAGGCCATTATGAAAGCCTTTCACTGGCGGCAGGAATTTTTAACAGGAAAGGGAGTCCCGATTCATCTGACAAATCTGGGGTGGTGACTTATCTCAAATGGTACAACAAGCTCCCAACCTTTGTCTCACCAGTCCCAGTTGATGCACCACCTATAAACTGGAATGGCCTACAATCCAACACCTCCGATTCCAAAGGTGATACAAAAAGCAGAGAATCTAAGTGTTGCCTCATCCTCATTGTACCATTCAGATAGGAGAAATCATGGATCAACAAGCTCTTCAATCTTACAATGGATATTCCCCCCAAAAGTCATGTAGAGAATTGATCAAGCAAGAAGGCCCTCCACTCTGAAAGCATACAACGGCAAAATGAAAATTTTTACAAAGTGTTGTACACAAGAACACATTCTACCACTACAGGCATCTATACCTGAAATAGCTAACTTCCTCCTCTGGTTCTTTGACAAGAAAAAGTTATCACCAAGCACAATCAAAGGTTACTGCTCTATGACTGCTGATACCTCTCTGAGACTTATCCGACCTCCTCTCCAACTCTGATTATACATGGCCCACAATGTTGGCTCTGTGTCCACTGTGGAACCTATTATGGATACTAACCTGGTTGAGCAAAACACCATTTGAACTGCTTTCAAGGGCATCTTTGGTTCTCCTTTCATACAAGACCTGCTTCCTTATCACATTAACAATGGCAGGCAGAATCAGTGAAATACATACCTATCAGAGGACCCAAATTATATGCAGTTCCAAAAAGACATGTCAGCTGCACTTACGATGGTTCCCTCTTTCATCAAACAGGCTTCTGTCCATGGGCAACCAGACCTTTGTACTGAAATCATTGTCTACTTTGGACATTTCCATTCATGCTATCTAGAGGATCTAGTACGAGCCTTGAAGTGTTGTCTAAAAAAGAGCCATTGTGTCGAGGGAGATCACACCTATTTTTATTTCTTAAAAGGGGACAGGATGATATAACAGCACAGACCGTTTCGTCCTGGATTAAATGGGTAATTTGTTTTGTATATTGAGCAATAACTCCAACTCAGATGAATTTGCTATGCATTTTGGCTCAAAAGGTTAGAACAGTTACCAATAGCATTGCCTTTGACAAGAACTGTTCTCTAATTGATATTATCAATGTCGTGAGATGGAGATCTGAGTCCACATTCTCCAGCTTTTAACTCAGAGATCTTTCATCCAAAAGAACTCAACTCAATCTGGCGGAGCCTATAGTTGTAGAAAAACTGGTCACCTTTCCAGGTCATTTGACATCTTCATAATTTTCTCTTTCCAAAGTTGCTCCCCAACTGATGTCTTTTTTTTAAACTGACCATAAGTTGCCAGGATTTTACATGTTCCCCTACATCACCACCTGACCTGGTGTACGTGGCATTTATATAAAATGAACTTTCAGTCTTAATCTTTACATATGTCCCTCCCTCACACACACACACACATACACACACAAACAAACACAGTACACAGAAAACTATTCAGACAAACCCCAAAGTGTTAACAATGCCTCAAAGGTTGACAAAAGGGTCCACTTTTCCTTAAAAAAACACATCACTTCTATTATTCACTTTGGTGACATATTTTTTCCAGCCTTCTGTATGATAAAACACAATTTATATAATAGTAAAATTTCGATTTTTTTTATGCGCAACGTGCTCTGTATATAACATATTTTGTGAGCAAAATTAGAGAGTTGATAAGATCATCTCAGCTGTTAATTTCTATATAGACATCTTTTCGTGTAATTTTAAAATCTGGATCATGAGTTTGGATCCATTCCAAAAGTTATTTCCAAAAATGTTCAGTAACTGAACTGTCATGGAATAAGTACTCAATTTGTAATATTCTCTCCTTATTGGAGATGTATTATCACTTAAATTTATCTTTTGAAAATTGGTTTGTAGCTAGATTTCTATGTAGAAATCTAAACTTAATGCTAATCAGTTTTGTGTCTGTTGTGCAAAGTTTGGCCAAAACAAAAGAGTTGGAGCACTCCTCACACCAATTGTACACTCTAGCTGCCTGGATCAAGTTGCATAATTTTAACATTTGGTTTCTGTATCTTGGTTTTTATCAGATCTTTATAAATAATTTTATTCTTTGCTTTTACTTTAAAAAGTGAAGTTTTATGAAGTATTATATGGAAAATATTTCCACTTTCAAAAAAATTAATTTTCTCTTTCCACTTCACTGATATCTTTGAGATAAGGGCAAAGTGCTGTATAAAATTATTAATATCTGTTGTTTTATTTCATCAAAACTTAATAGAGATCCTTGTGCATCAAAAAAGTATTTAATAAGTATAACACTGTTCTCTGCCTTGAGTATGATTTAAAGTTGTCGATAGTTACTAAGTTAAGAATATCTTGAGGCAAGTATTCCTGAACAGTCAATGGTTCATTTCTTCAATGTGATAAAGCATAAGTAGCATCATGCCAAAAGATATTTTTCATCAATTTAGAAATTTCCTTCAATCTGGTTTTTCCTAATTTTAATAACAGTATACCTCTAAATTTTCCAAATTCTTGTTCGGAAACCAGTTTTTGCCACAAACCGTCTTCGTTCAGTAACTGACGTCTAATCCAGGAAAGTTTTATAACACATAAATGAGTGCAAGTGAATCAAATTTAATCCTCCTTCCTTAAAGGAAGCTATAATAGTATCTCAATTTACCCTCTTGGTTTTGCCACCCCATATGAACTAGAAGTTGTTGTCTCACATACCTTAGGGGACTGAAGATTGTATCTCCGGGGTAAGGGGACGTACCTCCCTTCACCTCTTACCTATTCTCCTAAGATCGTATGATTTGGTAATGTATTTAAAGAAGAAACTAATTTTTTCTAGCAAAATCTGTTTCTTTACAAAAACTTACCCAATCATAATACAAATACATTCCCAGCCTCCCGGCAGTTACATCCATATAAAAAGTGTGCCTTATGCTCCAGTAGTAACTGAGATATTCATGGGTTTTGTCAACAATCCCTAAATCAAGGGGAGATCACTCACCTGACTGCCACCTAAGGTGGGCAGTTACCTTTTAGCTCTTTGAGCTAAACAGTTTTATCTGGAAAGGCTGGATTTGCAAGGTAGTAGTAGTTCTCCTAAGCTATTATGATTGGGTAATGTATTTAAAGAAGAAATGTAATTCACTATTACCTTTTTCTTATGGGTGTGGAACTAATGGAGATGCATATAATCATCTACTTTGATGATTCTTGCATAAAAAAGAATGAGAAATAATGTTAAAATAGACAACGAATCATGAAATATATCTCACAATATTTTTTTGTCTACATAGTTACCTATGTAGTGGGCAAACCACTTCCAGGTCATCAATGTGCGTGACATGTTGAGCAAGGTCCCCCAGCAAGAATCTGATAGATAGATCCTTCAGGGTAAATACAGTGGAAGGGCCAGTTGTCTCCACCCCCTCCTTCACATCTGAAATACAAAAACAGACCAGGGGATTAGATGTTAAGTTAACATACTGAAATCAATAAAGACCTTTCCAACTTATAATTAAAGACTAGAGACTAAATGTATTAATGTATTTTTGAGTGCAACCATGGAGTATCACTGATGTACATACTGAGGTAATTGCTTGATTTATACACATGACAAACTAAAAACTTATCTGCCATGAAGCACACTAAATCCCATCAAATCATGAGTAAAATATCAATCTTGGTATTAAATTAATCAAACCTGTCCAAAAGGTCACCTTTATGTAGTGGTCACCTGGTGTCCATAGTCATTCAATTCCTTCCACCCTCCTGGAAAATTTCCTATGTAAATGTAATAAATATAATATTCATGCTTTTCAACCATGTGTTATTCAATTTAAACCAGTGAATCAAGAAATATAGGTAACAATAATCTATTTTTGTGATGAGGGTGTATGCAAGATGCATGCATCAAGTTTCATGATCGTAGGTATAACAGTATTTATAGATGGTGCATAAAATTTATTTCATATAAAATAAAAAAACATAACCTAAGTTAGTAAAATTGTGAAATGTAGGTTACTGTGACATTCTTCTGCTGTATGGGTGTGGTACTAATAGAAATGCATATAATCCTCTAGTTTGAGAATTCCTGGAAGAGCAGAGCTTCAGGAATGAGCTTAAAACACAAGTTAACCAAAAGTCAAGCATCACATGAAATATTGGTCATTGTGACATATTTTTGTGATGAGGCTGTAGTGTTCATCATGAAGCATCCTTCATCAAGTTTCATGATTCCAAGTATAAATGCATTTTTGCAGTAAAATATTTAACAAAGAATGTATAACTAATTACATGTATATATAAAATGCTGCCTCTTTATTTGGTAAGTGCTAAGAAACCACTAGAGACTGCTGCACAGGATCCAGGAAGAAAGAATGGTTGAGTTTCAGTGATGCTGTATATATGTATATCTTTTATCAATGCTACTGTAGTACAATAGTTGATCACTACTTCCTAAACTAGAGCTAAAAGTGTTACTGTAATTACATCTTGACCCTTGACCTCCCCCCACACAAAAGAAACCCTATGGAATGTGTCAAAACATTGTACCCCTCACAAAGATGGCAAGCTATGTACCAAATTTCATGAATTTTCACCTAGCAGTTTAGGAGGAAATGCAGTTATTGACAGACAGACTAACAGATGGAGGGTACCACAAAATAACTGATGCTTTTTAAAAATATGATAGATAATGGTCTTATAAAAGACTATGTATGATGCAAAATATGAATACTTCACAATGACAAATAGACCAAGTATGATGCAAAATATGAGTGCTTCACATTGACAACAAGACCACATTGACAACAAGACCATGTATGATGCAAAATATGAGTACTTCACATTGACAACAAGACCATGTATGATGCAAAATATGAGTGCTTCACACTGACATGACCATGTATGATGCAAATATGAGTACTTCACATTGACAACAAGACCACGTATGATGCAAAATATGAGTGCTTCACACTGACAACAAGATCATGTATGATGCAAAATATGCATGCTTCACATGAACAAGACCATGTATGATGCAAAATATCCTTGCTTCACATGAACAACAAGACCATGTATGATGCAAAATATCAGTGTTTCACATCAACAACAAGATCACTTTTGTTTCACCAGTTAATATTCTATTATCAGTCAAGCTTAGGAAAAAATGAAATATGCTGTCTACCATTGTCTGCCCATCAATTCAATGTATCCAGAGATTAAATGGGGCAGGGAAAAACATTTTTGTAACTTCTGACAGCATCAACCACATCTACTTCAATGAGATTTTCATACTGCCAAATGTGTAGATGAATAAAGGACACTTTCAATTGACTATGTTGCCCGTACATAAGCACAGTGTGATTGGGACTCATTTTCTTCTGCTTAATGGGCAGATGATTTTGCATGCATGTTCCTTTTTTCTCCAAATCTCAAACTCAGTCTCCTTTTTGCAAAGGTTCATCGGTGTGCCATTCAGATTAGTCTTTTTTATTGATCTGATGGCAGGAAGTACAAAATTTGGACATAAATTCCTGTTACTGGAAGTGACAATTTTTGCCATAAAAAAGTCTAAAAACTGTTTATTCAGCTGTATTTTTTAATGTAAGCAGAATGTCTACTATACTTGGTATCATCATAATCTAGATCTTTCCCCTTTTTGTAATTCCACCTCATTCAGTCTATCATGAATTGTGATGACAACACAGAGTTTTGGAACAAGAATACCATGACATGACACAAACATGGGGAATGCAAGGATAATGAGTAAAATGATAACATGGGCATTCTGTTTGGAAGATACACAACACGGTAAGACAACAGCAACTTCAAAATTTGCATCAAAATTATGTATAAAGACTAAGAAGAGCAAATTATATCTCAAATCTCCAAACAGCTTGGGGGTGGGTGGGTAAATATACAGCTATTATTGACACTCACAGCAGTCTAAGAACCCCAAGCTAAAAAATTGACAAGTATAATGTCTTTTTATTGTATGGAGCTGGTTACACAGGCCACTTACCATATGCATTCACAAACGAGGTACTTTACATAATTGTGTTGAGTAAATATAATTATGAAAGACACTGTGGGTAATGAATCTGGAACAAAATGAATCTAATTTCTAAAGCATGAATACTCTTCTAAAGTGAACATTTATATACAGGCTGGTAATATGAACCATTTCATGGAGCATGCTGATTATGAAATATGATTAGTACACAATTAAGCATTTACATTTGCTTATATTTAATGATATCTGAGTGGAGAGATAAGCATAAATACAAACTAGAAGTACTGACTGGGGGAAGATCTGATCAAGCTCCCGTTGAGAGATCCATCAGTTACACAAATGATTAATTCAACAGATGTTAATCATGAAGATACTTACAAAATGAACTTAGGCCTGTGGGTTTAGATAAGCCAATTATGTCATCTGAAAAAGAAGCAACACAATTACCTGCCAGGAAAAAGAAAGTATTCCTAAATTACTTGCACAAGTTAATAAAACACCCATGCTGAAAGTGTTTCTGCGTGAAAATCTGACAATGGATATGGAAATTGATTATTTAAAGACTGTTTGTATTGTTTAATACTTTCATCTAAGACTTTTAATCCTGCTTATATCAAATTGGTATTTCCTAAAGTATGGCTCTCAAAAAAACTCCCACTCCACTGGTTGGCAGAATTTTACAAATCTGGATTACTTTATGGCCTTTTTGGAAAATACTTACAAGTTTCTGAGGCCTTAAGAAGTCCAACCAACCATTTCTACAATATGACTTTATTTAGTTATTTGGTATTAATGGATAACAAAGCCAATCAATCATTCATACAGTGACTTTATTTAGTTGCATTGTATTAATGGATAACAAAGCCAACCAACCATTCATATAATACAACTTTATTTAGTTACATGATATTAATGGATAACAATGCCAATCAACCATTCATACAGTGATTTATTTATTTAATCTATGCAAAACTGATTACAGAAAGTCATAAATTGGATTACTATTTAGCAATTTTAACAATTTTAAATGCCTCCACAACCCTATACTTTGTTTCATTGTGTGATGTTAAGGTAATCAGTACTGAAGACATAACATCACAGCATATGAGTACCTTACTTATTGGCACAATGTTTGACTGTAACGTGGAAAAAAGCCCAAATAAGCTTTTGCTTTTATGTTACCATCTTCATATACAATATTGTTCAGGAGAAGTTTCACAGCCTCAGGTCTGGTGTATTTCTTCTCTTCCATCCATGGTGGATTGCCAGATCTCACTGTACTCTCTTCATCCCATCCTCTTGATGCTTGTGTTTGAATGTTACATTTGATAAAGGTACACCTAATGTGATTAAGCTGTGATAGCTGCAAGGCTTTTCTCAGGCCTTTGAGAAAAAGTTTGTGGTGGAATCCATGAGTCATCTCCTGTGCAATGACACTTAGATTTAATCTGAACTGAAATGTAATTAAAGTGAAATAAAGAACAGCAAAATGGCAAATATAATGTATCACGTAAGTTAATAATGCATACAGATGTTGTTTTTTTTTAATAATCAGATTAATCCAAGATCTTGATGCTATCAGCATATATAAAAAAGTCTGATCAAAATATAATCCAAAACCTTTATGATATCAATATATATATATATATATATATAACCAAGCCTGAAATATAAATGATATCTTGATGATATCAGCATATGTTAATCAAATCTATTCAAAATATAATCTAAGATCTTGATGACATCAGCTTATAACAACCATGTCTCATCAAAACATAATCCAAGATCTTGATGATATCAGCTTATATAAACCAAGTCTAATCAAAATGTAATCAGAAATACAGCATTTACTCAGTGTTAACTTCATCAGATGATAAAAGACATCATTATTATGTGCACATTCTGCTCATAATCAAAGCAATCAGAAATCTTAATGATAAGCATACATCCCAAATTTTATCAAATTCTGCTGATAAATTCTGCTTGAATTTTGACAATCAGATGCCAGAATGTCTTATTAAGACATACAGCTCTGGCTAATAATCAAAATCTGGATCTTGATGACGAGCTTGAATCCAATGTCTGATAAATATATGAAAATTATGATCTAGAGTTGTGACACGCTCAACCAATCAGAAGCTGCATCACCTCATTAGTTGGTGTGGATGCTGCTGATCATCAGTCATCATACTGATAACACAAACCAATATAATCAGCTGGATCAAATTCTGTTCAAACCAAAGATTCGGCCATAATTATGGCAAAAAGCAAATCGAAGCAAGAACTTTTGATTTATTATGCGTAATGGTTTTCATCATCAAGCTCATCCAAGATTAACTTTATATACAAAGTGTTATCAAAATAAGAAACATGGAAATAGTGTATACAAACTCAACCAGTCAGATGCAAGATCATTTCATTCATATGTGCAGATCATTCTCATTAATAAACTTGTCCAATAACTTCATGATATAAGCTAACAAAAAATGTCTGATCAAATTCTGACAAAAATTATTGCTTTTAGATTGGTATCAACCAAACAGATGCAAGATCGCTACCTTCATAAGCACGAGTGACACTCAACATCATTCAACTAATCTTTGATCCTAACAAAAGTAAATGTATTCCAAAATATTTCAAAAACTTACATCCTCTGAAAAGGTAAAAAGCTCAGCCAGTCAGATGAAAGATCCCCTCATCAATATTCATAGACACTGCTCATTATCAAACATACCAATGAATTTAAAGCAATTAGGTTAAATACCAAGTGTGATCAAAATCTGATCAGAAATATGGCATTAAGAGTTGTAATGAGTGCAACCAGAAACATGATCATGCAATTAGTTTTAATGTCACTCGTCATTAGTTTTAAATTAATGTCACTCGTCATTAAAAGCATCCAAGATCGTGATGACATTAGCCTAATGTACCACATGTGATCAAAATTTGTTCAGATAGGAAGACTCTACAGTACAAAACAAGTTCTGCCAACCACATGCAAGAATGCCTCATTAATATGCATAAATCTTCTAATAATCAAACCTGAATGAAATTGATTAATAATAAAAGCCTACATACCAAGTCTGAAAATACCCCACAATAAACAGAAATATGGCCTATACAAGAGTAACAAGGTCAGCCAATCAAATGGATGATCACCTTTTACTATGTATGGATGCTGTCATAATCAAACTTATTCAAAATCTTGGTGATATTGTAAAACCTGTTTTGGGAGGCCATAAATCATAAAGACCGTCTCACATGAGAAAACCACAATTTTCATGCACATATAAAATGTATTATATAATGATTTTACAGTGTCCTCTGATGACATACTATCTGTCATTGGGGACATTTGATTGGGGGAAGGAAGGCCTCTCACACTGATTTCATTGTATTAACCCTTCTGATATGTGTCAAGCATGGTCACAATCTTCCACAATGAAATCTTAAGAGAGGTATCATGCTCTGCCAATTAGATGCCAATTCACCTAATTAGCAGGTGTATATATCTCCTTCATAACCATACTTGTTGTAGATCTTTATGATACAAGTTTACATATCAAACCTGATTAAAAAATATGGCATCCTGAGTTTTAACAAGCTCTGCCTATCAGATGCCATGTATTATGAACTTTGTTTTATTTTCATGTTGTATAATTTCCAAAAATAGCTCAAGTTCCTGATGGATATTTATACTTTCCACTTATTTTAATACAAGCTGACTTTATCCTTTTCTCAACAAAAGGATTGTTCACTGTGTCTTATCAAGACAAGTTTTTCTTTGTAACACCATCTCACCTGTGTCCATAAGCTTGTCAGTATCTTATCATGACAAGTGTTCTGTAGAACACTGTCTCACCTGTCCACAGGGTCATCATATATCTCAGGACATGTTCTGTGAAACTGTCCCACTTATCCATATGCTTGTCAGTAAAAGTGTTTTATAGCACAATGCCTCTCACCCATACTCAAATGCTTGTCAGTATTTTATCACAAGTGTTCTGTAAAACACTGTGTCCATGGGACACTATGTCCTTACACTTGTTAGTATCTTATAAGGACATGTTCTGCTAAACACTGCCTTAACTGTGTCCATATTCCATATGGATGTCAGTATCCTGTCTTAGGATGTGTTTTGTGAAACAGTGTCTGACCAATATGCTTGTCAGTGTCATATCAAGACAAGTATTCAATGAAGCACTGTCCACATGCTTTATGTCAGTAACTTTTAAAGACAAGTGTTCTGTGGAACACTCTGTCTCATCTATGTCCATATTCCACATGGATGTCAATGTTCTATCTTAGGACATAGTCTGACCTGTGACCAATATGCTTTTCAATGTCTTATGAAGACAAGTATTCCATGAAACACTGCGTCTGACCTGTGACCAATATGCTAGTCAGTATCTTATCAAATAAGCGTTCTGCTGACATGTTTGACCTATGTCCATAGGCTTGTCAATTTCTTATCAAGACAAGTGTTCTGCAGAATACAGTATCTCACCTGTGTCTGTATGCATGTCAGTATCTTGTGAAGACAAGTATTCTGGGGAACAATGTGTCTCACCTGTGTCCATATGCTTTATCTAGACAAGTGTTCTATGGAATACTTGCTTGCCTGTATGCTTGCGAGTTCGTCCGTGAAGATGACAAGGACCACTTTAGTCATCCAATGTTTGAGGGGAATCAATAGGTCTGTGGGTGGACAGGTGCATGAAGAGGCTAATATGTGCCCGTAATGTTCTATGGCAGTGTGGACAGGGGATGGCAGCAACAAAAATCATAGGGTCACTAGCTCGAGCTTCCTGGCCTGCCTCCATTGTTCTGCTGTGGCTGTCCTGTTGGCCTTGCAAGCTGCAGTGCCTTCACCAATGGAGAAGTGCCACATGCCCCTATCCTAAGCAGTCAGCTCCACATGTATGCTTGTAAACCTATCAAGACAAATCTTCTGTGAAACACAGAATCTCAACCTGTTCATATGCTTGTCAGTATCTTTTCAAGATCAATTTTCCACTGAACAGTCTCCTGCTCATCAGTATCAATCAAGGCAATTTTTTGTGTGTCTCACTTGTGTCCATATGCCTGCCAGATAAATGTACTGAGGTGAGATTGCAGGGTACCAAAATTGCAGAATGCAAAGCATTAGGAACTGAACATGGCTCCTTGTTGGCAAAATGGCTCGCACATACCAAATGTTTTATGTATTTCACCCAGACTACTGATATTAAATAAAATATCTTGTATCTCTCTCTCAATTTGTTTTTACCTGCCCATGGGCAAGTATCTTGCAAACTTGAACATGCCTGAACTGAATTTGAGCTTGTCCTGAGAATCGAGCACGTGGATTTGTAAATCCGTGCTCTACCTGGCATAATAGACCCTGGATGTTGAATTTCTCCTGCCCTGAATGATGCAATTGACAACCTGCATGTAATGGTGCAAAACTGTGTTGAATAATCTTTGTACACAGTGTAGATAATTTCATAGTACATTTTTTAATGGTCAGTATGACACATACCCATTGTGATTGATGTATTGGCTAGTCTTGCAATAAATCATTGACTGTGGGGGGTAGAATCTGCTCTGCTTGGGACATGAATTGAATTTTAATTAGGACCTGCTTGCCTAATAGGAACAGATGAGAGTGCAATGTTAAGGTTAGGTCATAGTGGTAAAATGTCCAATGTTGATATGAACCACAGGAAATTTTGGTTTCGCCATCATTTCTCAGAAAAATATTGGGCTCCAATGGTACTATTACGATATATGCTTGATAATAAAATTTTAATATCATTGGTTTTAAGTGAAGCGATAATATCATATCATTCACAAAAACAAATCTGGTTACCAAAACCCAATGAAATAATTACCAATAATCCCGATGAAATTGAATATGAAAATACACTTGCAAAGGATCTCAGCAGAAAAATAATTGGTAAGTTTACTCAGGGTAGTTCATGTGATCATAAACGAACTTGATTTTATAATTGCTGATACAATGGAGAAAGGTACATTTATAAGTCGAAGTAATGCTTATTTGTCTGATTGAACTAAATTAGGTACAATTTTGAGCTATACTGATGGTGAGTCACATCAGTTTACTCATTTAAGATCTTCAATGTTAGCATATGTTTCAATAAATTTATTATCGATGATAAACAGATTTCCTGATACTGCAGTTAAGGTTGCCAGATTCATTTTATATAAATAAAAAATATACGGATTTGTTAAAACAATTACTTGGCTCTGATGCATCATGGGGTGAATGGAGAATAAAACAAGAAAATATACCTAGTTATTCTGAATCTGCTGACATTGAAATTATGGTGACATATTACAAGAATAATAATCAAGTATTAAAATCATCAGCACCATCAGTATATGATCCTGTGGCCAGACATAAAACCATTTATCTTAATGGATGCGGTTGTTCTGGTAAAACAATGAGTGCGATTGAATTATTCCTGAACAACTGTTCAGATGTGGTTGTTTTGACACCCACACATAGATTTGCCAGAGAAATGAACAAACGTGAAGTAAAATCTCAAACTTATCAGAGTTTCTTTAAATGGTGCAGAGACGCATGGACTTCTGAATGAATGGGTGAGAAATACATTCCTAAATTATTATCTGGGATGAAATTTGTATGGTATCGTTGGAAGTATTAAAAATGTTTCTTGATTGGTTATTAACGAAAAATACCACTGTGATAATGTGTGGTGATCATGGTCAACCGCCGCCTTTTGTTGGACAGTCTCCACAGGAGTGGCTGAAAATGTATGTAGATTATTATAAGGAGATAACCGATAATCATAGAGCTATTGATGAACCACTGAAAGAATTTAAAAAGTTAATCAGACTGTAGCCAGATAAAATACAGTGAGAGATAATGCATGAAGTAATTCCAGAAACTCCTATAAATAATTTTTGGAATTTGTGGAAGCCTGCTGAATTGATAGTTGCAAGTAGAAAGATAGTTCGTGATACACTTCAACAACAATTATTTGTGTTACATAAAGAAAAATTTTCAAATCTACCTGTACCATTGTGTTATCGTCCAGCAGATACTCGACAACAGAACATCGAAGTTGAGATTCCTGGAACCTTGACAGAGTCAAAGGAGAAACAAATTCTTGTACTAAATGATATTATTTTAGTTCCTGTCAGTGCTGTTGAGAGCGCGTTAACGATGGACAAAACTCCATGGACACTAGGATATGCCATAACGATTCATTCGTCACAGGGATTAACTATTTCTGATACAAATATCTGGATTATTGATGATCTGATCGAATGGTCAAATTTAGTTTATCTCGCAGTGTCTCAAATCAGAAGAATATCTCAGCTGCGAAGGGTTATCATAGACAATAGTGACACCGATGATGTAGTTAACAACGAAGTTATCAAGAAAAAATTATTTGGTTATAAGCAATGTGACAAAAAAAATAAACGCGACTTTGATCTCAATGCTGAATTTATCAAGACACTGAAACAACAACAGAATAATCATTGTGTGAACTGTAACACAGTAATGTTGTGGCGGTATTCGAATAATAATCCAAGACAGTTTACCGTAGACAGAATTAATAGTCATCTTGGTCACACATGCGAAAATGTGACGCTGACCTGTCTTGAATGTAATCAACGTTGAGGAGCCAGTTTACAAAAGTGAATGTGGTGGTAATTGTGTGTCTTCAGGAATTACTTGTAATTGTTCACATACAAATCCATGTTATGGAGCAGTTGAATCTAGTCTGTAGATTGCAGGTCTACCTGTGGATCTTACCATGCTAGAAATTTTACGTGTGGTCACACTCCTGATAGGATCAGTTGCTCTTTTTTTCACCCCTTCAAGTTTACCAGGTTCATATAAATATCTTACAGTCACATTACCTAGTACTGGTTGTTTTGAGAAGGAGTCATGTCGTTGTATTGTTATATATCTCTTTGTGAGGATGGATAAAGAAGGCAATGATATTATTGATTTTATCACTGATATTGATGAAGCTCCATCTGTAGATAGTGAGTGTCCGATGAGTAAACGAACACGCATAAAAAAAAATGAAAACTCGAGCATCAAAGATAAGTAACAAAATGAGCTAACCCAATCGGTTGGTTAGAGGCTTCAGTTTGACGTTATTGACCTTGTATTTTCAGCCTTTGTAGGAACCTTTATTTTTCAAAATGACATTTCAGGCAAATGGTCTGTTCACCCTCTCTGCTGCTATAAAGTATGGAGATTAGTGCCAAAAACAAGAAACTGATGACAAACAACACCAACGGCATCAGTGCAGAAATAAAGGTCATTGTACAGAGGCTTGAAACACTCATAAGCTTCAAGTACTAGGGATCAATTATCACCGATGAAGGCTCCAACCCAGAACACTTTGCAGGATTGCCAAAAAGCAGCAATAACAAGGTTGAGACCAATATGGAAAGACACCAACACTGCTCTTGGTTCCAAAATAATTCTGATGTGCTCGAGTGTCATATCCATTTTTCTGTATGCTTGTGAAACATGGACGCTCACATCTGAGCTACAAAGGATTCAAACCTTCAAAATGAGATGCTACAAGATTTCGGACATCTCATACATTGACCATGTAACCAACAACGAAGTCCACAGCAGGATCCAACGAGTCATCGGACTCTATGAAGACCTCTTGACCACTGTGAAAAAACGCAAACTGAAGTCGTACGGTCGTGTCTCAATATCATCTGGACTGGCAAAAACAATCTTGCAAGGGACAGTGGAGGTGGGGTACAGAAGAAGAGGCAGGAAGAAAAAGAGGTGGGAAGACAACATTTAAGAGTGGACAGGCATGGGATTTGGAAATTCCCAAAGGGCAGTATAGAACAGGGAAATATGGAGAGAATTGGTTGTAAAGTCAATTGTAGTGCCCTAACGACCTCTTGGGTTACGGGATTGATGATGATGATGATGAACATGATTATATACACATTATAACTAATAGTTAAAGTGTAATCAACGATACGAGCCCCTGCGTTCTCCTGTGTATATTCAAGTCATATGTGACGCTGCAAAACTTAACTAAGATTAGGATCTTAAGGCAATTCACACTATACAAACCTTATTCAAAAGACCGCGTTACAACAACGAGAACATCGCAAGGTCCAAATTGAATTGATACTTAAGGGAAACTTCCGAGGAATACCGAAGCCTTACATCATGGGGAGATAACTGGAACAACAAAAAATACAGGCCATCATTGGGCGACACGTGAATCAGCCAAAGAGAAGAACGTATCTAATATATCGTTTTTGCTCGAGCTTCGCACAAAAAGACCAGTAAGGTAGATTCTGTTCAATACTTGTTTCTTGTTGTCAGTTTGAATACCTGCAAAACATATTTGTTCTTTTTCCTATATGTTTGTATGTTGTTTGTTTTTAAGGGCTGTTGGTATTGCTCAATTCAGTGTACACGTGGGTGGGGGATAGTCCTACAGTGTAAGACGTATCACATGTTATTTATGTTTTGGTAGCACCAAAACAAAAATATCATGTGATACGTTTTACGTTCTTGAACTAGGTGGGGGATGGTTAGACCTACAATGTAAGATGCCTCCCCTGATGCTTTTGTGTTTTGGGGTCTCCAAAAATATAAATATCATGGTCTAACCTCAGGTAAAAATATAACAAACAAATCTCTAATCCCAGATGAAGTCAAATGATCAATGATGACAACTCATGTACACTGAGTACACGTATTTTTACGTACCGCATTTTATTTCTATTCTTTCTGTCTTCTGATAGTTTTTGGTTAGAAAAAATAAATACTTGCCCTTTCAAAGCATGCAAAAGATTTGGATCATACATGTATGATCATATTGTTGATATATACATAGACTGTCTAGACCATATGAATATGGCTGATGATAGATCATGCGTTTCCTTTGTCAGATCAAAGTAATATCTCGTATGTTTGTTACCTACACAACTTAAAAAAGATTAAACTGAGCTGCTGAACATGTTACAGATTGATACCACTACACTAGTTCTTATAGAGCTGTATTAACATCTCAGAACTGGCCAACTCTTCAGCTTCATAGATATGGCTTTATTTAGACTGGGTTTCCTTTAGACTCATATTTCTGTGCATTTGAGCCATTGAATGGATTTCCTTTAGACTCCAGATCTGTATGCATTTGAGCCATTGATTTGATTTCCTTTAGACTCCAGATCTGTATGCATTTGAGCCATATAATGGATTTCCTGTTGACTCTCTAGATATCTGTGCATTTGAGCCAATCAGTGGGTTTCCTTTAGACTCTCTAGATATCTGTGCATTTGAGCCATTGAATGGATTTCCTTTAGACTCTCCAATCTCTGTGCATTTGAGCCATTGAATAGGTGTCCTTTAGACTCCCCAGGTTTCTTTACACACGAGCCATTAAATGGGTTCCATTAGGCTGTCAAAGTTGATATGCATTGAATGGGTTTTCATTGTGTTCCCCAAGTATTCACGCATTTAAGCTAATGTGTTTCCTGTAGGTTCTCCAGGTTTGTATGCATCCAAGTTGTTGAATGGATTTTCATTTCCTTTCCATTTAATCCCCCACTTAACAAATTTGAGAATATTCTGGTAAAGAAGGTGGCTGCATACAAAAATAATGTAAGAGTATGCTTGTCCATTATATACCTACATGTACTCTCCTAACACTGATAATATTCTTGCAGATTGTGTGTGTGTGTGTGTGTGTGTGTGTTTCTGTGTATTTATGTAGCATTTTACAGTGACCATTTTGTGCTAGCAGAAAGGTGAAGTTCAAAAACTAATTAAGAGAATTAGGTAGTTGGCCAATTTAATGTTAAGCGAAAGAGGCTTTATCAGTGTGACTTGTGGATGATAAATGACTGAAAAATGAGGAGATTTAAACTTTAACCCCTAAAGTGCTCTATTGCTTTGCAGTACAAGATCCCTCAGTGCTGAATTGTTTGAGACTAGCACTTTAAGGGTTAAAACAAGGGACTGCTCTGGTAGTCTAGTGGTTATAGCATCTGCCTCAGATGCTGGAGGTCGCATGTTCGAACCTCGGCCAAGTCATACCAAGGACTTATTAAAAAAATGGTACTAACAGCTGCCTCACATGGTGCTCAGAATTAAGAGGTTAGTTCAAGACTGGTCGGCCTGGTGTCAGGATAATGTGACTGGGTGGGGCATCATGCTATGTGTCTGCAGCATGATGCTCCAGTGCTAGACATCACTGTAAACTGCCACACAGCAGACATCGTAGTGATATGACTGAAATTTTTTTAAAGCTATGTTAAAATTCCAAATCACACACACACACACACCAACTTTAAAATATGTCAGATCAGAAAAGGGACAGATCAATAGTGCCTTACAGAATTTAAAGAAAAGAAAAAGAGATGTTATATATCACTCAGGTTGATCTTATCATCATGCTTGTTGCAGGATTTGGAGGTGACATTAAGACTATTGAGTGAAAGGTAAGACATGTAGACAAGTTAAAATGTATGTCACGTTCATAATTTGTCATTTTATGTTTGTATACTGGTATAAATCCACATGAATTTAGCCCATTGGTCACAGACTTGAACCAGTAGCAGATCCAGGTTAGTAGTAAAAATAAAAGTACATTTTTCATTGGGTTTTTTTTTAATAATTCTGGAGTGTGATGTACTTTTGATTGCCACTTTGACAATGCTTTATGGCCCCTAAGATTATGCTTTATTGTGCCCCTGATTATGCTTTATGGCCCCTTAAATTATGCTTTATTGCCCCCTCGATTATGCTTGATTGTCCCTTAAATTATGCTTTATTGAATCCTTGATTGTGCTTATACCTCTTTAGGGGATGCCATGTATGTGTATCTGCATCTCACAATACAGCCATGAATCTCTAGTAGATATTGACAGTATTGACTGTGCTAAACAGTTCTTTTTCTATTTTATACAGATGGCAAAAAGCTTGAGAAGCAAGTGGAAGAGGAAGATGAGAAATGTGAGGAGAGAAAAGTTTGCCAAGAAGGAGCTGGAGCAGCTGAAGAAGACTGTTGCTGCAGGAGATTCTGGCATGACAGAGATGAAAGAAATTTACACAGGTTTTAAAACAATGTAGATGTTGATGAAAGCGTAAAAGTTCCTTATATTTTATTGTCATGGAATGTATCAGGTTTACAACACTGGAATAATAGCAGTAATGAAATGGAAATAGACATTGGGAATATTGATGAATTAAATTCTGTAAATGACATGGCAATACGTGATGAAATATATTTTGTAAATTACTTGGCAATAAATATATAAGAACAAATGACACCACACACCTGTATTTTTTTTATTAGCAACATAAACTCATCCCACATTTCATCAAAGAGCAACATAGTGGCAGTATACTGCTCTAATTGGAATAGAATGGTATAGCATAGATAGTATTTTATTTTGCAAAGTGATGGAGTTACTTTTGAAGAAATTGTGCTGCCAGGCAAAAGAAATCACCTAAAATTGCATGACTCTTTTGTTAAAAATGGATGTCTGTGGCAATAAGGAATCTTCATGTCTTGGTAGATTATGCATGTTTGGTACCAAGTGATAATTGCTGGTGCAGTCTTCTAACAGATGTGCTACTACTCAATGAAGGCTCTTTGACATAAAATTAAAAACAGTAGAACTTTCCTTTAAGAAAATTCATTTGGTTGAGAAATATCTTAGGATTATTTTTTCGCCGAGAGTCACCTATTTTTGAGATTACCATTAAAATCGTTACAATCAAATATGGTGGGTTTTTTTTTAAACTTTGACAAAACTCAAGAAAGCACACCCTATCATTGTATAATTTTTGTAATTAACAAGGCAGGGTCTATAAGTATTGATGTATAAAATAGAAAGGAAGCTAAGCATTATATTATTGTAAAGACTTACTGCTTGGCTAAAAGAATACACTAGTCACTGCCATCTCTTTTTTTTGTGTAATTGAAAAGGTAGGATCTATAAGCATTGATGTATATAATAGAAAGGAAGCCAATGTTTCCTTTTACCCTCATATTTGCTTCAGAGACCCCCAAATTTTTAATTTGACCCCCAGTTTTGATACCAGAGTTTGTTTTTTACTCAGCCTGACCCCCAGTTTTGACACCAAGGAGATTTTTGACTCACAGTTTGGCACTCCTAGGGGATACACTGGGAAGCTAAACATTATATTATTGTAAAGGCTCACTACATGGCTAAAAGAGTACGCTAGCCACTGTCATCTCTGACCACTCTGTTGGCCTATTGGTTTGAGCGTCCACCTCAGATGCGTGAGGTCACGGGTTCAAACCCTGGCCAAGTCATACAAAAAACTTCTAAAAATGGTACTTGCAGCTGCCTCACTTGGCGCTCAGCATTAATGGGTTAGTGGTAGGTCTGGTCGGCCTGGTGTCAGGATAATGTGACTGGGTGGGACATCATGCTACATGTCTGCAGCATGATGCTCCAGTGCTAGATGTCACTATAAACTGTCACACTGCAGACATTATTGCGATATGACTGAAAAGTTGTTAAAGCTACGTTAAAAATCCAAATCACACACACACTGTCATCTCTGCTGCTCAGTCTGGCTGAATACCGTATATACTTTTGTAAAGCAACTTCACCACTATTTGTGTAAAGGAGTAGATGTAAAATTAGGTACGCAATTATTGCATAAACTGACATTTGGATAATTTGATGCCACAGTATGATCCAATAGTATTTAATGGAAGCAAAAATTTCAGTTCAAGCTACCATGTAATTTGTGTCTTAAATTACAAAAGCTGAGCATCTGTATGACACGGAACTTAGTATGTTGCACTGATCAGATGACATATTGTAAAAGTTATATGCTTTGATTATTTAGATGATGCTTAAGAGTCCTTTTTGTTAAGGTCTTGAATAAACTAGGGGACTTCATTCTGTAATAGCATGTATGAATCATTACAAACATGAGTGAATGTTTGAGAAAGAATACCCAGGTGTTAACTACACCTGTTTGTTCCACTGAAGAAGATAGGATCACTTTAGTACTAAACTGATGAAGGAGTAAGAATATTGGTTCTATATATATACTTGCTTATAAGTCGAATCAAACAGCAAACAACAAAGATCCAGATCCGCCTTGCCTGCAGTCCGGGTCTGTGTTGTTTGTTCTAGTGATTACTTCTGTCAAACTGCACAGACCCAGATGAGCTGGTGCATTATGCAACAGCAGATATGGGTCTGTGCATTTTGCAGATGGACTTGTAAGCAAGTACATGCTGTACTAAACTTAACTGTATAGGCTATATTGGTAAATTTTTTAAAAAAGGACAAACTTTCATAACTGCAGAGGCAGATGATGAAAACAATTAACAAAGTAAAAAAAACAACCTATAAAGTTGTCCAGAAACCAGCGTTTATATTTATTACTATAAATCATGTGTATAAAGTACAGTGTGACCCCGCTGTAGTATGCTCCATTATCACACGAATTCGGATATAATACGGTCGTTGTGTGGCTCCCGAAATTTAATACAGTAGAACCTGTCATGAGCGACCTCTGCTATGAGCGACCACCTGTCATGAACGACCACAATCGTAATGCACGGATCGATTTTATTATATAAACGCTCTGTAATGAGCGACCACCTGCTGAACGCGACCAGCGACCGCGAATTCTTGGCAAAATATGCATTTCAACACTGCTATGAACGACCGCATCGCAAAAAACAGAGATCAACACCATTGACCTTGACTTAATTCTTTGTAAACACGAGAGCTCAGGATGCATGTAGTATGCAAACAAAGTGCACATTAAATAACACTGAACAACCATAAGGCAAGATAAACACCACTAACCGTCATTTAATCCTTTGTATCAACGACCGCATAAATAGTAAAGATTGTTCAAATACAGTATTTAAAAAAAAAAAAAATTGGCTACCTACCAGTTGTGTGAAATTTACAAGTCCGGCATATGGTGTCATTTGTAAATTGCTGTAACCAGACTAAAGTACATGTCACTAACCGCCATTGTAGTGACGAAGTCATGTGAATTGCCAGTAAGATTAACCATTTTTTATCAAAGGGAGTAATGATGGACATACGCGGTCAATTTAGAGGTTTGTATTTTTTCTTTATCTTTGTGAAAACCCACACATTGCCGGTAGTCCTAATGTGCCAGTGATAAATCTTTTGAAAGGGCTTCAGTGTAGGGTTGAGTACATCATTTGTCTTTCCAGTTAATCTGTAATGCCTGCGGGTGAATGAGGTCTTTGTCTTTAACACTAGTAAGTGAGAATCGTTTCCGGATTTTTTTTTTTTTTTTTACAGTGTTTCACCAAGCCACCATTTGTTTACCCAGGTGCAGATGGTTGCAACCTTTGTTTATCAAGCTATAACGCTGGTGATTTAAACTTCGTCTCAAAAAAATGTATTGTTTCTTGATGAGTTAATTATTTTGGGGGGTTTCATTCATTGGTAAATAATATATATTTATTCCACATTTCCCCAAATCCTGATCAAAATCAAAATACATCTAGTCATTATTACATCAACACTAATAACAATGACAGAACCTCCGATGAAAAAAAGAAAACTCCTAACACTGGAAGAAAGATTTAATGTAATTGAAAGAAGTGAAAAAGGGGAGACAGCTCGCAAAATAGCAGCCAGCTTAAACGTCAGTAAAACGCAGATTCAGAATGTTATCAAAGACAAGGAGTCCATTAGAAACGAATGGCAGAAAGGTGCACAAGCACAGAGGAAATATGCCACAGCACGACGGACATTGTATGGAGATCTAAACGAGCGAGTATGGGAGTGGTTTTGTGTTTCAAGGAGTAAAAACATACCAGTAAGTGCAAAGCTGATTCAGGAAAAAGCAATTATTGTCTCAGTAGAACTGAATTATGATGACTTTACTGCATCAAACGGATGGCTGGAGAGCTTCAAAAATAGATACAATATCACAGCAAGTGTGCTCAGTGGAGAATCAGCTGATGTGAATTTACAGACAGTTGATGACTGGAAAAAAAAGACTACCAGCCATCATATACATGTGCTAATACATGTACATATTCAGGTGATGTTCAAATATAAATTTGATTCACATTGTTTGATAGATGTACACTGTATATCTTTATTATGTAAAGTTATTTTGAGAGGAATGCATGCAATATTTAACAAGATTTATGAATAAAGGATATGATACATGTACAGTGAGTATGGGTATTTTTTTCTTCAGTGCTAACTACTAACCCTGGAAACCAGTCCATTTTCACACACCTGTTATGAGAGACCACCTGTCTTGAGAGACCACTTTTGGTTGGCAGAAGGGGCGGTCTCTCAAGACAGGTTTCACTGTATACATGTATTTTTCTCATACACAAAAAAAATTCTTCCTTAAAAGTACAAAAAAAACCAAAGTTTATTATCATTTTAGGGAAGAGATTGTGTATGAATAATACAAGACAATTGTGGCTAAAATTTTATATGCATTTTTCTCATACACGAAAAAATTGTGGTTTTTTTTCTTAAAAGTATGAAAAATAACGTGTAAAAAGTTTATTCAGGAATCGCTCAGGGCTTCACCAATGTCACAAATTGCGATATTTGTTTCCTTATTTGTGGCAAAATATACCATCTGGCAATTTTTTTTTGATTGGCGACATTGTTGGCTGTTTAAACTTGTATATACAACCATTTGTTTGGAGTGGAGAAGTTCAGAGGCCCCATGAAAGGAAGCCGCAAAGTTGATATAAAATGCACTGAAATTTATCTATTGTTACATAAACAAATTCTTTGTCCATATTGACAAACCATCTTAACAGTGCATTGTTATATCATAATCCGCTTATGTTGACATCTAGCATGAGTGCTGTATGTTTTGAGATATCTGCTTTTGTTTTCAAATTTACATGTCTGGTAGCGGCTATCAACCGGACGGGGCATTATCTCATAATCTATCTTTCGTTAGATTTTAGGCTGCTCGTTAGTAATTAATATATTTACATAGACTGACATTTGTATGTGGATGGTAAGTAAAATTCCTCTTCTTTTCACTCAGAATTAAATCCTTCAGAACATTCACATTTTCTGTAGTAATCCCTGTCATCAGACCAGAACACCGGCGTCTCTATTGTCGATTGACCCTTTCTTTAAATTTCTGACGCATGCGTGGAAGGCAGCATCACTCCACTACCATAAAAAAAGCTCTCACTTGTCTATTCAATAGGCAGGGAGGAACAGTAACTACAATTGACCATACGACGGCCAATTCATTTAAAAGAAAATGTACCCAGATAAAATAGTTGAAATTTCAAAGAAAACATTACCTTTGAAGCACTGATTGTTTTGAAAACATACTAAGCAAATGGGGAAAAAAATCAGTCTCAATCATGTAGTACAATTTTTTGATGTTGCTGCCACAATAAGAAATGGCCATTTGTTTGGTTCTCCAAAGCTGCCCTTTAGCGGTGACTTCAATAACGCATGCACCCTTCATCAAAGAAAGCCGACTACAATCTTCAATAAAAACAAAGAACCTTTCGTCAAAGGAAGTCAGTACCAAACTTAAATAAAAGCAATGGAATCTGATGGATTGTTTCATTTTCCAACGTGACTGGAACACTTTTACTGTGCTGTGAAAGTTTCCTTTTTACAGGAAAAAAGTTTATGCTTACGAACTCTACCGATGGCGCTTAAAGCGCAAACTTTTACCGACTTAGGACATACTGAAAAGTAAATGTGCTTCATCATTTGTTTCGTGAATGTGCTTTTTTTTCTACTGAATTCAGACCTATATGACCTGTGACAAAGTTATTGAATATTTTAAATGTGTGTGTGTGCATATTTTCGATGGAATTACTTGTATTGTGGATTCAATGTATGTGACGTGATTCGCGGGTGAGTACACGGTGTTGATACTTTATTCATTGCTATACATTAGACATGTATATATAATCAGTATACACGTATATGTACCAATGCGTGGCTCTCTGAATAAAGTAAAATATTATATATGCCTTCTCTGTTTTTACTACAGGTGTATTTCTCATTTAATATGCATCAATTTAAGATGATAACTGTGCCAATGAAGCCCGTATTTTTGCGCTCGCATTTATTACCTACACACACACACACACACACACATTTTTTTTAGGTACGTGCATCATTTTCTTCAGCTAACTGACCTGGTTGCATATAACACGGTTTGGTCTATAACACTGTCTGGTTCTGTGGCTCCCAATTACCATGTTATAGCGGGGTCACACTGTAGCATTAATCGTCTTGATTAAGTTTAGAATTTTATTTGACCTCTTGTTTATTGTCATGATTTATCAAATTTACAAATTGTACATTTCATTCACGATAAGAAATGCATTACACTGTTATCTATTTGTATACAGCTCACAAGATTTTTCATATCTCCATTCTGAAGAAAGAGTGGAGAGGATTAAGAAAAAACACTCCACAATCTCAGCATGTATCAATAAACTTATGTTTCTAATATAAAACTAACATACATGTTTTCATACTGTCCAGTATAAATACTCATAGATCTTACTCATAGGAAATTAATCCCATTTGTAAGTATCATAAAATGATTTTTTTTTGTTCTTCTGTTGAGAATTAAAACAAATTCTCAAAGGCTCTCCAGATATTGTTAAAATATATACAAAAATATAGAAACATCATATCTTTCAGGGTATATGTTAGAAATATATTTTTATTTACTTTGCATTCCAATAGCTTCTTTACATAAAACTTACTAAAGTTTCATTAAATTTCTACAACTTTTCGGCAAGTATAATGATGTGACTTTCATGCTTAGATATGAAACTTTGAGATTTCCAACCATGGATGTCCAGCACTTCCAAAAATTATATTTTAATGGAAGGCATACCTGAATATTAGTTACACATTTTTACAAAACTAATACTAGTAATAATATGGGTAATAATGACCAGTAATAATATACATAATAATGATGACTGTATACTTGACAAGTACACTATGGTCATACAGATCATATCTCCTTAGATTTCAAACTTCTCCCATTAGTGCTTTCAAAGAGAAATACCACATATACTTGCTTATAAGACAAGTCCAACTGCAAACTGCACAAACCCAGATCTGCCATCGCATGATGTCTGGCAGATCTGGGTCTCTGCAATTTGTTAGGAGGAACCAGTAGAACCAACATTATAGACCCTAATCTGCAGGTGCATTATGCTACAGCAGATCAGGATCTTTGTTTATTGCCATTTGACTTGACTTATAAGCCAGTATATATGGTAAATTCTCCATATAATGTTGACATTCTTTGACCACTGAATTGGAAAATACAATTTTTTTTTCATGCCCTTTCAACTTGCATCAGGGGCATCTTGATTTGGTCCTTTCTCTATGTGCATCACTACATCTATTGAGCCTTCATAAGAAGCTTCTCAGTGAGATTGCACAAGAACTACTCAGCATAGACAAGTGAAAGTTGCAAGTATATTTTTTTACGTATGTAGATGGACCAACATTATTTTCAAGATAATGACAGCAAATTAAGAACTTTTTCTTTTTTCACATTAGTCAAATTTTTGACATACTTTTTTAAAGCATCTTTACGAAAAAACTGTCATCAACACAAATAAAACCACTCAAGGTATAAAAAAGTATGCTTATTGAGATGCAAATGTAGATGACCTGATTAGAATTTCATGTAAGTATGTCAAATGTTTTATGTTTCAAAATTTCAAGAATGACTTAACCAAATCTAATACATTTTCTAGGTATTGCATTATTATCATTATTTCTTTATCTGTTTATCAGTCAAGACAGCATCAGATCTAAAGCAAGAAAGAAAGCTGAAAAATGAGACAGGTAATTTAAACAATATAGCTTGTTTCATATATTCAAATTATCTAAAATTTTTATTATCTAAAATTTTTATTCTACTCATGTCTTGGCAGCAAAGCGGTGAAATGCATTTCATAAGTTACATGCTGGCAAGGGAAATGATTGTATTGAAACATCTCCAATCACCAAACAGTTCAAAATGTTTGTAATTTTTGTAAATGGTTCTTTTCTGTAAAAGTACGACCATTGCAAATCCTTGGGTTGATAATGCATTTTGCTGTAGTCAAATGTAAGCAAGAATACAAGGAACGTGTTTGGACCTGAAAGCAGTAAGTTGGGTTTAGATACTATCCTCAGTGTTCCAGCCAATGTTTGACCACAGCAAATTATCAGTTACTGTATTATAATTTAATCACAGACAAAATGTAGGTCTGAGCAATTCCACTTGCCCAGTGCCTGGGATATAACTTTGATTCAGCATGTACAAACTGAGGTTTGGAGTCCAAAAGTTGAGAGAGAGGGGGGTTGTGTTCAGTTCATATTGCTTTATACTGGTACTTTATGAACTTACCATAGTACTTATATCAACACTATTTTGTAGCATCTGTTACAATTACCGGTCCTTTATTTCATGATGCACTATCAAAATCTGTCACTTCTTTCTTGTAGTCAGTGTTGAGGCAGTCTCATATTTTCTTGTGCAGACATGATAATCAGAATGCTTATATATGAAGCAAGTTTTGACAGATAGGGAATAAATTTGTAACTTGTTATCCATTACATTTTAATTGTAAGATTTGTACTGCATATACTCGCTTCTAAGTCAGTTCAGATATTTGGATCTGCTATAGCATTCTGCGCCTGCAGATTAGGGTCTATTATTTGTTCAACTAATTACTCCTTACAAACTGTACAGACCCAGATCTGCCAGTGCATTATGTGCTTGCAAATCTGAGTTGGTGCAGTTTGTAGATGGATGGCCTTATAAGCAAGTATATACAGTAAGTATACTGTATTTGCCAATTTTGAGGTCATAACCTGGCCATAAGTATAGGAAGTAATCTCCTTCCTAATAATTGTGCTGTCCAATGAAACTGCCTGACTTTAGGGTCCAGTGAAATGTGACATTTTGCCAACTCTCAAAAGTGGGTTGTTTGTAAACAAAAGGATTGAAGATGATCATTATATTTGACTGTTCATTTCAGTCTTTCATCCATGTCTCTCATCAATTTCTTTGCCATTATGCACTATCAACATATCACACTGTACATAACATCTTTCACACATAACTTGCAGAATTAATAATTAATTTCAAATATGAATAGAAATACCAAATATTATCTAAAAGAACCATTTTCTAAACGTTTGACTCGGATCGTGCATTAAACTGTGAAAAGTTATGATTGTGTGAAATGGCATTAATGTACATTGTCCTTATTAACTAGCATTAACGTGTTTGTTTATGAATATTCTTATTCTGTTTTTTTTTTTAAATTTTGTATCACCAGTCTATGAGGAGTGAGTGCTGTGGAGGATTCACTTTTGACCCACTGTCAATTTGTGCATTTGTCTATAACAAACAGTATAGTGAAAACCAAAATAAAAAGAAGGAAAACTAGAAACAATCACATCAATGAAAGGAAAAAATGAGTACATTATGAGTGTTTTATCTACAAATGGCTTCATGTAAGTCATCTGACTCATCAAGGCAAAAAACAGTGAGTCAAAATCCAAACCTATGAGTCCTATTCAAGCTGATGATCAGTCTAAAGTAGTTTTTAAAAAATAATTATATTGTTTAAATACACAACAAAAATATTAGTTATATAATGTGACTAAAGCCAATAAGGCAATTCCTTTGCCAGAAGCATCTGAACATTCTGTATTTGTTAAAAATCTTGTTGATGGTTTCATATCATCAGAAATAATCTGAGCATATATGACAAGGCGTTTATTGTTGGCTATGTCAGTACTTTCATCTGCCATTGCTGTCACAAATGACGAATTTTGCAGGTCACGTATAAAACTATCCTCAACAATGTTTGATAGGCTCTCCAGTACCTCTGAACAGGTAGTAGCCAAGTCATACTGAACGGCGGAATTCTTCAAAATGCCAATGGCATCAATTTCTTTAGCTGTTAAGTCGTGTATTAAATTAAGAAGAGATTTGTATTTTAAAAAAGGGACGTTTTTATACTCAGCCAATGTACACACTTAAGTAGCAGTTTCGCTGCTATGTCTTGTTTGTAAAACTGCATTAAAATCTGCCTGTTGTTGTGAACCTTCCAGAGGTCTCGGAAACGCTTAATCACGCATATTTGGATGCCAATTTTTTTATCTGGGACGCAGAAAATCACTTAGGCGGGAGTCCTCCATACACATGTAATAGGTGGGCGGCAAAATTCAAAGACTTGCCAGTCCTGCTTCAGCCACCTGCTTAGTGAGAAAATGTATTGATCACTTAGCTGTGCTGATATTTACAATGACAGAATTCAGTGGCTGAAAGACCTCTTGATGTACATGTTGTCATTATAAGAGTGCATCAAAAGAACATGATGCAATTAGCTGGGTGGCAAGTTCAAAGACTTTGACTAGTGGCAGGGTGGAGAAATGTGCTGATATTTACAATGACAGAATTCTGTGGCTGAAAGATCCCCTGATGTACATGTTGCCATTATAAGAGTACGTCAAAAGAACATGATGCAATTAGCTGGGCGGCAAGTTCAAAGCTTTAACTGGCGACTGGGAGGGAAAATATACTGATATTTACAGTGATTGAATTCAGAGGCAGAAAGACCCAAAGATGTACTTGTGGTCATTTATAAGAGTACATGAAGTAAACAACTTTAGGTTTCATAATTGTGTTCATTTCTGAGTGTAGCGGAATAAGTAGTGCACGTGACCTCAGAATCGAGACATGTTGAGACTTGGACAAAATGGCATTCACAAATTTGGATAGTACTTTTGAGGTAAACGGCAGACTGACGAAGATTGTAATGAGATTCAGAAGAGGGCGAAGTTGCTAGAACTGAAAGTTCAGATGGGACAGTAGCCAAGTGTAAGAAAAGTTTGTGAAGCCTAGTTTTGTGCTTGGAATAAGACCTTTCTTGGATTGACAAAATTCAGTCTCACTCTGATGGACAAACGAGAGCTATGTCAATGTTATAAAGAATGTAAAATTAAACTCAATGGCAACCAATAGTTCTTCTAATTTGCATAGTTTTCTGTGAGGGGATTGCAACTTTTGCTGATGTGACTCCTATTTTTACCAAAATGGGAGTCCTGGACTCCTAGTTTTAAAATCCTAGCGAGACCTCTGCCTTCAATCAACAGTTTGTTTTCTGGCAACCCAGCATGCCTTGCCAGTGTACTGTTCTGAAAGTTATTGTTTTTTGGCACATTTGGTCATCGAGGTTTATTTTAGCCTCTGTACATATATGGCAAAACATGAATGTGTCTTCACTGTCACATTCTTCACTCGACTTACCTTTTTTTTTTTAAAACGTAGCCAGCTCTATGTTTTCAACCATTGCTGCACAGAATTAAGTTTTACCTTACAAGTAACCGTTACCTCGTCTTTAGATGATGAAGGATCCACTGGTTCAATAACAATACTATTATCGACGGTCAGTTGTAAAAACGCAGTCCAAATGATAATTTTGTTTGTTTCGGATCTATTTTAAGTTTTCTACCTTGGATGCCATTTTCATTCGAACGCTGATAGTATCTTGGAACAATGCAAGGCATACAATTGAGGGAATGGAAATTGTTGCTTCTTTGTGTGACAAGGATGCGCATAAAATAATAGTTTCTCGTGAGAATCACAGTAAAATCACATGTTTATTTTTCATCTCTTTCTTGTGTGTGGTGATTCATGGTTCTAACATCCTGTTGCTACAAATGATGTGACAGTCACAGGTCACATAAGGTCAGCTCCAGGCTCCACACTCAGTTGTAACCCTATGTATTATGATAACATCAGCATAAAAAACTGATGTGCACATGTTTTCTCTGTTTGAGCGAGTTGTAATCTAGCCAATGAAGTAGTTAGACCAAACCTTTATTTTATGTTAATCAGCAAAACATAACTTTGGGGTGCATCAGTTTACGTACCGTCGTCGACTTTTGTGCATCAAATCGGAAAATTCTGCGTATTTGACGCATGATGCATGGGTAGATAAACACTGCATCATTTGTAACTGAAGCAGTTAAAGCAATGTAAGTAAAAATATACAATTATCATCTTGTATAGTAGCTAATTATGGATGGTTGAGAAAGTGTAATTATTATTAAATGTTTAATAAATTCATTGAGAGATTATATGTACCACATAAAATGGATGCTCACAAGATACACTGTAATGAGTACAGCCAAGTATTTTGTGTGTACAGGATGAAACTCAATTTAATTCTGAATTTGAGTTTAGGCAGTTGGATGTGCATTAGTCATTATCAAGTAGCAGGATGTGCTCTAGTCAGTATCATGCAGCACAATGTGCTGTAGTCAGTATCAGGCAGCACAATGTGCTGTAATCACTATCAGGCAGCACGATGTACTGTAATCACTATCAGGCAGCACAGTGTGCTGTAATCACTGTCAGGCAGCACAGTGTGCTGTAATCATTATCAGGCAGCATGGTGTGCTGTAATCACTATCAGGCAGCACAGTGTGCTGTAATCACTATCAAGCAGCAGGATGTACAGTAGTCAGTTTTAAAGCAAGTCATTCATTTGACCAAACCTCAAAATTGATTAACAAAAATGGCAAACAGCTCTATGTCTATGTTGAATCATGATTTTGATGTATTATCCTACATATTAAATCAGGAGTTTGAATACTTATCCTAAACGTTGAATTAGGAATTTGAATAATTATCCAAAATGTTGAATTAGGAATTTGATTAATTATGATACATGTTCAGTATAGAGTCTGATTAATTATGTTACATGTTGAATCATTTGAGGGTTAAAGATAATAATTATATCAATGAAAAGTTCACATTTATTTGTGGGCTGTTCCTGTAAAACATACTTGGGACACCAGGAAGGTGCTGTCAGTGTGGAGTAGCCAACCACAGATGCATTATATAGTTGGAGGTGGTTGTTCTTCTTCTTGTTTATTTTTTTGTGGGTTTTTTGTTTGTTTGTTTCATTTTCACATGAAGTCCTAAAGTGCCTTCCCTGGGTACCATGTAGGTTTAATGTAACAACCATTATATGGTAGCTACTTAAAATTACTTCCGTTTAGCATCACAATTTGGTTCATTGCTTCGGGTTAACAGGGAGGCACAAAATGGGGCTTTTGTTGCACCAATCAGAATTAAGGTTCACTTTTAGTGAACATCAAAGCAATTGATTTTGTGAGTAAACTTAAACACTGTATTCAATCTTTCTCTCTCTCTCTCTCTCTCTCTTGCACCCTCTTGCACCTTTTTTTCTTTAGCTGGCTTTTATAAGCAGCACACCTTCAGGTACTAATTGGAAATATAGTTCAACATTTATAAAGGCCAACATAATAGTCAAATGTATTTACGTTAGTATTAAGGTGCATGAAATTTTCTGAAAACGTGTGTGTATAACTGAAGTAGGAATAAGTAAATACATAAATAATGAAAGGAATAAAGAAGCAAATAAATATTTGAGCATTTGTTTAGAATTCTATTGGTCAGAATCAATTAAGACTCCTAGGACAGTTTAACAAATTTATAATCTAATTTTAATCATGTTTAATACATATACATCTAAATGTGTAAACCACAGATCAAAAAATTTTAATTGCACTACCCAGCCATTTTTTCCCAAAACTGTACATGACCAAACATTTGTGAAATTTAATTTTAAAACATCTTTAGTAGGTATAGCAAGGCAGAAAATGTGTCATTTATGGTTCAGATTTGCTGTTGCTGCATTTTGAGTGTTATTCTTCCATACTTCACAAGTATTCTCTCAAACTATTTATAAAAATGAATTTTTCTTTCAGAAAACTATACTTAAGAATTTCATCCAACATCAGTATTTATGCCATTATTTGCTGTTTTCAAAAATTAATTATTGATTGACAACTAGTAGACTTATTTAAAAAATACATAACATTTTATTAACATACAGTAAAGTTTTAATTGATCTGGTAATAAAACTGGACTGGTTGCTGTTGTTAGTATCTTTTTTCTTTTCAATTAGCACCAAGGTTATACAAATTTGTTCGAAAGGTCTTATATGTGCTACCACGCCAGCACACAATATATTTAAGAAGCACATGGTATGAGGGACTGACGTAATGCCTTTAGTACAGACACTGAGGCAAACATTCAGTTATAGAGTTTTTGCATGTGCAGGAGGTAAAATTTTGCATTTCTTTTGTTCTGTACTTTGTGGCTATAATGTTTAACAGGAAATCAGTAATAGTCATTCTTTATTCCATCATTTGCTTTCACATCCTTGTCATGGATGCTCATCAGGTAAGCACATTATTGTAATACAACTGCCCAAAGAGCATTCATAATCATGATGCAGAAATGCTCGAAGGAGTAAAGTATCATTATTTTACTGATTTCTATAAATGAACATGGACATACTCACTTACATATATATATATATATATATATATATATATATATATATATATATATATATATATATATATATATATAATGCACAGAACAGTGTTGATCTTATTTAGTCAAGAAAAAATCATGGAATAAAATCATAACTAACTTTGAACATATTCTTTCAAAACTTTGAATAGAATGTCTTGGTCAGTATCTTCAATGTTTTCTCAAAAGACAATTAATTAAAACAGCAGATTTTCTTCATAATTTTCAATTTTGTAGTTGTTTTGTCTTGCTTACCATATTAAAGTACAATTGTTGTCTTGCAAACTCATGTCAAATTTTGAGTCACATAACGATATAGAAACTATATTTAGGAATGACAGTTGCTGAAATCTTACTCATGAATTTTTGACTAAATTTTGAGTTTGTAAGTGGGACTAGCTGCCAATTTTACCTGCCCCTGCCATGGGCCACTTCTCTACAACTTGCTTAGCTTAAATAGGTAAGAGAGATAAGAAACCAAAGGAACACACAACCAATCAAGTGTGTTGCATACCAGTGTAGGAATGAATGTCTTGATCCCTAACACCAGCTCACTGTGACCTACTTTCATTGATTTAACATTGATGATAAATTCTTACTCATGGTACAAAAGCAGGAGAGTCTTATGAGCACCTGTGGCAGAGCACTGCTAATTTTTAATTTCTTCATATTTTCCTTTGGCACAGGTAAAGATGACACAGTGATGGAGGTTGACAAGGAAAAGCTGAGGTATAACCCGAAGACACTTAAAGATGAACATGGCCACTACCCTGTCTGGATGAACCAGAGGCGGATTAAGAAGTTGAAAAGCAAGAGAAAACATAAAAATGCAACATGGTGACCTAGTCATGCCCATCATTACTATACTTAGCCCCAATCTGTGTTTACATCTTGAACTTGACATGGAGAAGTTTGTGAAGGCCAAGTAATTAGTTGGATTAATGCCCATCACTTGTCTATGGTCAGTGAATGATGGTGACATTTAAGACCTCATGGGATACAAAATCATCAGTTCTTTTTTTAAGTGAAGTTGTTAAAATCATTTCAGGCAGAAAATGAGTTTGATATTAATGGATGGTAATTAGCACTATGCCTTACAGCTGACAAGAAATCTTCTGGATGAACTATGTACACAATAATCTTTTGTTCCATTTAGAGGACAAATCTCAATTTCATAATACCAGTTAGCCAAAGGTATAATTACAAACTATAATTTATTGTTCTTTTTCCAAATTTTTACTAATATTATTTTCAGAAATATCATAATCATGATGATTCCTTGGTCCATCTAGCTTACTTGTAATTATATAAATGGGTAAAACAACAGCTTACTAGTAATTATAATAATTCCCATTCACTTATACAAACTGGTCAGATATATATAATTCTTTGGCCAATCTTGTTCACTTAAGTTACATAAACTGGTCAGGCTTGTCAGCTGACTAATTGGTGGTCATGAAGGAACTGCTACATGATACTTAAAACTACTCTTTTAATGATGATGTAATGTAAAGCAATTTTGGCAATTTACTTCATGGCATCCAAGGTACCATCCAAAGTAAAACATGGTACCAAGCCTAGGATACTGGATCGAACCTTGTAATATTTTCAGAAATATTTTATTTCAGGGTAGAGATTTTTTTTAATATGAAATAATCAGAATATAGTGGTAAAATATGGATAATTTACAATTTTTTTGGTATATATTCACTAGAGGAAAAAAATTGCATAACTTGTCCCAATATGATCATTTCTAAAAGTTCTTTTTGGAAAATAATAAAGAACATGAAATACTACATTGATGTTTGTTATTATTGATTACTAAACCATATTTTCAACTTTTCGAAGATTAGGAGTGCTTTTGTGCTACAATCAGGATCTCCATAGATAAAAACACATCCATCGATCTAACCATCCTTCCATCCATCCATAGTCTACCAACATCCTAGGAACAGTTTGGAGTGGGTTTCATATCACCTACCCACTGAAAAGGGGGCTGAGGGAATAACTTCATACAGACATGTATATTAGTTGTACATTCTCGGTCAAGTTTTGCCTTTAGCTCGTGTTTCTTGCACACTATTTACTATTATACCCGGAATCACAAATTCATTAAATTTATCTAATGGATGCATTTTGACAAGTACTACATCCTCATGACAAAAGTGGGTCATTGTGACACAGATTTCATGCTACAGTTTTGGGTTACCTTTTGTGTTTCTGAAGTTCTATTCATGGAAAATTGTACAACTAGAGTATACAGAAGTCATGGTGACCTACTTTTATATTTACTACATTATTCAAGCTGTTTTAGTTGGGTCATAACCAATTAGACTTTTTTCACCCTGTATACATTATGTTATGCCAAGTTTAACGAAACTTGTTGAGGGGATGTATCTTTATGAGTACTACACTCTCATTAGAAAAACAGGTCTCTGTGATCCATATTTCTTGCTTTACTGGCCTGGGTTCAGTCTTGTATGTGTGTGTGATTTGGATTTTTAACGTAGCTTCAACAATTTTTCAGTCATATCGCTACAATGTCTACAGTGTGGCAGTTTATAGTGATGTCTAGCAGTGGGGCATCATGCCGCAGACATGTAGCATGGTGTCCCACCCAGTCACATTATCCTGACACCAGGCTGACCAGTCCTAACACTAACCTCTTAATGCCAAGCACCAAGCAAGGCACCTGTTAGTACCATTTTTATAAGTCTTTGGTATGACTCGGCCAGGGATCAAACCCACAACCTCCTGCATCCGAAGTGGATGCTCTAACACTAGGCCACCGGAGTGGTCTGGGTTCAGTCTTGAACATTGCTTATGCTGGAAAAAAACTAGATGAATGTGTGCATTTCTGTTAGTACCACACCCTAACAATAAATGGTCACTGAGCTACATTTCACAGGCTTATGTTAAGCGTTTGTATAGGTCATACTGTTATACCTGGAATTATGAAACTTTGTGCGAGAATGCATCTTGATTATACTACACCCTTAATTGTTAAAGTAGGTCAGTGTGACATATTTCATACTTCACTGACTTTGATTAATGACAATATGCATATCTCTTACACCTACATCCTTAGTTCATGACAACATGAGTTTACAGTATGTTATATGCATACTATCCTGCCTAGAATCATGAAACTTGTTAAGTGAATGCATCTTTGTTGTTGTTGTTGTTGTAGTAGGGTTTAACACCATTATTCAGCACAAGATAGGCGGCCAGTATAAATGGTGGAGGAAGAACCTGGGAAAACACCAGAAAGAACTGCTGACCAATGCATCTTTGTTAAGTTTTACATTCTTATTTTAAAAGAGGTCGCAGTGATTTTGTTAAAATTTTGTGTTTAAAGTTCATTTACTGGGTGCTGTTTATGTTCTAGTCCTGAAACCTGCTATTAATGACAAGACTTTTCATGATAATAAATAATCTAGGTAGTTTGATTTTAACCAGTTTCTTTTAAAATATTAATATATGTCATACATCAGATACAAGACAATATTTGACAATTGGTTTTTAAAAAGAAGCCATTGTTCCAAAAAGGACAAAATTTAAACATTAAGGAATAAAATTGTAACTGCACATTTTGGCCATGTAGCCTATAATAGAAATGGGAATATCATAACCTCAAATTTGTTTAAAGCAAAGAGAGTTAAAAGAAATCTAAAGATTGATCATTTGCAGAAATCAGGAAGTGTAGAGACACTGGACAGACCACTTTTATATACAAAAATCAGGAAGTATAGAGACACTGGACAGACCACTTTTATTTACAGAAATCAAAGTGTAGAGACACTGGAGAGTCCACTTTTACATACTGAAATCAGGAAGAGCAGAAACACTGAACAGACCACTTTTATATGCAGAAAAAATCAGGGAAGTCAGTTTTCTGTCACCTGTATGCCAGCTGAAAATAATGTGAGATCCTTCCATTCTTGATCAGGTAGGGGTTTCCTTGTGATTGATTCTGGCATTGAATGTGCACTCACAATTAGTGCATAGATGCTCTGCTTCATTGCCTACCTTCAGACACCACATTTTTGTTCTCGATCTGTTTTGTTTTTGTTATTTCTTGATGCCCTTCATGAGTAATGCACAATCTTCTCTTCCTCAAACTCTTTACAAAGAATCTCTTTCCATGTAGTATCAACTTTCCAAGACTACATAACTCCTTGAATAACATGTGATGCCACATTTTCATGAATCACTGCACCTATCAACCTCAATTCTGCACCATTCAGATTCCTGTTTCAACTCTATTTAGTAATGTTTCTCATAACTGCACTTTGTGACACAACATGACAACATACAATGTGCAGACCTGTGCACCCCCAGAAAATGCTTTTCAGTATTTTCTGGGACATTTTCAAAACTTCATGTCAGCTTTAAGTATTCTTGACAAGTGCATGCAATTAGTAACAAACAAAGTTAACAATTCATCTTTTATTACATCTTGTGACCAACTGTCAATGCAAAGAATGATCCATACTGCAAAAATGATGCAAAATAATTTACATTATATGAAACAACAGTTAAATATAATTTATTAATGGTCATCAGCGTCCAATCAGGCCCACTTTCTCAGGGTTCCCACGTGGGTCTGGAATTCTGGAAAAGTCTTAAATTTGAAAATTGCTTTTCCAGGCCTTGAAAAGGTCTGGAAAAATAAAAAATGGCAAAAAAATCTGGAAAAGGTCTTAAATTTTTGTTGTTCTCTTTCACATGATGTCATTAACATTCTTTACCTTCATTAAGTTTAATTGTCACATTGGGTCCTGGACAAGACATTCTGTTGTAGTTCGAACCATGCATCGAGAAAGTTTTACAAATGCACGTTTAAAATACGGGCTACCTAGACAATCCTAAAGGCTGAATCCTAGCGCAGTTGATAGAGATGATTAAGTTTGGCAAATAGGCCTACTGGCTGATGATAGGAATGGCAATTTATTTTAAAGCTATGAATCACATCATATTCTTGAAGCTAGAAAAGTGTTAAAAATGAGAATTTTAGCTGAAGCAGCTTTACTAAAATTGAGCTTTGAACTGAATGGGTCACACATGTAATCAGAACCGGAACTGATGTCATTTTGCAAGTTCGAAAATATAATACACTGCAAATGTTATGTCAACTTTTTGACCAAAATCAGCACACCATATAACAAATTCATAACTTTTCAAACACGATATGTAATTTTAATAGGTCTGATCACCAGTATAATAGGTGTAAACCTTTGGACTATTCATTAGGCAATTGTTAGCAGAAATCTCTGGACTTATCAACACGGATTAACTCCGTCATATTCTTGAGGAGTGTTTTAATGTATTGCCTGGATATTTTATTTACTACTCAGTTTACAGTTAGAAGAATGAGCTCAATTTAAACAATGAATAGTAACACACATTTATATTCTTTGATTCATATAGGTTATAAATTGTTTTCGGAGTAAATCAATGCAAGATGAATTCTAATCTACAGTTGGGGACAATTTACCGCCAAATTATCCTTGATAGGAATAACATGGGGATATAAGTTTTCACTGTCTTCTGAATTCACTTGAAGAAATGCAGAGATATCACAATTTATTTAATTTAGTGTACTTTAAAAAGTGTTTATATTTTTAACATGTTTGCAAATTCCTAACATCCGGAAAATTGTGATTTAAATTTTTAATCAGCTTTTGGCATAATATCTTAAGGTTTATGAATGGAAAAAGAAAACTAAGACATAAATATGTAATAATGAGGGTAAATCCAAAAAAGTTAACATGCAGTTCTCCTTAAAAATACACCATTCAAAATACCTTGAGCATAACTATATATAGGGTTCATATCAATTTAATAAATAATCTAAACATACAGTTACGAAGTAAATACATTTATTTGATCAAAATGCCACTATGAGAACAAGTGATTTAAGAAAGCGAAATGTAAGCAGAGCTTATGTCAGCGAAAAATCTTATTTTGGAGCTAGAGTATCAAAAAGATATTACCCATGAGCGGTGAAAAAATGTACATAATGAAGATAACAGTTTCCAAACTTGTTCCAGTTGGCTAAACTAGCTATGTATATGCCCAATCAGCAGGAGCATCTCAGCATAGAACAATATTCATACACTGATGAGGGGTGGCCGAGTGGTTAGAGCGTCCACCTCAGATGCGGTAGGTCGTGGGTGTGATTCCCGGCCGAGTCATACCAAAGACTTACAAAAATGGTACTAACAGCTGCCTCACTTGGCACTCAGCATTAAGAGGTTAGTGTTAGGGCTGGTCGGCCTGGTGTCAGGATAATGTGACTGGGTGGGACATCATGCTACATATCTGCGGCATGATACCCCAGTGCTAGACATCACTATAAACTGCTACACTGCAGACATCATAGCAATATGACTGAAAAATTGTTAAAGCTACGTTAAAAATCCAAATCACACACACACACGCACAGGTGAGGAACAGATTAAGCTCAGGAAAATCAACAGATTAATGCATATACAACTAGAGGTAACATCTTTCAAAGACTTTTATTTCATTAGGACTCGGAGTGTAGCTGGAAGAAAGATAGATATTGTAGTGTTAGGTATATAGTGAACTATGGCCATTTCCTCCTCTCCCTCCTTTTTGTTATATCCTCCCCCTTCTTTTCCTGGCAGCATCTCTGAAGTGAAAGCAAGAGTTGCAGCTGGAGAAGAAAGTATAGAAGCTAAAGGGCAATGGTCAACATCTGGTTTACAATGACTTTCTTTTTAATATCATTTCCCTTTCATATTAACTGAAGCAGAACAATTGATACCATGAGTAGTCACTGAAAACTGGTCATTGAAAAGTCACTGAATTTCAGCTCTCCTGATCTGTATTAACTCTGTTTCATGGATTATTTCATTAAGTTTTGTGTTGTGCTAGTGAGTATTCATTTTAAATTTATTGGATTTTATTTGATTTTACATTCTTGGACCGATCTTTTCGTGTGTGTGGACCTAATATTTAAAGAATGCCTGGACATTGTGTTTATAACCCTTGTGGGAAGAAGCTGATGACTTCAAAATCTTGATAGGGCCTTCCAGACTTAAGACTAAAGCATCATGTCAGCTATGCAGGTCAATAAACTTGTCACATTTTTTATTAGGCCTGGAAATCTTTATTTTTAGGTCTGGAAAAGGTCTTGAATCTTTTTCTAAATTTGTGGCAGGAACCCTGCTTTCTTGAAACCCATTTCAATCAATTCAGTCTAAAGTAATACTTTGTTCTCATCCCTGTCACTTGGGAATTTTACTCCATTTGACAAGAAATAGTCTGACTCTCCAGTGTAGATCAGCTGGGATGGCAGCAGGCCAGATTTGGTGATAACGAGCAAAACTCTTATTCGATTTTATTTCAAAGTTTTCCATTCTAAGCTGCCATTTGAGTGACATTAAGATACTAGCTGAGAAAATAAAAATTTCAACAGAACTGTTTATATATGGCAAAGATTGTGTCAAGAAAAGCATATTAACGACATTGTCTTTGTTGTAGTGCCAAATTCCTAATTGTTGAGAACTTTGTTTCAATAGCAGTTTTTAAGACAAAAGAAAAACCTAATTACCATAGATTCAGCAGTGGATATGTTTTTAATTTTCTTTGTTTAGTAGGCTGATAAAGATTATGATGCAAGCTTCATATTAATCAATGTCTTTTGTGCAAATTATGATTTGATAAGAAAGTCTAAAGCTAAACTCGACACAGAAATGTTATTTGAGGACCTATTTTTCTCAAGGAGTATGACTATTGACTCAAATACCGAGGTCAGAATTTATTCTACCCTGCTCATTGTCCAAAATGAACAGAAAAATTATTGAGAAAACTTTTTCCTCCCTTGACCTAAGCAACATGAATTTTTTTAATTTTCTCTTCATATTTCATCTGTGGAATAAGGAGTATTTAATAAAGTAACACTATATGCACTAAGAGGGGTACAAAAGCTATTGGGATTTGTGATGGGTAAATTGTCCACTCACCTATAGATAAAACAATGCTAAACAATTTGATGAACTTTTGTCCCCAAACCTATATCTGAGTAAAAGTCCAGAAATCGATATCAACAGAACTGTTTATACATGCCAAAGATTATTTCAAGAAAAGCTTTTGAATGTAGTTCACTTTGTTGTAATGCCAATTTTCTAATTGTAGAGAACTAATCAGAAAAGAATGTTAAAAAAGTCTTTCAGTGAGAGATAAATAGGATACGAGTTACACAGGTAATATCAAATATAGTGATGGACAAGGGACAACAGGGAATCTCTCAACAGGATTGGTTCTCTAGTAACCAAAAGGAATTTCCAGGAATTCAGTATAAGACTATTTCTACTCTGTAGTTTCAGAGTATTGAAACCATCTGATATTTTTAGCAAAACAAGATTTCCAAAACAGCCACTTTGGTGGCCACATTGACTGTAACATCAGCTCCAAGGGAACAGGACCATCCATGCAGGAGAAGTAGTGATAACTATATTTTTAAGATGGTCATCATGGTGGCCATATTGGATGTTAAATTAAACAACCAGATGCCATGAGAAGTCTTTTGGTGGAAACTCCATGTCAGTATTACTTTCAGTTTTTTTGGAGTAGTGATAACAAGATGTACAATTGCTTCTAATGTGGCCATACTGGATGTCTGAGTGGCACTGTTTTCACTTGGGACAAACCCGATTTTCAAGATGGCTCCCATAAAAGCCCTTTTGCAAGTCAGATCAGCACATTTTTATTTAGACCAACTAGATATCATAATAAATCTTTTAGTAAAGACCCCATATTGATATGGCCATCCATTCAGGAGTAGTAATAACAAGAATTTCAAGATGGCCATCATGGTGGCAATAAAGGATATTCAGCCAGCACCATTTTTTTCTGGCAATAACTGGACCATGGCATGAATGTGTGTGTGTAAAGATTCACTGCGATCCTTTAAGTAGTTCAGAAGAAGGAGTGTAAGCAATCACTGACAGATGGCTGGGTTGAGGAAAATAAGAAAACTGAAAAGTGCCTATCCAGGACACACAAAAAGTCAAAAAATTTTGTCTTGAATTTATGTCAGTGATGTTTAACACGAGTCCCTCGCAGGGACTGATCTTTAATTAACATGTAAGCTATGTTTTAAAAAAGAATGTTTTTTAATGGATAGGGATTCATTACACAGATGTGTCTCCTAAGACACCTTTAACAGCATTTAAGTTGTTAAAAAGACACCTTTTACTGCATTTAAAACTACAAGTCCCAAACTCTGCTGAACCGTTACAGCTTATGAAATTTTTCAAATCTGTTTTCAAGGTTACCCATGCTACCATACATCACGATATTTTCTCATTCCAAGGAAAATAAATTCATACCTGCCATGAGGTATAAGCATAATTAATGCTATTACAAGTGACAAAAAAGAGTAATTTGGGAATAAAAAGTATAATCTATACATTACATGCCAGAATTACAGCACATATTAAAAGATACATTTTTACGACTAACCTGGTTCTGCAGCTGGTCAAAATTCTTGTCACAAAATCCATATTGATTAGAACCAGAATACAAACACAAAATATCCTGAAAAATATATGCAGCACTCCAAGTAGTCTACATGTGTAACTTTCGCTGAATGATCGTGAACTGCAATACTGCAATGATCATGGTCGGGTGTTCAGAGTGCTGTATTACATTACTCGCATATTCTTCTTTTAAAGTTTGTCAAGTGGTGTTGATTTGTCACTTTTTCTGATCTGACACATTTTGAAGTTTTTAAAGATCCATCTGCTCTGGTATTTTCCATCATATAACATCTGCAACTCACATCATAAAGCATTTCACTTACCTGGCGCCATTTTCTTTAAAAATACAGACTGGTTCATAACCTAACTAGCTTAGCAATAAAACGAATCTGTTAGGCAAAGTGCACTTTTAAAGAAACCTGTCTTTTTTCTTGGAAATGGGGTCATATACAGTTGCTATAAACAGCAAATAAGGAAAGTCTTCTTACGCTATTCTTACTCAGCAATCACCTTTTTAAGAATATTCTCAAATTTATAAGAGTGGAATTAAAGAGATGAAAACAAAATGACAAAAACAACTTTTTACTGCTTTATTTTTATTTTAGTTTTTAAGGTAGCAATAAAGTATAATCCACATGCAGTCTCATGGAAAATGTAACTTGCTGAAAAAAGGCATAATGATTATGCCAAAAGCATAATGGTTGGCATGTATGTAAACTGCATAACACTTCTGGCTTCTAAATATTTTTATTCTTTTTTTTGCAATGCAAAATGTACCACAAACTCCCAGAATTATCCTTCTGTGCTGAAATAAACTAACCTTGCCAAAGTAATACAACACATACATTTGAAAAATAATTTCCACTTTCAAAGAATAATATTCAATGGCTATATAGTCCAACACAATCCTGGTTTTTTATTAATGGACTGATAATGTAACTATGTTTTGTTAGGGAAAACAACTAGCATATTTTCTGTACTGACCTTCGGTAATCATGCACGAAATAAACCAAGTACACTAATCAGAAGAACAGTGCTTTTTGTTAGCACAAATATTGAGGCTGCAATAAACTTTAGTGTGGCAATATGAGAAAATATAAGAGTACATAGTATTTAGAGTACATTTTTTAATTAAAAGAATAATCTTGATGCTGGTCAAATCCATGGCAAACCAGCACCACTTTGATTCCATCAACTCTCTGTCTGAGAGGAACACAATCTATAACCTATTTTAATGTGTATGGAATTCTCCTGCAGTGGCTGTCTTTCATGAGATTCCCATCTCCTCAACCTTTTATATCGTAGCCAGTTTGGAAGGCCAGAGCAAACAGTAGTTCACCAAACGAATGGTGCACGTTCTCGAAGCATACGCACATTAAACTGGTCCCATTCTTTTTTCTTGATCCAAAGCTCATGAGTTGTGTCAAGACAGGCTAATATGGTTGCCCCCTTCCAGCTTGTCAATTGTGGATCTGTCTCCTAGAACATAAATACACATTTAAAAAAAATGTTATATTAACACATTTCTTCACTCAGTGGGTTGAATAAGTAAATATATAACAAAATAATAACAAAATGATTGGTATGTCCTAGTTTTAAATTAAAAAACACTATATCCTGAGCCAGGTGGGAATATATATATATATATATATATATATATATATATATATATACCAAAAATGGTCCAATATAAGGTTTTATTCCAACATCACTGATGGTTTTCATTCGCACAGAAGACAGTGATAGAATATAAAGACATAAATTAACTTTTAAATGAAAGTTTTTATTAGGTATTTAGGGATAGATATATTACGTATTTATTAATGTTTTTCAATACAGTAAAATGTATACTTTTTTTATCATTTCTACATGCAGAGGAATCAAAAGTAACAAATATTGCATTTTCTGCCTATCACATCAGCAACTGCAGCACTTCAGCTTTAAAAAGTGCAGTTGCATAAAATGCACTTCTGTTTAATATTTTTGTGACGTAATATAATCTTGGAATCTCAAACACCCCATACTTTCATTAAGTATTTTAGTTTTTTTTCAATTTCATTTCTGTCGCTGAATGGCCAATAACATCCATAACATTTTTCTGTTGGTTGCTTAACAATATCACCATAACTAATTAAGAACATAGATTATGTTTATGGACCACATATTAATACTTGCAAAGTAAAATCATGTCTTATAATATTATTTTGATTGGATTTTGCTCAAAACTTATTCAATTACTTGGCATTATGCTGTAACATTTAAGAATATAACTTCCATAATGCAATTTTCAAATAAAAAAGGTCTATTCATGGCCATTTTGCATAGCTGTCCATATCCGAAAGCTAAAATCATCAAAACATGAATTTTCGTCAGATGACTTGAAGAGAAATAAAAATTATTGCTGATACTAAAAAAAATTCTTTAATGTATAATATCCAAAACCTGACAATGAGCAATGTGTGCCTTGGTTTTTTTTGTTGTTGGGGGTACATTTGTGGGTCATTTTTTGTATTTAAAGGCTGAATATGTCTATTTATCTGAAAACATAAAAAGTGTCCATTCTCCTAAACTTTAAAACTGAATAATTTTTTCTGAACTTTGCACCATTTTTCTGGGATTCAGTGGAAAGCACAAATTTGAACCAACATCAGTGACCATAAAACATATGCCACAGTGATCCACTTTTGTGATAAGTATGTAGTGTTCATCAAACTGCATATCTTATCCATATCAACTCTTACGTCGTAAGTTGGGCTGAAAATTTAATTTAATTTAAAATTCTTATGTTGCTCCCAGTTTCAAAAACATAACTGTTCATGATAATTGATCATAAACATATTATGGTAGAACATCTCAATTCAACAAATAAACCCAGACCAATTGTAAACATTTTGCAAATTTTACTTCGTCTTGCTGGTTCTAAAATACATATCCAATTTCTATAAAAAAAATAAGAGTACTCTTATTCCAGGTACCAAATATTTTATTTGTGTAAAAAGTATATTCTCTCAATCTCCAAGAGATACTATTTTGGTATGTTTGTCATTCTCCATAACTCGGTCAATGGTATCATTCAGCTGTAAAATTTCCAGTTATATGGTAAAATACACAGGCATATCATTCATCACTACATTAGGTAAGAGATTTATTTTTTATATTTGCAAGGTATATCAGTGGTCACTACACTATGTAAGAGATTTGTTTTTTATATATGCAAGGTATATCAGTGGTCACTACACTATGTAAGAGATTTGTTTTTTATATATGCAAGGTATATCAGCGGTCACTACACTATGTAAGAGATTTGTTTTTTATATATGCAAGGTATATCAGCAGTCACTACACTATGTAAGAGATTTGTTTTTTATATATGCAAGGCATAACATTGGTTACTACACTAGGTAAAAGAGATTTGTATTTAATCAATGTGAGGCATATCACTGATTACTACACTAGGTAAGAGAGATTTGTTTTTAACCAATGCAAGGCATAACACTGGTTGCTACACTAGGTAAGAGAGATTTGTATTTAATCAATGCAAGGCATAACATTGGTTACTACACTAGGTAAGAGAGATTTGTACTTAATCAATGCAAAGCATATCACTGGTGACTTCACTAGGTAAGAGAGATTTGTATTTAATCAATGAGAGGCATAACATTGGTTACTACACTATGTAAGAGAGATTTGTTTTTAATCAATGCAATGCATATCACCAGTTACTATATAGCTCAGAGAGATTTGTTTTTCATCAGTGTAAGACAAATCACTGGTTACTATACTAGCTAAGAGAGATTTGTTTTTTTTTATCAAAGTAAGGCATATCACTGGTTACTACACTAGGTATATAGGCTGTTAACTTTTATTCCAGTCCTCATTACCTGACAGTGTTTTCCTTAACTTTCAACAGAACATTTCAATTTTCCATGAAATGATTGTAAACAGGGCTTAAATAGTTGATGACATTATGTGGTGGTCAGCCCTTACCTTTGGCCTGGTGATGACATCCATGGTCTCTAACATAAGGCGGTACTGAGCTGGCATCCCAACCCACACACGGTATTGTAGCCACTGTTGTGCCCCTTCAAAGTTCATACCTCCACCCACCACCACTATGCAACTGTACATCTTCTTTTTCAACTCATCAGCAGCTAGTAAACAAGAAATGGAAACAGATATTACTCTGATATAAAACATTCTAAAAGCTAAACTAATCATTTTAACTCTAACATTTTGAGAATATTGCTATCCTAAATCTGGATAAGAACCCCAACATCAAAACCTACAACTATCGCTGACCATAATAATAATATTCTGTATTAATGACCCCCAAGAAATTCAAAGTTTTTCTAAGAGAAAAAGGTGTATCCTGTGTCATTTTTATGTGTCACACACACAAAAACCATACCATATTCATCCATGTCAGAATGGATACGGTGTAACAAATCATACCAATGCCAGTACTGTACAGAATGTATACAGTATAACAAATTGTACAAATGCCAGTACTGTACTGAATAGATGTGTAACAAATCACACAATTGCCAGTACTGTATAGAAGGGCCAATTTTGACAGGAGTACGTGACTGGTACACTGTATATGTTTAATTGTCCTTTATGTAGGCACATGTAGAGCAGAACTGACTTGGGTGATTATTGACCAAAAGGGTTTCAATGACCTGGACCTTCAGACCAAGGTATGTAGTCTTGAACCAAACTTGCTGTAAGGAAACAATTATTTTTTTATTAGATCTAATATGACCATGAACATAATGTTCTTTTATTACTGTAAGTGCAAGTCAGTCATAAAATTTAGTCAAGGAACTTGCTCCTTACTCAACAATGAAAGCATAAAAAATTTCTTTCACCTACAATGACCATGACTTTTAGTTCGAAATCAACAGGGCTTTTCCATACCTTAAATGCAAGCCCTCCACAAAATCTGTTTAAGGTGCATGGCTGAGAACTAAGTGTATTATGCAAAAGACATTTTTCTTCTTTTAGTTGGCTATACTAACATTTTACCTTTTTGATCTAAAAATCGATAGGCTTCTTCCTTACTTTGCACACAAGCCATCCACAAAGTGTAGTCCAGATATGTGTTGCAGAATTAATTTTACTGTGCAAAAACCATTTTTTTCTTCTTTCAGTAAATGTGACCATGACCTTTTATCCATGAAATCAATAGGCATCTTTCTTACCCCAAGTGACATCATCCACAAAGTTTGGCAACTGTGGAGAGCTTGAGTTATTGTGCAAAAATGAAATAGGTGATAGATGGATGGATAGACACTCTAACATAATACTCTAGCTTAGCTCCACTATATACAGTAGTATATTAGGTGCTGGGGTCCTGGGATTTACCCCACTCTAATATAATACACTGGCTCCACCATATGCAGTGGTGTCATTAGGTGCTGGGTCCAGGAATTTACCCCAGCATCTTCGCCGCTAGCACGTGCCTATATTCAGTAAATCAATAAATGTTTTTTAAGTAAGAAAAATTTAAAAACCCTCCTATTTTTGTGGAAAATCCTTTCACTTGTAAAAGTAATGAACACACTAGATATGGTGAACACATAAAAACCTCAAAATATTTGTCAACGCTGTACAGAATGATCAGGCCTGTATTAGAACATTTGTCAGTAGTGTACATAATGACTGTCAATAAATCCTACTACATCTGTTAATACTGTAAAAGAACTGTCTAGAATATGGCAGTAAGCTGTGCTGCAAATCTTACCAGATTTGTTAATATCATGAATTGCCTAGTCTAGGAAGTCAGCCATGCACAAATCTTACCAGATATATCAATACTGCAAATAACTGTCAGAAATCTTACCACATTAAATTTTGTCAATAATGTAAAGATGTCCACTACTCGTTTTTTCACAAATTGAGGATTAAATCTAGGAAAAACATACCTAAATTATGGAGAGGAATTTCATGCCAAACACTGGGGGAAATGGAAGAAAAATTTCAGTATATGGAAACAAATTTATAAATCATTGACCTCATTCAGCTCATAACAACAAACCATACCCATTTCAAAACACTACAGAAGAATGATCACCACCTGCAGCAGCAGGGAGGATGAACAGACCACTTGGCTGAGACCTTATTTTTGAAATTAAAGGGTTCCTACGAAGGCTGAAAAAAAGTTTTTGTCTTAACAGTAAAAACTTCTCTAATTGACCAGATTTTTTCTGATTTTTTCACGTGCTGGTCACTATGTGTTGGTCATTCACCCTCCCTGCTGCTATGGTTTTTATCCAAAAATTGTATCAAGTCCGTTACGATATCTTGACCTAGGATCATGTAAATTTATTGTTACAAAACCAAAGGGAGCAGCTTGTGCTTTTGAAAAGAAATTTTTAAATTTGTTCATGTCCATGTCCCCAGAACACCAAGTATAATAAATATTTTGCAGCGTATGATTATCTACACCATTAAACACAACTAAAATGTTACAGTTGTCTCTGATTACTTTTGGAATTTGTGTATATCTCTGTGTAACATAAATCACGTCTGTGTTTTTATGTCTACCTCGTGAAAATATTCTAGCTGGATTTGATTGTTTGTCCAGCATAACATCATCATACACTACTAAATTATTAATGAATCCATCCAGATCATCTACGGATGGCGCTTCATCAATATCAGTAATAAAGTCTATGACATTGTCTTCATGTAACAATTTTGCGTTTTCATTAAAATCTTTAAGTACTTCGTAACATCACTGATCATCTACAGATGGCGCTACTAAATATAATTTATCCCACTTCAGCCATCGCATTATTAGATTAAGCAGTAATTGCGTCTTCCCACTTCCAGATGGGCCTATTATAATCATTCTGATAGAATTTGGTAACGCCGGATGGTGCTTTACTGGTTCTTGTTTTCGTGTCGCAGAAAAGTAAATTATATCCATATAATAAATAATATGATTCTATATTGTGTTCGATGCAGAGCACCTACCGATACTACTGAATTAACGACAATAACAACAAGAAATAAAAGACGTGCACTTACATACAAGTGTGTGAAATGTGGCACCAAGAAATATAAGTTTATTCCAACAAAGACAGGTGGGGGTGATATCGCTGCTTCGTTAGGAAAATTACCAGGAACTCCATGGGCTAAATATCCCGGTGAGAAACATTTACCGGATATAATTATTGTGGTCCTGGAACTCGTCTTGATATCCAACTCGATGATCAAGATCAACCAAAACCAGGAGAGTATCCAGTAAATAAGATCGATCAAGCGTGTCACGTTCACGATGTCGCGTATAAAAGTAAGGATTTGCAACACCGACATCTTGCGGATGTGAAATTGATTCACGCGTTAAATTCTATACCTAATAAATCTCTCAGAGAATCTCTCGCTAGCTTTCTAGTAAAAACTGCTATGAAAGGTAAACTAGTGTTAGGGGCTGGCAATTAATTATATAACTATCATAATGGAATCTGTTTATTATTCCCCGAGAGGGTTCTGGAGAGGTAAGGCAGCGATTAGTAAACTCGCCGAAGCAGCAAAAGTTTCACGTGATGTTGCTGCATCATGGTTAGCACGACAGGCAATATGGCAAATATTCCTGAGTCCACCTAAAAGAATTCAGTACGCGCATTTTGATGTTAGCGTTCCTAATGAAGTTCATCAAGCAGATATTTTATTTTTACCACACGATACCATTAAAACACGTGGACGAAAATCACGCAAGTACAAATACGCATTGACTGTCGTTGACGTTGCGAGTAGATATAAAGAAGCGGAGCCATTATCAACAAAGACAGCATATGAAGTTGCATCTGCGTTTGAGCGCATTTATCAACGTGGTGGTCTACGATGGCCACGGTTATTACAAGTTGATCCTGGTAAAGAATTTCTTGGAGTAGTATCATCGTTGATGAAGAAATATAACGTTAAAATCAGACGAGGATATACCGAAATTCATCGTGATCAGGCAATCGTTGAACGATTTAATCGAACACTTGCTGAGCGGTTATTTGGATACCAATATGCAAAGGAAATATCTACTGACCTCAAAGATAGATCTCGTGAATGGGCTGCAAGATTACCGAGTGTGATAGCTGCGTTGAATAATGAAATTACTCGTGCAACTTCCATGAAACCTTCTAATGCGATAAAAAAAAAATATATACCAATACGACGTGAATCTTTCTCTCAACCAGTATTAGGTAATGTTACAGTTAGATATTTATATGAACCTGGCGAACTTGAAGGTGGTAAAAAAAGAGCAACCGATCCTATCTGGAGCGTGACTACACATAAAATTTCTAGCGTGGTAAGATCCACTGGTAGACCTCCAATGTATAGACTAGATTCTACAGCCCCTCAACGTGGATTTGTACGTGAACAATTGCAAGTAATTCCTGAGGATACGCAATTACCACCAAGCTCACTTATGTAAATTAGCGCCCCGGCGTCGATTACATTCAAGACAGGTCAGCATCACATTTTCACGTGTATGACCAAGATCACTATTAATTCTGTCTACGGTAAATTGTCTTGGATTATTATTCGAATATTGCCATAATATATTACAGTTACAGCTTGCACAATTATTATTCTGTAGTTGTTTTAGTTTTATAATAAATTCAGTATCAATATCAAAGTCATGATTATTTTTTTTGTCACACTGCTTATAACCAGATAGTTTTTTTCTTATTACGTCATAATTAACAGTTTGATCATTATTTTCTATAAAATTCATAATAACCCTATGTAGTTGATATATTCTTCTGACCCTAGAAACTGCGAGATAAACTAAATTCGACCATTCGATCCGATCATCTATAATCCAGATATTTGTATCAGAAATAGTTAACCCCTGTGATGAGTGAATAGTTATAGCATATCCTAACATCCACGGTGATTTATTCATACTCAGCGCATTCTCAACGACATTAATATCGACTAAAATAATATCATTCAAGACAAGATTCTGTATTTCACCACCAGGAATTTCAACATCAATATTCTGTCGTCGAGTATCTGAGGGGCGATAACATAATGGTACCGGTAGATTTGAAAATTTTTCTTTATGTAACGTAAATAATTTATCCTGTAGTTCATCACGAACTATCTTTCTACTTGCAACTATTAAATCAGCGGGATTCCATAAATTTAGAAAATTATTCATAGAAGTCTCTGGAATTACTCCTCGCATTATCTCACATTGTACTCTGTCTGGCTGAAGTCTGATTAACCTTTTAAATTCCTTCAGCGGTTCATCAATAGCTCTATGGTCATCATTTATTTCTTCATAATAATCTACGTTATTCTTCAGCCATTCATGTGGAGACTGTCCAACAAAGGGTGGTGGTTGACCATTATCGCCACACATAATCACAGCAGTATTCTTCAATAACAACCATTCAAGAAATGTTTTTGGTGTTTCTAACGACACCGTGCATATCTCGTCCCATATAATATATTTAGGTATATATTTCTCACCCATTCGTTCAGGAGTCCATGTGTCTCCGCACCATCTAAAGAAACTATGATAAGTACACGATTTTACTCCTCGCTCTTTTATCTCTCTGGCGAGTTTATGTGTAGGCGTTAAAACAATTATATCTGATGTATTATTTATAAATAAATTAATCGCACGAGTTGTTTTACCTGAACCACCACACCCATTAAGATAAACGGTCTTATACCTAGATATAGGATCGTACACAGATGGTGCAGATGACTTTGATATTTGATTATTATTTTTGTAATATGTCTCCGCAATTTCAACATCGGCAGATTCAGAATAACTAAGTATATTTTCTTGTTTTATCCTCCATGTTCCCCATTCACCATTACCGAGTTTTAATAAATCTTTATATTTTTTGTGTATATAAAATGAATCTGTAGCGACTCTGACAGCATAACGAGGAAATTTATTTATCATCGATAGTAGGTTTATCGAAACATACGCTAACATCGAAGATCTTAAATGAGTAAACTGCGGTGACTCGCCATCAGTATAGCTCACAATGGTACCTAGTTTTGTTCCATCTGATAAATAAGCATTACATCTGTTTATAAATGTGTTTTTCTTCATCGTATCAGCGATTATAAAATCTAGTTCAGTATCGTCCATAATCAATCTTGTACACGTTCGTTTATGATCATGTGATCCTCCTTGAGTAAATTTACCGATTATTTTTCTACCGAGATCTTTTGTAAGTTTCTCATCGTACTCGTTCCTGCATTTATTTATTTTAATGACATGATCTTCATCAATATCAGGGAATTCTTTCCTGGTATCATTGATATTAAATCTGTCCGGTTCTGGTAACCAAACTTGCTTCTGTGAACTATACGATATAATCGCTTCAGTTACTCTCAACGATATTAAAAATCCAACATCAAGCATATATCGCAATAGTACTATCGGAACCCAACATCGCTCTGAAAAATGTTTTCCGAACCAAATATAAATAATCGCATGGAGATCTTCTCTAAACTCGAATGATTCTACGTGAGCAAATCCTGTTAAGTCAATATCTGGTAAGGGTCCGTTTATCGCAACCCTGGTCATGTTATGTGTAGGATGTCCGAATCTCTTAAAGCATTTAGAACATACTCCATATCCAAGAAAACTTCCAGGATAACACGCTACCATATCAACCGAGATAACATCACTATGGTTGTATTTGGTGTTCCATAATCCACCGTGTCCATATTCTATACAACTTTTCTTGACATCTTCAAGGAATTCCGATCGTGTTGGTTTCCATAAATTTTTCTCCTGAACGAAATGAGCCGCTACAGATGGAACTGTAAAACAATTATTTAATAATTGTCTAACTTTGACGTCGTCTGAAGTATATTTCAGCGCAAGATGTTCCATTTCCTCATGGAGAAATTCTGTACGATAAATATCACCATTAGGTCGTACAAATTGATCATAATGATTATACTCAGAACTCTGAAATAACCAAACAGAAACAGGATCGGTTTTACTAATATTTTTAATAAAATCAAAGATATCACTGTCATAAAATTTAACCGTTCTATCTCGTGGAAATATTGTTACTGCTGAGGTCCATGCGTGCGAATTATGATCAATAATATCTATAGGAGATCCTCTTGATTCATATTTCGATTTATATAAAATCTCTCCTGTCAGCGTTTTTACTGTTATTGGGAATTTTAATTTCTTTTCTAGCTCAGCGACATCTTTGATAGACGCTCCGGTATCTTTAACCGACTCTGCCCAGTCATTTATTTTTTTACATCGTAAATCTGTTAAACCACTACCACGTATCGCGTTTATGAAATGTTCTGTAACTCGTTCAGCTACACAGTTTATTCTTGACTCTGACAATCTCATAGGCTTTAGATCCCCGACGTCAGGTTTATCATTCAGCAAATATATTCCATAGACAACTGCAGTCGCTGGATAACTTTGTACATAGTAGGGTTTATCAACACCAGTAAGTATTCCAGGTTTGAATCTGTTATTTAAGAGAACAATATTACCCCCGGACTGCACGCGGACGGGATCGCGCTTGTCACGAATAATCCAAATATCTTCTTCTGTATTTACAATAAATTTTATTAAAATAAAATATTTTTGATTATCAAGGTGATTAATAATTACTTTTCCTCGTTTGTCGTTCATCATATTAACAATATGTCCTATCCTGAAAGTTGACCATACATGAGCAGCACCATCGTCACGAAATTCCTTTTTTGCTTCACGAATACGTTCGGTTACATCCTCATCCGTTAATGCCAGATCTTGCATCGAAACACTAAATTTATATTCTGGTAGTCTGTCAAGGTCAAATCTAGCAGGGGAAGGTTCAATAACGGATAATTCCTCCATATAATTAAAACAAATATTTAAATTAAAATTTTAGTATATATATAATGCTTGAAACAAAAAACAAATGTGCTTGGCTCAAAATTGGCTATACTTCTACTTGTAATAAATCGTGTGTGAACAAATACTGCGGAAATCATGCACAAAGTATCAAAAATGGAAGTACAGGACCAATACCGTGTGTGAAATGCGGTGTTGGAGTCAGAGGAAAAACTCAATTGTGTCTAAAATGTGGCGGAAAAAAATACAGAGAACTAAAACGATATTATGACAAAAAAAATAATACATCATCAGGTAAATCTCCTATACAAACCGTAGAAGATTATCTGGTTAGATTTCAAAACAATGATTTAGACAAATAATATTATATATATAAATGGAGCAAAACGAATTTGTGAAACATCCTATAATAAAAAATTATGAAGCATCCCGAGATGGTGTAATCAGACACTGTAGATTGAAAAAACCAGTCGGTAGTATTAATAATACTGGTTATCTTAAATTTCATGCTGGGAAAAATAAACATTATTACTCACATAAATTCATATTTGAATGTCATTTTGGATTGATCAAAGATGGACTTATAGTTGATCATATTGATGGAGATCCCCAGAATAATCGGTTATCTAACCTGCAGGCTATTACACAAAGTCAGAATGCTGCACGTGGAAATACTGGAAAATGTAAAAAGTTTGCAAGAAGATCTATTAAATCCATAAATACAGAAACAGGACGGGAAATTACTTTTCCATCAATATATGCGGCTGCAAAACATTTTAGCATCAATTCTGCTTCAGTAAAACGTGTTGCAGATAATATTATTAGATCTACATATTCAATAAAATATGATCAGCTGATTATATTTGAATATATCTAATTCTGTCTTCCTAACAAAAAACAGATAGTTCTACTGTCAATTTTGCCAAGGTTTTTGTTTAGCCATAATTACAGTCAAGGGTCCACCTTCACCGTCGCTGCTCTCAGCATCATTATCATTTTTGACAGAATCAGATAGCATAATCTTTCTTAATTGCATTACACGATTATCCACGATCTTTTTTCTTTCGTACTCGTGAGACAGTTCGGATTTAACTTTTTCGATTGACTGTACAAGAGGTGCAAATAGCTTTACCTGATCGTCGTTTACCATAGCTAGTGATTCAAGCATAGCTTGATAAATTAATTTTATAAATCTGTAGTTTGAAGGTAGTGTATATTTATTATCAAATTTTCTCTGTTGCAGTGATTCAAAATCGCACATAATTTTCTGAGGGTCGAGATTATCAGATATTTTTATTCCGTTATTTTTTAGTTTTTTAATAGCACAGATAATATCATTAATGTTTTCATGGTTCATTATATATATATTTATATATTTAATATAAAAATAAACAAAAATATACAGCGCGGGGTGACATTCGGTCTACCATTCCATAGTTGTATCAGATAAACCTAATGAGGTTCCGAATCCTTGTTTAGACATTTACCCCCCAAGAGACCCCTAAATATCCGTAACCGAAACTTTAGAGGCTCAGAGGGTTGTCTATACGTGTTATTTGTTTACCCCCGAAAGAATTCCTAAATATCCGTAACCGAAACTCTAGGAACTCAGAGGGTTGTTTATACACGTGTAGGTCTTATTTTAGTGACCAATCAGATTCTGTTTATTGCCTTACAAGAATTCCTAGATATCCGTAACCGAAACTCTAAGAACTCAAAGGCTGATTGGTCTTTGTGACCTGGAATCTCATTAGGTTTATTTTTAGTTTTGCGATTGTGTCTTTTGGAATGGCCCTTGTGTGGGGTACCCCTTTAGTGAAGTCACAAGGTCACGACCTCATATCACCCCCCTGCTGTATATTTTTGATGAGATGATATGATGATGATGATATGATGAAATGCCGTCTTTAAGCACACCAACCCCCAATGATCAACCAATGGGTGATTCACAAAAGTGAATCCACCACGTGTTGATGTAGTGGATTGGTGTACTTAAAGACGAGGGGGCTGGAGCCCCCAATAAATTATAAATCTTGGCTTAAAATCGCCTCCCGCAGACAATTTGTCTTTCTCGGGTTTCGAACGACGACCCTCCGGATGAGAGTTTCTACGCGCTATCAACTGAGCTATCGGACCTTGTTATAAATACATACTGAAAAAGTTAGTATGTGTTTACCAATAGCCTATTTCCTAAAAACTACAATGTTCTTAACAAAATCTGTGGTTTTTGTGTAAAATGGAATTTTATATTTCTAGTTTCCAAAAAATATATATAATTCTACATTAACACTGAGTCTATGCGTAAGCCGTAACCAAGGATATTGATTTAGTTATATAGCGGATGTTCTTAAAATAACTTTACACGGCACATATACACAGCCGTTATGGAATAATCAATATGCAGCCACAGCCTTCTAGATAATAGATTTCAATTGTGCACTGTGCGCGGATTTTATGTAAACAAAAGAATACAGTATTATAGACATCCGGATATTTTTTTTTTGTTATGATAAAAACGTATTATGATAACGCATTATGATTTCACATACAGGTTTATATTTAGTTCTTCATTTCTTGTGTCCAGAATGCGATTGCTTTGGTCTGTAAGTTTAAAGTTTATCCTTGATAATAACGGATTATGAACTCGTAGGTACACGGGGTTAATTGGTTCTGATACAATTAACCAACCGGGAGGTGCCAACGGACTAAAACTGAATAATATGTACCCTTGCTGGGCCTGGCTAGGCTTGGAAAGATCTACCTGATAGCTACCTTCAATAACATCACATACCAGATTGACTGCAATAACCGATGTTATATTTACAATACCTGGTGATATATGACGTCCGGCACCAAAGGGATTGTTATTGTGTTTTAGTATAACCGGTGGTGGGGCCATTTTTTTTCCATGATTCAATTACTCCTGGATAATATTCTTCAATAAGATTATTTAATGATTTCTTCATTTCAGCGTTATTTAAATCTGGTATAATGAGTGTTTGTAAATCTTTTTCTGTTATTTTATAATGATCAAGAAATAACTGTTTACGCTCTTGATCTACGTAAATATCTCCATCGAGTTCAGTTGCAATGTTTATAATACTTCGATTGGCGATGTATAAATCGAATAAGATACCATTTAAATGTTTTATTGACTCGATTATTTGCTGCTTTACGTTATCGTTGTAATGTTGTGATAATGAAATAAGTAAATTTCTTAAATCATTAAACGTTTTATCGTATTCAGGCTTAAGAGTATCTAAAAATTCTTTTAAATATTTTTCATCAACAATAAATCGACTCCGCGCCTCTTGCTTACTGAATAAAACAATTAATGATCTAGTCATCTTGGGAATTCTTTTACCATCAAAATCGGTAAAGTAATATCTATCGTCGTTTGGAAATCCAAATCTTATATCACTCCATGGACGTATTTTTCGATATTCTGGGTCTTTAATGAATTTTTCTTCACTCGTTTTAAACTCATTTTTAGTTGCTTCTGAAACTCCATTATAAACAGATGCGACTTCAGGCCATCCTAACACTGATCTGATCGAACTTTGATAAATATCTATGAGGTAATCAGGAGAATCTATTTCAATCGCCGCTGATAATGTTGGTTCGTAAACAGTGATCGCTATTTTAGATTCTTTCCCTGTGATAGATTTAATTCTGCGTTGGAACTCATCATTAATCTGTTCTATTTGATAACTGCCCGTTGAAATTCAAACAACTTGCCAATCAGGTGTTCCATCTGGTTTATTTTTATTCGCAAATACCAGTGAATTTTTTGGTTGTTGTCCACCAAACGGTTTTGACCTGATATTAGGCCAGCTATGATAAACTCGTAATCATGCTAGCGCTATTTCCTTTGCTGGAATTGCAGTCGGAAAATTAACGCTAAATTCAGGATTGGTTGAACTTAATGATATCATAGTAGTTTTTGACGGCATTGTATTAGCTACGATCTGCTGAAGTAATTCTAACGATGACATTATTATTATCATTATTATTTAATTCTCCATCTTTCCGTTATTGTCACTAGCGATTATGAATGCTTCATCGTAGGTTTTCATTATCGTTACGAACTCCTCATCGGATATTTTACCATCATTGAGATATGCTGAAATATACGAGCATAATTTAGTGTAGGCGGCTGTTGCTGTGTGCAATTTCATTATGTACTCGTTTAGTTTATCATTTGTACACGTAGATATTTTCTTAGAGATAATACTGAAAATACCTGCACATGTTGTTGCCGTTGAAACTATAATTGTTACAACTGCAGGCGCTGTCATCGTTATTGTTGATAGTAATAATCCAGTTCCAGCAATAACAGCAGAAACCGAGTATACCATTATATCAATAACAACCATACGACGACGATATTTTTTTACCTTTATCGTGTAATCGTCAATGATATTTTTTAGTTTGGTTTCACACTCACATACTTGAGCGTATCTGTGACGTTGAACATCGACAAATAACTCTTGATTCATTATACTTATCTAGGTAACTAATTGAGGAGTTTCAGCTACAAACTCAATACACCACCAATAAGTCGCTGCGGTTAACTTTTTATCATTCGCTATCAGCATAAACGTTTCCTTGACATCTTTATTTAACACTATAGACACAATTCCAGAAAAATCATCGGTTGAATGACGCCATGGAAATGTGGTAAATATACTGAATTTTGCACTGCTAAACACAGATAATTTATATACACCAGTAACCTCTGCAGTGTGTTTAAAAGTGTTATTTTCCTGCGACCATGTTGCTTTTCCTGATGCAACTGTGTACACGATATTGTTAGCTCGTCCGTGAGGAATTTTAACGAGATTAGTTTTTGAATAATGTTAGGAATACCACTAATGATATCGTTGAGTCTTGTGTTAATGTCAGCGAGATTAATAATAACAGTTGGTGGAGTTCCAAAAAAGTCATTAATATTTCTGTTTATATTTCTATGAAAATTTAGAAATGTTTGTATATGATTAAAATATTCAGTTCTAAATGTAGCAATTCCATCATTGATTGTCGTTAACGAAGTCATTATTGGAATTTCCTTATCGTCGACGTATTTTTTAGTTGCGGCGTCGAAATCTGTTTCTGGTGTTCTGAGATTATTAATACCATTATTATTCATGTCGAGAAATGCACGCATTATACCACCACGCACTGACACGTATTTGGATTCTTGATCATCGACGTATTTTTTTGTTGCTGCGTCTGTATCTGCAATTGGATCTCCAAGATACGTAATTTTTCTTCTTGACATAATAATGTCACCGGTAAATACATCACCAGTTTTCTTAACATAATCGTTAACCGATTTACCGGAATCCTGTATTTTACCTTGATCAGTAAAAGTAACGATATTATTAACAACCGCATTGGGAATTCATATAAGTACATCTGGCAGTTGTATGTTACTCGTTTTTAATCGTCCTTGTTTGTCCTGAAAAACGACAACTTCATTTTGACCCACACTTGTGATATTTAATAAATCATCGATTTCATTTCTAAGCTGATCAAGAGTTGCATATTTAGATAAATCGATCTTCTCCTTATCTTTGCGAGTAGATCTTCCATAAATATCTACCATTATATTTACTGATATCTGTTTAAGTATTATGACGTAGTGTAGTGAACGCGTGCACGACTTTATGAGGCGGTGCTGTTGATTTTGATACAGCATCAAGCACAGCGAGGGTTTCACGACCGCATATTGGAGGATCAGTTATTTTTTGTGTTGGTAGTGTTGAATACCAGATTGGAATATCACCGGTAACGTACTCTAAAAATTCTTTTGGTGGTGCTAATCCATACGAATCGAAATAAATAATTCCACGTGGATCAATTGCATATCCGACCCAGTGCGTGCCTGGGCCAGAGTTTTTATCGAGATTAATGATACCGGTTTCAATATTGTTTGGTTTTTTAGGTAATTGATCGCGCATAAAAACACCTCTGAAATTTTTTATTTTTAATTGCTTAGCAGCATTAAGTAAATCAAAATTGGACATAGGTGATATTAGTAAACTGTCCCGGGAAGTCTTAGACCCTTTCCGTACCACGAATACGGGGTCCCTGGTAATCTTAGACCCTTTCCGTATGAATACGGGGTTCCTGGTAGTCTTAGACCTTTTCCCTTTTTTTTTATTCCTTGTCCGGTTGCTTTCTTTAACGCCATTCCAGCAGCAGTTCCAACAGCACCTAATGCAGCTGCTTTTGCAACAGCTGGGGCTGCAGCTGCTATTAATGCTGGTATAGCTGCGAGAAGTGGAAATATACCACCTGATTTAGCAATGTTTTTGATGGCACCCGCAGAAAGATTAAGTTTGACGCCTTTATTTGATTTTTTAGCTTCATTGAAGTTTTTGAACTGACGCTCGGTCAACGATAGTTTATTTGCACCGGTCATTTGTTCTCGCTTTAGCGATATTTTTATTCCACAGTTATTTTTGATGCTGATTGCAGCTTTTTAATCTGACCAGGAGTCAGACTCACACTAACGTGATGATATGACATTATTAATATTATGGATGATCTAATTACATGTTTTCTACTGGAGCATCAATAACTCTCATTTGTCCACCAACACCTTCGAGTAACATCGATTTATCGCTGAGTATAACAGCAATTGCTCTGTAATTTGCAATAGCTCCTATTGTCACACGAGCTTGAAAATGTATATCAACTACTGATTGTCTGGTTAAATCTAAATGTTCTAGTGAAAAGTAATAAATCGGATACAGCGTTGTAAAATCTAGCTGCGATATTTGTAAACCAGTATCAATATTTTGATCACGCCCCATGAATGTCATTAATCGATGATATGCACGTGCTACATGATTTTGATCGAAATTCAGTAATATATCCTCGGATGGTTCTTGATGTCCATTTATCCTTAATGAAACCTCAGAAACACCGAGTTTATCAAACACCATTTGATTTCGTAATTGTGTGTTTAATCGTGCAGTATCTTGAAACGCAATAAATATGTGTCGCGGTGCAGAAACACCTTGCTGAGAAGCTATTTGCCATGTGAATAAACCATTAATAGCGCTCTGCACAACATCTGTAGTTGTTGTTAACCATGACAACGTTGATTTACCACCTTGACTCATAAAAGATAACAACCGGTCTTCTTCAGATATTGACGGAGTCATCACTGGCATCCACAAGGAAAGTTTTGTTAGTATTACTATACCATTATCACCAATGGGTCTCCATAATGCATCATTATCATCGCCTTTTCGTACAAGTACAACTGTGTGTTTGGCTCCGAAAATGACTTTTCTGACATTTCTACAGAATCCAAAAATATGTGACAGTGGAATTGCACATGAAAATGCTCTTCTGTTATCTTTCAACATTGATCGACGCGCTGCAAATCCTAAGTTAAAATCTGGATTTGGAAAAGATAGATCTTCAATAGCAGCACCAGCAGGAGGAACAGCTCGATTATTGGGTTGTCGAATAATCTGATTTCTGTTATCAGGATGGTCAGAAGTATCCTTGACAAACATCATTGATGGACCAGCTGATCTTGAGTAATCGTCGCTGTATCTTGCAAGGCCAGATATTGTCGTGGCAACATCAACGTCTTTCTGGATTGATTCAATATTTTTTCCGTCAATCATGTACGTAGCGCTATCAAATAACGCCATAATACCATTATTAACAAAACCAACCCTAACTTCAGCTCCATATGCTACTGGTGCTGCAGGAACAGCGTTATTTATAATTTCACCTTCGACTTCAATAAATGCTTCAGCGGGTAGGAAATATCTACTTGTATCTTGAACTTGAAGTTCGATTCGTCCACGCTGATCTGGAATTCGTGCGTCATAAGAATAGTACTGATAATCACGCACAGACTCATCTTTGAGAACTGGTGCGTCCATGTCAAACGCGGGGTCAGATATGCGCTTAAACATCTTTATTATTATCGTCTTCGTCTAACTCGAAGACCACTTCCTGCTATCAGACTAGCGGTTATATTTTTTTCCTTTTCCGACATCGGGATATCAGCTAACTCCGCTAGTTTTTGATTAGCGGCTTGATTTATTATTTTACTTACATTTGCTGGCATCACTTCAGTGCTAGCCAATTTCACAGGTTGAGGTCGGGTCGCTTGTGGTCTGCGTATTAATCTTGATAGTCTATCTTTGATTGCTGAGAATGCTTTGCTAGCAATATTACCAACAGCGCCTATACCTTTTTCACGAACAACATCAATAGCTTTCATTCCTAGCTGCTTTGCAATCGGTATTGCTTTTGGGGCTATTCTTCTAAACAGACCCTGAACAATATCACCTAGTCCATCTCCGTAGGTCGCTTTGTATACTGGTAATCGAGAGTTTATTACCCTGACCATGGTAGGTCCACGCTGAGTATTGTGTATGATCATTTTATTATTAAATGACTTTATCACTAATTGTATCTAATCACTGTGGTAATCATCGGCGATTTCATTAATGAGAGACCGATATACATTAATATCCATGATACCGCCTGTAAATAATCGTTTGCAAATATCAGCTGCTTCATTAATGATTTCTGGGGAATTATTACCAGCTCGTTTTCCTCCAATGAGGATTTCTAGTCGATCGACATCAGCAAGGACATTATTGGGACAAGTAATAAGACCACTTCCTAAACCACTTCCAGTTGCGCCAGGAGTATCATAAAATACTTCTTCTTCAATTTCTTCTTTTGGTTCCGGTAATGTTTTTGGTTTTGGAGATAGAATTGGTATTCGTGATTTTGGTGGTACTTGTAATCGTTTTACTTTTTGTTCTTGTTGTTGTAGCTTTTGTTGTAGTTGTTGTGATTCTTCTTCTTCTTGTCGTTGTTTTTGTATTTGTTTTTCTATTTGTTGTGTTTGTTGTTGTATATTTTGTACTCTTCGTTTTATTTTAGAATACGGTGTTAATATTGGTGATAATTCAAATTGTTGTGGTGATGATATTGGTGTTAATTTAAATGGTTTTGGAGATTGTTGTCTTTCATGTTTTTTTCTTTCCATTTCTTCTTCTTGTTTTCTTAACTGTTTTAAATCATCGATTTCATTAATATAATCCTGATATAATGGATCATCAGTTTTAATTCTTTCAACATCCATAACTGTGCGATATAATGCCCTTTGCTATTGTTCATGGGTTTTAATATTCTTAGCGTGCTCAGGTTTCATTAATTTACTTCTTCGACTAAAACTATCCAAAACAAAATCAGCTAATTGTCGTATGTTTTTAATATCAATAAGTAAATTAATAGCATTTTCATTAAATTTATCTAACATTTTTGGTTTAGGGACTGGTGCTTCAGCGCCTTCAGGCTGAGCAGCAGCTAGTTGAGCAACTTGAATACGACCAGCAATATCAGCAGGCAATGTTGCAAGAGCTCGTTGTGTTGCCTCAGTTGCTGTAACAATTTTCTTCATTGGTTCGACAATCGGTTTAAATAATTTTTCTGTACCCTCTGTAAATTCCACCTGAGACTCCTGACGCGCTTGTAGTTGTTGCTTAACAGAATCACGAACAGGTAGATATTTTTTAATTGCCTCTAGTCGCTCTCGAGTTAATTTAGCTGAGTGTGGTTCTCCAATACTCATTATTGATAATATCTATACTGGCTGTTTAATTTATAGCAGCAAGGAGGGTGAATGACCAACGCGTAGTGACCAGCACGTGAAAAAATCAGAAAAAATCTGGTCAATTAGAGAAGTTTTTACTGTTAAGACAAAAACTTTTTTTCAGCCTTCGTAGGAACCCTTTAATTTCAAAAATAAGGTCTCAGCCAAGTGGTCTGTTCACCCTCCCTGCTGCTCCTGCTATTTGTATTGGCTGCATACTAGAAATCAAACTATTAACCTGAAATTTTCTATTTATTCTTTAACATCACCATAAAATATGACAATATCATTTAAGTGACACTGCATAATACTCTTTGGATTATAAGAAATTATTTTTCAAACACAATCTTACTGATATGCATTGCATATTTGGTTAAGAATCTTTCTATCAGTAAAATGAAATGTCAAACTTTACATTTTTAAAAATATTAATAATAAAGCACAGCTAAGGTATACTATTTTTTAAGACTTGTTTTCCCGTTAATTTGGTCAAATACAAGTTTTAGGTAAAATATGTTATAAAAGAGCTGGTTTTAAAATTTCAGTGCCACTATATCTGCCATGAATACACTTCAGATAAGTGACAGAAAGTGATTATGTAATTATTGCTGCAATAATGGAAATATTTGCAATAATATTTTTATTAATAACTAAGACACTGTTATATTAAGAGCTCTGATTTTCTTTATGGAAGTGAAACACCTAATGATCAGCTTAAAATTAGCACATGAGATAATCAAACAGGATACCTTACTGCTAATTTGATAGTAAATGTAAGTTGCTTTTTTATATGAATCACTGGTTTAGAAGAATGATTTTCAAACACTAGACTATTATTAAGTAACATAAATTCAACTAATGAATAATGAAAATAAAGCTTCTTAATACGCAAGTTGATATTACTAATGCGTATCTATCATTCTATACAGAAGTATACTGTTGCCTAACCCACATGTCTTGGATCATTGCAGAGCACTGTTGCTCTAAACAGAACAAAACAAAACCAAATATCACTTTAAAGCCTACAGCAGAGACATGCATTGCTATTACAGGTGATGCTTGATCTATGCCAATTCAATTTACATGCTTTCATTTTAACATCATTAATAATGAAGAAATAACATTTAATTTGAGACACTGTGCTCATATTTAACCCATCGCTTATGCTGTGTGCTGATATTTAGCCTAAATCTCAGGTATGCATCTATAGCATAAATCGAGCCTCACCTCTATACAAAACATACTTCTGGAACACATAATCTACCAACTATTAAACAATAGGTATATTGTTGTTTTAATCCTTAAGTCCTATCAGTCCACTACAATAAAAAATGCATTTGATAAAAGCATATCTATTCATTCATAATTCAAATCTCCTGAGTGCATTTTGATCCTATATTAAGCATGCTTCATCCACTATAATTTAGCATAGCACACTGTTTGTGTGATGCATTATGAAAATGCTCTCTAGCTGATGCAGTCTCAAACAGTTAAGAACTATTTTTTTATGTGTAAAACTCAAGTCCACTTTGGCCTCAGAACACATTTCCAGTATCTTTTGAGAAACACTACTGTCTCTTTCTTGTAAGATTTTGTCTCTTTTGTTCACATTCTTCAATTCCCCCCCCCCTTTTTTCCATTTCTTGTTTTCTGAATGGTTTTTTTTTTTTAACATTACCTGGGCCAATTCCATTTTCACTTTATCCTTGGCCTTTACTGATGCTGCTGGAGTGATTTCTAGTACAATAACACAGTCATACAAATGATGAAATGCTTTTGAAATGGTGGTCTGAGTCCTTTCTTCTGTAGGGTACAATCAATATCTTAAAGAACAGTTAAAAGCTACCAGCAGTAAAAGTTATTTGATTACAGTGATATAGAATTATCATGACATCTTGCAAGAATAAAATGAAATATGCAAAAATAAAGAATGGCCTGGTCTGTGTCATATTATTTACATGTTAGTTTACAAGGGTGTATTGAATGTTGTGACCATCTTGGACCCATACGCACTGAGCCGAAGTCAATGGGTGTGTGGAGTTCAAACTGGTAATAACATTATATACAGCCTGTTAAACTAATATGTAATAAACTTATTACCTCATGAACTGATTCTTTTCGTCCAAATCTCATTGTTTGCACTTTTTGTGAATCCTTTACCGACCACTGTTGGGTAAGCTGACAACTGTTAGCAGCTCACTAGTTCTACCTCCCTGCAGCAAAATAAAATCCTGCCAAACAACTGACAAATAAGGTTTAATTAAATTTACGTTTCTTTTGGGAGGAGGACTTTTTCCAGTATTATACTTTAACTTTTGAAGCGATGGTTGTCTGCCATTTTGTTTTTCACATTTGTGTAATGCCAGTCATTATGTGACCTACTTATACCTTGCTTGAAAGTCACATGACCTAATTATATACCTTGTTGGTGATTTTACACCTGACTCAAATAAGAAAGATTTTAACAGAACACTGGATTTGTATCTTGATCAATCATATTGCTAAAATTTTGCTTATTAGGTAATAATTGATCTTACAACACATGCTGATACTGTACAGAATGACTTAACCTGTGTTATAAATCTTACCACTCGTCAAAACTGTACAAAACTGCCTGGTCCATGTCATAAATCTTATGCCTGTAAATCCTGTACAGAATGGCCTGGTCTGTGTCATGAATCTTTGCACACCTGTCAATACTGTACCAAATGGCCTGGTCTGTCATGAATCTTACAACAACTATCAATACTGTACTGATTTGTCTGGTCTGTGTCATGAATCGTATCACCTTTGACAATATTTTGCATAATGACCAAGTCTGTGCTTTAAATCTTACCACACTTGTCAATACTGTACAAAATGGCCTGGTCTATTCCCATCAGCTGTGTCACTTCCTCTGCCTCCTGCTCCTGTTCTTCCTCCAGTTCTGCACGCCGTGGGATCTTGACATTGTCAGTTGTGGAGAGGCCATCTTGACCATCTATGGAGTCCTCATCCATCTGTGCTGCCATCAGCTGAGAGTCTTCAAACATTGACAGACTCGTCTCATCTCGGGTTGAAATGTCTGCCAAGGATGTTTCCTTCTTCTTGGATGGCTTTGAGGACTGAATCAAAGAGTTTTTGAAAAATTGGTTTTTGAAGGAAAGGAAGCAGCTGCTATGATTATCAACACAAAATTATGCATGGGGGGGGGGTAAAACTATCAACAGCTGATTTTCTTTTCAATTTTTGGTCATATTGTAATGCCATGGTAAAAAATGCCCTTATTTAACATTTGCAAGATTTGTTGGAAAGGATCCTCCTCAAACTAGAATGTTTATCTCCCTCTTTCTCCCAATCCTATTCCCCAAGTAGTCATTAAGCTTGGTATGGTGTATATAAAAGCACTTTGCTGTCATTTGCAAAATGAGCTGGACCTTAGACTTTAAAATCCTTGCATTCATTTACATTTTTCTTCATCAATGAGAATGTATGCATAAGGTTTCATTACTCTAAATGACTTGTAATAATAAAACTACTGTGCAAAATTATTTGATCCATAAAGATCAGTGTCCTGATTTTTTATTTTTTTGTAAGTAAATTCAGCAGCAATCTTTCATTTAAATCAGAGATTGATTTAAGTACGTAATTAGAGCAATCACAGTACAGAAACTGAATCCTCAGGAGTCCTTGTCACCCGGGCCTTTAAGTTTCTCAGGAGTCTTTGTCATCCAGCCCTTTAAGTTTCTGACACATAATTCATAAGCCACTTGCCCAACACATACGTTACATGTATTGTTTGGTAAAATTATGAAGTATTGAACTCAATCAACTATTATGGTTTCTAGCTTTCCCATTACTTTGACTTTAATTTGTGACTTCAACATCAAAATGTTACCTTGATTCTAACCCTAAACTCTGTGAAATGCATTTGGTCTGATTCAAATATATGGTTCAAAATCTAAGTTTAATAACTCTCTAAAACTTTCTTTTGTCATCTTAGTATTAAACTTCAAAACCATATAACAACCAGTTTCTTCATATACCCAAATACAGACCACCAATTAAATCTGACTTCAGAAATGTGATGTTGGACACAATATATGAGAATTGTTTCAGAAAGGAGTTTGTTTTGTTTTCATTGGTTTTAACAGTACTTTTAACACATTATTGGCTGTATCATGTTGAAAAATGGGAGCTAAGTGATTTTCCAAATGAGACACATTATTGGCTGTATCATGTTGAAAAATGGGAGCTAAGTGATTTTCCAAATGAGACACAGAGACAGCCAACCTCAACTGGAGGGCAAGTATTGAACTCACGACCGTCAGATTGTGAATCTGATGCACTACTAAATGAGATACCACAACTTCCTTAAGAACAGATGGATTATGATGCCCCCCTATACATGAAACAATTGTCATAGGGATGACACACTTTGTCAGTTTTATAAAAGGGTGACCTCAAGACAGGTCCTCTGATGACAGATTTTCTTAAAATGTTCTTTCTATATGTGCTGCTCATTAGAGTCTAGTAGAATGCTGATGCATGAATTTTAATGACCTTGAAATAGAGATGAATATACCTCTACAAAGGAATTGTAAACCAACAAACTACAGCATGTATCACACTTTTCTGAATCACAGATCAATACAATTTTGATGTAAATTTTAACAGAAACTTATTAAGTTTGATGGCTTTGCAAAAATTCAGAAAAGTTTGTAGAAATGTATACATTAGAACTGTGTTGCATCAAACAGTTGGCTTAAATACCTGAGATTGTTCTTTATGGCTCCGTTGAATGTTTATAACTGCTATTTACCTTGTCAACTGGCACTATCAGTCCCTCTAACTGATGTATTAGGTCACTTGGGAGTTTGTACTTTCAAGATATTTCTTTATTTTCAATTCAATTTGAGTGGCCAAATTTTGCAAAACTAAATTGGATGGGAAAATATTTTTATTTACTTTAGATGAAGTTTTGGTTTAGTACACTGCTAATACCTGCTGCTGTGACTGGGTTTGGCGGAGATAAAACTCATCATGTGGGTCCTCAGGGTCACCTGAGAAACGTTTCTGAACATGCACCAAGTGTGTGCCCTGAAGACCATATATATCTGGGAAGAAAACACTGAAGGCAGCAAGGTGAAACTCATCTCCAAACTTGAGGGAATATTTCACAATGTTCTGTTCAGGCTTTTTTATCTGGATAGTCTGTTCCATTACACCATAACTGTCCTGAAAATGTGGAAAATACAGGATGCATTTCTGTAAATTGAAAAAATATTAGGTAAACTGGAAAAAGGTTGAATTTGCTAAAAGTACCTGGGTATATTTACTAATAAATCGATCTGCTTGAAGACAATATTCCAAAAACTATACAGAGCATTGAGTATGGCCAAATCTTGTGAGTATGGCTGCATGCAACCACACACACATGCACACACACACACAAGCACACTGTGTAAACCAATATGATACATATATAATGATTATATTTACACCCCAACATTTGGATATAATCATTACTTCAATGTGCCATGCATAAAGAACTCAAGAAAAATATCACATTTACATCATTATAAGATAATTACAACCTTCTTTTACTTAGATAATGGACATGTTTTTAACAACACAAAACACTGCCATTAAAAAACGATAACAGTTATATAGTGCACACAAATCTCTAAAACATCATCAATACATCAGTAATGTATAATCTGTCAACAATCAGCTTCATATCCTAAAAAGTCAAATACAAATCATGACTTGTCTTTATGATCATCAATTTTTGTTGATTTGTCTTTATGATCATTAATTTTTGTTGACTTGTCTTTATGATCATTAATTTTTGTTGATTTGTCTTTATGATCATTAATTTTTGTTGACTTGTCTTTATGATCATTAATTTTTGTTGACTTGTCTTTATGATCATTAATTTTTGTTTGGCTTCTTTATACTTATACTATCTGCACTAAGACACATTAAGCTTATCTGCATTAGAACATCCTTGCCAAATGTGCAGTGGAGTAATATATCATGTTCTATTGTGTCAGATGCTGCAGACTGTGTATGTGTGTGTGTGATTTGGATTTTTTACACAGCTTTAACAATTATTCAGTCATATCACTATGATGACTGCAGTGTGGCAGCTCTTATAATGATGTCTAGCACTGGGACCAGATGCTGCAGACTAGGATGGTGAAGACTGTAATCTTTCCACTATCCAAAGCAGAAAGAAGGTCATTAACAACTTTTATAAATGCAATTACTTTTATAAATACAGTTTTGGTACTGTGGTGAGAGCTAGTTAGATGTTACATAACTTGGGACAGAAAAAACTTTTTCTAAGATTTTGACATAAACAGGAGGTTAGAAACAGGGTGGTAATTTTCTAAAATCTTTAGGGTCATGCATTGGTCTCTTCAACAGAGGCTTACCAATGTCAGTTTTGAAAAATTATGGAGATTCCCTGGATGAGAGAGAAGTATTAATAGCACTGATTAGTGAAGGCAATACTGAATCTATGCTCTCAAGCAGCAGTGATGTCTAAATTGGATCAAGTTCATATGACTGAATTGTATATAAGAAATCCATACAGACAGGCTAAAATGCTGTTAAAGGCTGCCTCTGAAAGTCTGTATCACAACTGTGCAGTGCGGATGAGCTGACTGAAATTGTGTTGTCAAGTTGATCTCTAATGTTTTGCACTTTGTCCAGGAAGAAATCTGCAAACCAGTCAGGAAGGTTAACCAGAGTGAAGGTCGTTGGAAGTGGTGTACATTTGTTCCTTAGCATTAGCTTGTTAGTAACATCAAAATGCTCCTTGCAGCTGGAACTTTCAGTGATCTTAGTACTGACGTAGGTTGATTTTGTTGCATGAACTGGTTAGGAAAATGCTCCAAAAAGAGAGATGTAATCTGCTTAATTTTTCAACTAGGTAGAAGGCCATAGAGGCTGAAAAAACTGAATGACCTTTGGTCCTTTGGGAGGGTGGCTCAGACCAGTTGTAATAAGATAAAATGCAATATCAAATTCAAGCATTCAGTTGTATCATCCATTACCTCCAACTGCAAAGTACAGTCTAAGCATTACAGAGATCAGGCATTTACTTGAGATGAAACAAATAATCAATCAAATCAGAATACTTTTTTATGAATATTCTAACATCAAACTGGTCTTAGAATATTTGTTTCTTTACCTTGTAAGTTTGGAAGCATTCTGCAAAAGAAACCAACATGGCAAATGTAAAATAGTTTACATGGAAACATATTCAAACCTAAATCACCTTACATTCTAGCTCATATTCGCAAGGTAGAATGTCAAAATTCTAAACAGACACATTGCTCACATAACCATTTCTATCCAGGCACTCTTGAAATGATAGCATGTAATATGGCAAGTTGATGAAGAACATGGTATAGAACGAACGTTGTAACTATCAGTCAACCACAGCTCTGAAAAACATGTGAACTGCTGTCAGACATTCTTTTTGTCAGGAGCAGCTGTAGTCAATCCAGAGCTACCACCCACCAACAATCTTACCTTGGAAACATACATTTTAAAATGTGGAGGAATTATTTTACTTTTCCATTCCAATGCCTTAAAGAAAATTACTTAGTTGTTTGTTGGGATTCCCTCATTACCCAAGAAACCAAACTGTTTACTCCCAAACTTGGCTGAAGCAAGAAACTAAGTTCCTGGTACATGGCCCTAGCAGAGGTTAAATAGTAGAGTTTAAACAATCCCCAAGGCCATTTCCCACCTTCTGTAATGTACATTTTATGTACAAGATGAGGTCAATACCAGTGTAAGAGTTTCAGTTTTAAAAATTATTTATCACATCTGAACACAAGTTTCTTGTGGCTTAGCAGAAACTTCCAATTTCTAATTTGGGAACTTTATAGTCAGTCATAAGGCAAGTCCTGTCAGATCAGAAATGTTCTGCATATATGACAAATTCCATCAAACTGCAATTAACATATCTAAATTTAATTAAATTAAATTAGTCACTTGTCAAAATTAAATTGGTGACATGTCTGTATGATTTTGTTAGTCAACAAATCACTTCCCTGAGAAATTTCTGAGACTGTTGCCACATTTAACTGAACAGGTAACAAGAGTTTCTGCCCTTCTTTATCATCAGTCTTTGGCACTAACAGAACATTTAATAGTCATACTGAGTTTGAAGATAAAAAATGGAAAATAACACCTACATTTATTTGTGAAAATTAGTTTGAATCCTCAAAAACTTTACTCAAGACCCCTAATATGTCATTCAATTAGATTTTGATGGCTGAATTGACAGACTTTGTGATGAAATTTGGCAGTGATTGTGGGGTGCCAATAAATACCAAAGAAGATGAAGAAAAGTTTATGACTTGAATACCTTTATTGATACTCAAATCATATCTAAAGATAACTAATGAATATTCAAATAAGAAATATTGGTATTTGTTTCAGCAATTACCACCGAGTCTCCTAGCTGTGTATGGTTCAGCTAGCAGAAGATTTCCATCACCTTCTTTAGCAATACATAGTTTACGGTGTTATCAAGGTCAGTCATTTATCACTGAGTCTGCTTGTTTCATGATCTGATCAAGCTGTCAGTAGATTTCCATAATTTTCTGTAGCAATTGATAGTCCACAGTGTTACTGAGATAAGTCATTTACCAAAGAGTCTCTTTGTTGCATGCTGTCCTGCACTGGTCCTATTGGAAGCATTTTTCCTGAAGCAATAGATAATCTACATTGTTATTGATAAGCCATTAATTTCCATCACCTTCTTGAGCAATACATAGTCTACAGTGTCATCAAGGTCAGACATTTACCACTGAGTCTCCTTACTGTGTGCTGTGCTGACCTAGTCCAACTAGCAATAGATTTCCATCACCTTCTTTAGCAGTACATAGTCTACAGTGTTAGCAGGATCAGCCTTTTACCACTGAGTCTCCTTACTGCATGCTATGTTGACTAGATCTAGCTGGCAGTATATTTCCATCACCTTCTTTAACAATACATAGTCTACAGTGTTACTGAGGTCAGCCATTAGTCTCTTTACTGTGCGATGTGCTGACTTGGTCCAGCTGGCTGTAGAATTCCATCATTTTCTGTAGCAACACAGTTTTATTGCAGTCAGGCATTTACCATAGGGTCTCATTGCTGCATGTTGTAATGATGTGGTCCATCTGGCAGTAGATTTCTATTATCTCCTTCAGCAGTAGACAGTCTAAAGTGTTACTGAGATGAGGTGTTAACTAGAGGCAGTTTGATGTCATCCATGCAGAAATAAACTGCAATAATTTCTTTGCCAACATCTGTATCATCATAATAATTCAAACTACTGATATTGGACAACAGCAGAATGAAACATTAACCAAATAATAAAAACTGTCCAACAATGAACATTTTCTTGCCTCACCTTGCAGTCAAGTGGTTCATTAACCTGGTCCGGATGGATGAAGGCCTACTTTAACTTCAGTTGAAGTAGCATTATTGAGTCAATGTGTTTCATGAACTTCAGCCCCATCCCCCCATTCAAGTGCTGTACTAACCTGGTGGTAGTATGTTTCCTGCATCTCTTGTTGCAGTAAACAGTGCAAAGTATTATTGAGGAAATGTACATAATGTAGTTGATGACTCTTAATTCCTTCTCCCACCCTGCAGTCAAGTGTTTTACTAACCTGGTCCAGATGACAACAGGTTTCTTTTATCTCCTGTAGCAACAGACAGTCTACTGTATTACTGAGATCCAGATCCCGTGGTATGAAACCTGCCCTTCCCATCAGTGTGTGAAGACATCTAGATATATCACAGCCACCATATTCCATTGTGATTCTGTAAGAAAAACAACACCGTAAGAACTCATTATAAAGCAGAATCCATACTCGGCTGGTATTGCTGATATGGGAATTAAAGTTGTTATCTAACCCTAAGAATGGAATTTCACTGTCTCATTGCCAGTACATACACCTATTTTTTTCCTAGTAATGGGTCATCCTAACCTGTATAAATGAAATCCTGGCCTAAACACTGATTGGGATACTGACAATGAAAATTATGTGGCTATTTACTGACTCAATTAAAATTTAGCTAATAACACCATACCTTGTATTTTTGATGGATATTCCATCCTCAACACAACATATGCTAGTCTTCTGATCCCCAATATCCACAACACAAGCTGAACTGACACCAGTTCCAAATGAGGCACATACTGACTCCTGTATTAAAAGATTAGTAGAATTACAGTGTGTCACATTCAAAATGTAGCTATGTATCACAGTAACTTGGTAGTCTTGTGTGGTTGGAAGCAATATGAAATGGACATCGATTTCTTACCTAAACTTCAATATTATCAAGCATAAGTCATTAGTTTGAGGTACTTAGATTTCTCCTTTCTTGCTATAATATGAGCTAGAATGCAAATTTTTTTTAATTATGATTCTCCAATAATACCTACCTGGTCATAAACATCTTGGTTTATATATTATAAGACAAAGGGAAGCAACTCTTACAGGTTAACTCCCCTTTCTAACTGTTGGGGTGGCTACCATTATACCTGGTTTAAAACCAGGTTTTATTTACTCAAGTAAACCTGAAAGGATGGTCACACTGCAGGGAAGGGTGGGAGTGATTGTTAGTAATATAATAATGTATGTATTATTAGAGGAACATAATTTAGAAAAAAATCTGCTTTCTCCATCATTACTCAGCACATTACATTAGGAAAATAGGCATGAGGAGGAAATGCTGACCATCCTGCATCTATCTGTGTCACCCAGCAGAAGCATCATTGCAATACTAATGGTTGAAATTCTCCTAATGTTAGCTTAGCTCAGCTGGAGACCTTAGTTTATACATATACAAGGGAGATCACTGAGAGATTCTGAACTTGATTATGATCTCACCCTTTAAGTTTTTCCAAGCAAATCAACCAAGTGGCCAAAACAAACTGGTTCTGAGGCTGTGCTGTCATAAACACAGAGTGGTATTGTCTGTGCATCTATCATTGGCCCAATGCAGTTTAGTTCCCTCCTTTGATCAGCCATGTCCCCCAGACTGAAGCTGAAGAAAGTGATTTGGTCATGCCATACAACTTACTTCACTATGTCTCCAATGAGACATTAGGTTCATATGCCAGGCTCCTGGAAACTGCACATATTTCATTAGCCAGGATTTTCATGAGGAGTATCTGTTCCTGAGACAGGTCAGTGTATGCAGATTTTATAACTCCCTTTAAGCAAGTGGCAATGCTGGTGTAATATCTTGCTTTCTGAAAAAAGCGTGTTCCGGCTGTTGCATATATTCTTTGTATGCTTCAGATAATATCTTATCTTGGAACTTTGCCTCTCTCAATGTATCAGTCAAGGAGAAGGGATGAATAGTTACTTTTTGATTGCCTTGTAACAGCAACCTATTTTTCACAATAAAACCAGGCAGTGACACTAAGACAACTAATCAAACAGGATGGAACTGCATGTAGTTAGGGTCCACAGAGAGGGCATGTAGCTCATTGACTCTGCATGCTGAGGCAAGCGATATCAGAAAGCAAGTCATATGTGATAGCTGAATGAGGGATGTGGATGACAAGGGCTCAAATTTGGAAGAGTTAAGCCATGTCTACACTCTAGAAAGATTCCAATTTGGGAATAATGTCAGTAAGCATGGTCTGGATAAATAGAACTTGGACAGCAAGTCAGAAAGGTGCTTGTTGTGTCCAATATTGTTCCTCCATGATGTCAGAACATGTCTGAGATCATGGACTGGTGTCCCTATAAAGTGATGGAGGTTAACATTTTGTCTTCAGTGAGAAAGAGAAAGAAGTAGGCCAGCTGAGGAATGGGGGCAGAGAGTGGTGTGACATTACAATGGTCCCCCTTATGAATGGCCCCCCTGACCAGCGGCCACCCACTCTTTATGGCCAGAACCCCTTGGCACCGACAAGTTTGTGTTCAAAAGTACCCCTCAAGAAGGGTCACCCCTCTAACATGACCAGCGGCCAACATATTAGTACACAAATGTAAAATTTACCCCTCGTAAGCGGCCACATTTTATTATTTAATTACATTAAGGTAAGTAATCCTGTTATCTTTCACGATGTCTGTTTCCAGATGTCAGGTTTTCATTACTGAAAGAAGTGTTGGCTAAAGTACATGTACCGCTAAGGTTATTATTATGTTATTAACACTGACGTTTGCAGGAAATGTGGTCAGCAATGTTTTGATAGATCTTTGGGTTTCACATCGCAGATTTATTTTTCTTTTAATTGAGGATTACGACAGGATATAATTGTCAATATCATAACATGGTCAGATAGAAATGGGGTCAGCAATGTTTTGATAGAGCTTTGGGCTTCACACAGTGAATTTTTTTTAAACTGACAATTAAAACCAATGTAATTGTCAAGATCATAACATGGTCAGATAGGCTAAAAATAGATTTTGTGGATTAACACACACACACACACACACACACACACACACACACACTCCAGAGAAACAATTAACCCTGAACAGAGTACCAGACAAAGACAGAAAAATCATGTGACAGTACATGTATCACTTCCTTTATAACAAGGCATTTCATTTACAAAAGTTTCGTCTGCAAAATTAAATAACAGTACTGTACAATAAGGAACACGGGAATAAATCATTACAAAACTTTAACATGTCATCATGTAAACTAATAATACATGCACTTAAGAAGAAAAAGTAAAAGTTATTCGACTTGACAACATTTTATATTGGGAAGACTCAAATAAACAAGATCGTAAAAGATATGGAGATCATTCTGTAGCAGAAGGAAAATGGAGTAAATGGAAAGAGAAATATTTTAAATATGAAACAATGTATGTACCAAAATTTAAATAACATTTTTGAATGGTTTTGTAATGTACATGACAACAATACCACATCACATTTCACGCCTGAGAATAAGAACTATTAATTTATGTTACCTTGAAATAACTCTGTTTTTAAGACAAGAAGAACATTTTAATAATTAATGCTACTTTTAAATGAAGATATTAACTGCTTTAAGTTATATGTAGCTTTCCTACTACATGTATATACATACACATACACATCTCACAAATATAGTCCCCCCTCTGGAAAGGCCACCTGTCTTATAAGGCCACTATCCCGGTGCAGAAGGGTTGGCCGTATATGAGGGGGACCACTGTAATGATGTGACACAAACCCTCCACTTTTTCATATGCCTTCAGAGTTGAGGGCCTTATAGCTGTTGTGATCTATATCCCTGTTGCATGAGGCCATCAGGGTCTTAGGTATGGTGAGGTGAGAACTCCAATTCATGACACTGGCGACATGGCTCACTAAATCCCAGGCATGATTGATTCCAGCCTACTCAGCAAGGCAAAAAGATCATCAAGGACATTAAGTCACACAGTGAAGAAGATATAACATTCCTCACTAGCTTGGAGGTGGAAAGTGAGGTAGCCATGCCAAAAGCAGAAACATTGTTTGTATTTCCAAACATTATGCATCAGAGTGTGACTTATACAAATGAGATGAGAAACCAGCTGGCAACCAATTCATGGAAAAGTATGCTTTTACACAAGACCAGGGCTTAAATAATATGATTAGGTAAAACCCAAAGAAGCATTCAAGTTTCCAAAATATAAATTTATTAAATAAAATATAAAATCAAACAAAGTGAAAGAATAAAGTGTATGAATTCCTAGAAGTAATACTAATAATCCTAATAATGTACTGATAGGTTACTGCATTTGTATGGGAAAATATGAACAAGTTTTTCAGATAGCAATACTGTACGACCTTGGGAGTGCAGTATATCCATCCGACAAAACAAGTTCATATTTTCACATACAAATGCAGTAACCTTTTTATTATATGCTCATTTTCTTATTCTACCTAACGCTTAACTATATAAACAAAAATACACTACAAGAAACAAAGTAACTGAATGTATGCCGTATTCCAAACTAAATACACTAGCACAGATTCATCATTACACAACAACATTATTAATGCACACATAACTCCACCCGGATAAATCTAAACTTAGTTGCGCGCTAGACATAACTTTCAAAAGAAAATAGTGTTTTAGTCTACTTAAAATTGAAATCTGGAGTCATATTGTGAATGATTGCGCATTGCAACAACTTTTCCATTTGATCTGGAATGAATAGATTTTGGTATTTTTGTTGATCCTACAAAATTTCGTGATTATGGACTGGATTTATCGGTGCCAGTTCTACATGAAGTACATCGGATTGCAGCAGCAAGGGAGCAGCGTGTTGACATCTGCAAGTGTGCTTCTGTTCTGTCATTGAATGTTTGAAATCATAATGTGGGAAAAATATGGAGTCTTTCAATTGCAATTTCCAAAAAGATGCTATGGAATATAATGTTTATTTCATTTTGAGTGCAGTAAGGAGGATGTAACTGCACTTGGAATATAGTCAAAATTACAGCACAATTTTGAAATGTGTAATCAAGTTTGAGAACCCATGACATGGCTCATGTAATTCAGATTTGCAGAACTAAGAAAGTACATTTGGAGGAAATTCAGGATGTAAAACTGTAAGTATATTTTTTCCATTCTTATTACCAGCTAAAGAAGACAGTTTATGCCTTATCACTTGCAAGATATTTGTAGGGACCAAGCAATTTTATGAAATCTGGCGTCTATCGCTAGCCTAAATCTGAAACATTGTATCAAGAAAGTTAACGCGGAATGTGGCAAAGCAGCTGGTATGTGGCAGTCCACAAAATATCTGCTTTAGTTCATTCAGAAACAAATTTAATCAACCAAAATGTAAAGCACCTACTACATGAGTGTACATGATTTGTTTACAAAGTAGTTCCTAATACACTATTGGGCACACGTGAGTGCAATATCGTAAAATAATGGATGATTCTGACAATGTAAAGTTAATGGAGAAAAAAATGAGCAAATAATAATTTCAATTTCTCACTAATCCAGAAACTGTTCTAAGATATTCTGAATGAAGCTTCTATAATGCTTATATGTTTCAAATAAAATCGGATTCACTAGAACTTCTCGAACGATTAAATATTACCATTTCAACATAAACAGTCATAAACAAAACAGTTCTATTATGATCTTCATATCTGACTGAACCAATCAAATGTTACAGCATGCGCGAGATTTCTACAGGGCAAGTGTACTATGAATTCCATGCTTTTTTACGTAACCCATATTCATTCTCGTGTGCCATTCTTGACCTGCTAAGTTGTTGATTTCACCTTATATTGACCTTGTCATTAATAAAAGAGATTTACAACAACGAAGAGTATATGTACTTTCCCTATCATACTAACCATTCAAAGGATTTTCAGTCAGGGGTCATTCAATTTGAAAACGTGCTTGTAATGGCAGATTAAATTTCGGTTCATGGGGCACAACAAATAGCCATATACAGCTACTCTGGATTTTCTGTTCATCACAAGCTTCTAATATAAGCTTACTGTACACTGATCTTGGCGAGTTGAGCAAAAGACTAATACAGATATTGTTTTTACAGCATGAACAAAAATCAGTGTAAGTGAGCTGGATACATTAATCATGTGTGGACATATACTTGGTAGAGAACAACATATACCTGTAATTATGATTTTGTTGTACAGTGCACATAAATCTTGATAATGTAATAATAATAATAATAATAATAATAATAATAGTAACAATAATGATATCCAGTGCATGGCATTTTGTTCAAAAACCAATTTAAAAAAGTGAACCTGTGTACAGTGGTAACCTCTGTGCATTGGCCAGTTTTGCCTTTCCCCATGAGTGGCTGCCAGTGACAGGTTTGACTGTATACAAGATTTTAAATACATGCCAACCATGTTATAAAAATGAGTTATAATTAAAGTAAATGCCAAAAAACAGTGCCCAGGAAATTCCACTGGTGAAAATGCATGTTGTGTTTGAAGTCAATTGTGACAAAAACAAATGGAATGATAATTTAAACAATATCAATAAAATCATTGGATTTTTACCAAAATGTTGTATGCACTTAAAAAAATAACATTTTGACTTACTGTACCACTGAAAATAAAATGTGGATGATCAAATTTAAGTTATAGAAGTTATAAAATTTAACTTGGCTATCTAAAGGACATCTTTACAACATGGCAGTGAAAGTTAAAATGTTTAAACTGAGTGTAACAGCAGCCGCCAAGCATATAGAAAGGAGAGTTAACCAGGAAGAGTTGTTTCCCTCTATATATTATTTCTTTATATAGACAGAAATACATTATTCCATCTTTCTGGAAGGGCTGTATTCTGAGTTAGCAGAGAAAGTTATCCTAATGTAATGTGATCAGGTAATGTATTTGATGGAGAAATGGCAGGTGCAAATACAGCATTTGCTCAAGAGAAGAAGAGTGCAAATACAGCATTTGCTCAAGCAAAAAAGAGATCAGGTTGGGGCCAAATGGTCCTTAGTATGTAAATATGGGGGACCTTTGCATAAAACCGAGGGTCAAACTGAAATTTCATAATAAAAAAAGACTAACTCAAAATCAACTGAAAATTTATTTTATAGAAAAGGGTATTATAATTATTATTCATATTACTAAGGTCATAATAATGGGCATGCATTATTGGCAACTGCACAGTGTGTGTGCATGTCGGGGGCATTTCATCATACACAAACTGGTGACAGCCCTGGATACTATAAAATATTAAGGTTTGAGGTTGACATGCAAATAATATTGTGTAAATTTAACTTTGATTTTCAAGATAAAAAAATTATATACTGTGATAGACTTATGAACTGAAATCGTATCTGAATGAGAGATGTTGCCCTAAAGCATGAATGTAACAAGAAACCCAATTTTTTAAAAATACAGTTGTAATGTCAGCATGACCTTAACCCAACTCTCTATTGTTTTAATGTGGTATTTGGGATCTATAACTGCAGACCATAAAATAATTGAACCACAGTTTACTGAGAAAAGTTATGTACCAAACCATGGTACAGTCAGAACCACATATGTAACAACCCATAGTATAATTGAAAGTAGCGAATTTTGAAAAAAATGTTTTAAAAAGGAAAAAAATGATAAAATAATAATCTTCATGTTGTTTTCATTCAACTGACATTGTGATACATTTGATAAACCAATTCAAGTACAATGGTTGATAAACCAATTCAAGTACAACGGTTTAATTTTGGTCATGGGGTCCATAGCAGTACCGTGTTATACCTGGAACTGGAATAGCAAGGGAAAGCTGTAATATGATAATCTATCTGAATTCCTAATATTAACAAAAATGAGGTTTTGTTTGCATTGATTGTTAATTTTCATTAAATAATTTCTTTTTTTTCAAATTGTAAAAAACTGATATTTAATCCTGTGTACATATGCAGCAGCAGAAACTAAGTAACGATCAAGAATTGTAGTACATCAAGTAACTTAGCAGGCATCTGAAAATCTTAATTCCCATGGTGACTTCCTGACATCATACCTGGTACATTATTAAAAATGACCAGATGTGGGACAATTTTAGATTAATAGCGGATGCAGTGGGACTGAGTGTGATTTATTTACAGCATATATGGGTGCAATGCCTGACATAACTTAAGTGTCTCTACTAAAAGAAAATCCTGAGTAGCATCACTATTTAGTGATCTTTGCAAATTGGAAAATTTTAAGATCAAGAAGCACATCTGCCTCAAGTTCAAAACTAATAAAACCAAACTTCACCTACATATTTTATTACTGAGATAACATCTAAGGCATCCATGTTACAGAAATGACGGAAAATATTCTCCTGAAATAATCACCTTTCTCTACAAAGCTCTCTACATGTAAAATGGTATGACAGATATAAAGAATGGTGCCCAGGTTATGTTGGAAGCAGCTATTGTTAACAAACAGAAATACCTGATTGACAAATTGCCTTAATTCTGTTAGAAGTAGAATAAAGAAAATGCATGGTATAAAAATACTCCTACGTTATTCTTTACAAGATGTGAGTAGACAAAAGATGAACTGATACAATAAGTAACTGCTATAAATCTCAAGTTGTGGGGTCACAAGATAGCTAACCATGCGTGTATTTAGATGCCAGATTTAATTATGTATCCCTTATGTATCAATAGCAATGGAAACATAAGCATGTAAAGAACCAAGGCAATGACATGGAACTATGTGATCACTAGCGGTGAAATAATTCATCGATATATCGATGCATCGATACGTTTGCTGAAACGATACACATATCGATACAGGAAAGGGAGAATCAATACAAAACAATACTTACTGTATGCATGTTTTTTTTAGTCTTCAGCAGTCATGAATAATTATTATTAGTTGCCTTGTTGTTCCATAAAATTATAATCGATCTGAAACGGCATTTGCAGTCACAGGCACTCATGTTTATTAGTAAAAACAAAAAAGATTATTTAAGAATACCCACTCTCCATCTACAAGTTAACACAAAGTAACATGGTTCGTAATCTGGCCCCCGCCATTTCATGCTAATTATTTTAACCCAGAAGTATATTTCAGCATATATTATACATTCCAAATGCATTCCACATGTTTAATGAAGTACATGTTTAATGAAGTACTCATCATTTAATAACCACTTTCACGCAAAGTTTCAACTTTGAATTGTATCTTGATTCCTTTGGCCGATTTGAAAACTACGCTACCAGTGTGTTGCAAGTCAAAATATGTTACACTGAATTCTCATTTGTTGTTATTGCTTGTTCCGTTCCAGGTTAAACAATAACCATCAATCAGAAATCAATGTAGCTTATTCTCTGCATGACTAACAGGAAGTATTGGCACAGCAACAAAGAGACTTTGCGGGAAAGTCATTGGATATGTAAAGTACTTAAGTGGAGATGCTGTCAGGGTGTGCCTCTGGGCAAATCACACAAAATTTGTAGGAATTCGCATGCTTGAAGAACAGTGAAAAGCAAAAAGTCCGACAAATTTGTTGAAAGTCCCACATATGAAAATGTGCTCGGCGAAGTATAAAATTTTTATTTAACCATTCTTGTCGAGACATCTGCTTTTCAGGTAGCAACTGTTCCACATCTGGGTTTTTCAAGCACAATATGAATGGTTGTGAAACAAAATTTGATTAGAACAATGTGCCCAGAAATAAAAATGATGGCGTAGTTTGAATCATTCATGAAAAAGTTTTACAAATGCGCGTTTAAAATATGGGCTACCAAGAAACCCAAAATGTCTGATTCCCGGCACGGTTCATTATGATTTCATTCAGCAAATACTTCCTGATGATAGTGATGACAATTATCTTTAAAGTGATGAAGTATATCAGATTATTGGAGCTGGGAAAGCGTTAATGGAGACCCCAGTGAGTAGATTTTGAGCCCAAAATGGTGTTAAATACAAGTCAGATGTACATGCTGGATGGACAAAATATAGATGGCATGACCATTTCAGTGATATTTTGAAATTAAATATGTACAAAGGGCAGAATACTGACCCTACATAAAACACAGACAATTTAAAAGTATATGCAATTTTCATTTTTCAATAAATCAAATTTGCCTTGCGGATCATATACTACAAAACCATATACATGTATCCATATCAGCGTTAAGATAAATTGAATAAAATAAGGGTTAGAAATGGAATTAAAGAAGTACAGATATTTTTTAATACCTCTGTCTGCACAAGCATTGATGGACTAAATACCCTTATACAGCATTATGGGACATATCAGAAATTTGGCATAGTAGTCAGTAAACTACTGATTTAACAAAGGAAGTTTATGTTAGTGAAAAATCCTATTTTGCAGCCGATGTATCCAAAAGATAATATCTGTATTTCTGGAAAATTGTACAAAACAGTCACAAAGATCAGTTTCCCAATATATTCAAGCTGACAAAGCTAGCCATGTATATGTCCCTTCAGAAAGAAGCACAAAACAATATTGATACAAAGAAAAGGAGCAGAGTGTACTCAGATTAATCCTTATACAACTGGAGGCGACATCTGTCAAAGATGTTGATTTCAGTAGAGCTATAGGAATGTGGAGCAGGAAGAAAGAGAGACAGATATTGAAGTTTAGATAAATAATGACCTTTGACCATTCTTCCTCCCCTCATTTTTCCTTGATAAAGAGGGAGGTCTCCCTTGACATAAAATCCTCCCATCATCTCTCCTTAAATTGGATATGGGAAACAAATTTGGAATTTCTCTTTTTTATGCAGAGATATTTAACCAGTGAATGATGGTGCTGATGGAATAAATGAAATTAGCACAGAATGAGCAATGGGGCAGATTTCAAACTGCTCAAGTTTATCACTCTGTGTAAGTTGAAAGAAAACTGAAGAATAGGACTGGGTGTAGACAATGGTTTTCTTTCTTCACTAACAAATACAAGTACCTGTGGCTGCAGCAGTATTTTGCATCAGCAGGAAATAAAATGTGATAAATTTTGTTGGTATTCAACCTTATTCCCAATGCCCGGATTTGTTCTAGATGAGATTTTCTTTGCATGAAAAAATTGCATTATTTCTTCATTTTTTGAAGATAACATCGTAATGTCTTCAAAGTGTAACTGAGACATGAAATTGGTAATAATATGTTTTCAAGTCATTCACGCTGTACAAAACAAAGGGAGTTAAATGGATCCACCATTAAATGTCCTAAAACATTGGATAAAACTCACTGCAACCAAAAGTTAGTCTGTTTGAAAGTAGTGTCTATATCTTTTCATCAATGAGACTTGCATATAAATATATGATACCCATATGTCTATCTGTAGTCTGCATACTGGAAATGCAACCAAGAATGTCAACATACATGAAACAGCACCACATACCTTCCAAAGATGGAAAGACCATTAAGTTCATATGTGTATCGATATGTATCGTATCGCAGACTGTGTATGGTGAATCATATCGATACGCTGCACAAGTGTACCGTTTCACTCCTAGCGATCACTCTAACATTTAATTTGGATATCTTACAAGAACAAGTTGTTGATGTTCACATTTATACAACCAACAGTGCTGTTGTAGACATAGTTAACTTAAGTATGAGAATGGCATTCAACATTCAAAAGCTAAGACATATTTACCGTAATATACTCACTCACAAGTCCAACTGCAAACAACAAAGATCATGATCTGCCATAGCATAATGCACCTGCAGATCAGGAGCTATGTTGTTTGTTCTACTGATTACTCCTAACAAACTGCACAGACCCAGATCTGCTGGTGCATTAGACGATGTCAGATCGGGGTCTGTGCAGCTTGCTGTTGGGTTTGGCTTATAAGCGAATACAGAAAGTAGTGGAATAACAAACTATTAATATAATACTACTTTATTAACCAGAGCTCAGACTATATGTGCAAGAAGCTGTAAAGTTTGTTTCTCCATATACCTGATGTACAATTGCTGAACCAAATCCGAGTCTATCCAGCAGTAAACCCATCAACTCCTTGACATGCTTGTGTTCATACACATCAGGTATCAACAATATGGCTCTGTAGATCTGAAACATATTAGAAGAACTTCAGCGCTCTATGCTTCAGATGAGTGCATTAAGAAACAAAAAGACACATGAATTGCAGGGAGTACAGGCAGACTGATATTCAGAAGGATAGACAGTTCAATCATTTTCTTGCATAACTGAATTATTCAGACCATAAATGATATCCCCATTCTACTGTAATTCTAACCCTATATTCTCTGCCTTAACAAAATGAAAAGCTTTTACACCATCTGTCTTTTTACCTTTAAATCCTTGAGAGGTATGTCAAGGAATTGTTCTATTGCCTGTCCCCAAATGACCTCCAGATCAGCCAATAATGCACTCATTGACCCTCCCAGGCCATCATGCAGGTTCAGGTGTCCCCTCCTTATAGGCCAGTTCAGAATGTAGCCAGATCTCGGATGGCAATACAGGGCCTAAACCAGGGAAGGAAATTAATCTATATGAATGATGAAGGTACTATTTTAATAATAATAATAATAATAATAATAATAGATGATGATGATCATAATGATATCTTTTCTCTGCACTTTTTTTAATAAAGTGACCCATTTTCATATAGGCCTCTCACAAATGAGGTGACTGATGATAATGAAGTCATCATACTCTGCACATATGTATAGCAGTTTTATCAGTTTGTTCCCTCACCAACGTCCATTATCGTATAAAACAATCTTTCACTGCAGAAATGGTAGAAGTGGGAGATCACTCTATATCTTAAAATTTACTTGATGCTGCCTGCATGCATACCAACTGGAGACACAGAGCAGCAGCATCCATTCAAAACCACTAGTTTCTCATCAGGTGGTGCTAAAAGTCTGTCCCTTATACTGTGCCAATTACATGCTCTTACATTTCTTTTCATGTCAGAGGTATATTTTTCTCCAATTAAGTGGCTACAGACATTTACAGAAAGTAAGAATTCAAACTTTGATTGGCTCTTTGAGAAATATTATGCCTAGGATTATAGACAATGATATTTCCATGTGTGTCCAGATCAATTCATCTTAATAACTGTACTTCAATTGTTGATCAATTCATCTTACTTATAGACAATAATATATCCATGTGTGTCCAGAACTTGTAGACAATGGTATTTCCATGTGTGTCCAGATCAATTCATCTTAATAACTGTACATCAACTGTCGATCAATTCATCTTAATAACTGTAACGTCAATTGTTGATCAATTCATCTTAATAACTGTAGCCTCAATTGTAAATCAATTCATCTTAATAATTGTAACCTCAATTGTTGATCAATTCATCTTCAACTGTAACAACAATTATGGATCAATTCATCTTAATAATTGTTACATCAATTGATGACCTATAATTAACATGTTGGGCTACTACTCATTAAAACTGGAAACAAGAATCATCACTTTGAGGGTTCTGTAATGAGGACATAATCTACATAAAGTTGTTATGCTATTTGAAAACTGGAAATTCTGCATATCATAGAGATTATGCATTGTACTGATGAGTTTGTTTCAACACCTTTATTTACTGACCATGGAACATAATCAGTACATCTGTGAAATGAAATCTATTGCAGTGATATAATAATGCAAACTTTTCATGCTGTGAGCCCAAGAACAGTCTGAAACATGCAGTGTACAGAGGTAAGAATAAGCATCATTCACCTAAATTTTAGGAATTTTCTAGAGGGCACATTGATGAGTGGTTATTTTAATTTAGACTTTGTGTAAATGAAGAGATCCCCATTTCTTCAAGCCCATCTTTAATAATGTTAAGTAAAAAGTGTTAACACCAAGGTTAATCTAAACTGAACTGGATATGGACAAGTGAATGGATGTATCAATTTCCACCAAGATGTACCCAGAAGAAATGGGAATGCAATACTACCATTAACTCTGTTATTATACTTGTTTGGAACTGGGGTCACACTAAGGAAATATGGTGCCAAATACATTTCAGCTGAGTGAGTGCTATATTGCATTGCAAAATATAGTCAATAGGTCTGGTCTGATTTTACAAATGTCAGATATGATTAGGCACATAAAATACATAATAAAAACCCAAAGTAGCAAAACAAAAGATGTAACATTTGTGATTCAATGTCATGAAGATATGACAGACTTAAGTTGACAGGTATAGACAAATCTGATGTCACACATGTTCCACACAAATTTAAATAGTTATGTCAATAAAACATGAACTGGACCAAATGTAGTGTGGTCATACATTTTAGCTATATATATATATATATATATATATATATATATATATATATATATATATATATATACATACTGCTCAGCTAATACAGAGTGCATGAATCACATGAATGCAACCATGCTGTTTGGTCTCAGATTATCTTCTCACAAATTGTCTACACCCCAAATAAGTCATGATAGTTCAGTTGGTAGAGTTGGTAGAGTCAGATTTGTAATCCAAGGGTCATGAGTTCAATACCCACCCAGGCCTGCCTGCCTTGGTGTGTCCTTGGGAAAGGCATTTAGCTCCCACTTTGTCAGCATGATATAGCTAATAAAGGGTTAAAAGAGTCATTATAACCAACAACATTCACTTTTGATAAAAATTTTGACTTGCCCAAGATGTTAAAAAGTTTGTGATCAGATCTAAGTAGGACTGAAGCTAATAATTCCCTAGTCACTCTTAAAAATGTACCTACATTTTTCACAGTGACAAAAGCAATACACTATTGAAACAATCCAAATAATGAGTCAATGTTATGACTCCCATTAATGGTGTTATGATGAGGGTTCATTGTACTTACTTTGGAAAGCAATTTGTGGGGCTCTGGCAGAGTCCTTCAAACATTCTTGTTTAATGAATTCCTCCATCAAAGAAACTAATGATGTATTCTACATATAATTTGTGACACGGAAATCAAGCAAAACATTATGATTCCAGTTATCAAGACACTGATACTAAATATTTACATGTGTAACTGGAATGCAAGTCAAAACATAAATGGATGTAGGGTCATGCCATAAACCCAATCACTATGTGGCTAAGAGAGCAAATTAAATGACAACAGTAAAATCCCAAACCTCATCTCCAATGATATATGGTGCCTGGTTGTCTGTGCTGGTCCACTTCTTGCTGCAGATTACATCTGTTTTCACACATTTAACTGCACTGTTGAAGGCATGGTACTGAAATCATTAATATTTAATTGCAATAAAATTAGGTTGCATATATTTGGAATATAGACATATTTGGAACCGGAACAAAGTCTGAAATAGACATATCTCCCTTTATGTGAGAGAACATATTTTTAGTAAATTATGTTTCTCAAGGAACATATACCCAAATATAAGCTTCCCAACTGCTTGAATCCAATAAATCCAGAGAAACAAAAGTTTAATCTTTCATTTACATATAGAAGTTATAGGCAAAGGAAGGAAACTCTTATCCATCAAATCCCCATAACATCACCTGATGGGACTGGTAACAACCAGTTTAAGCTGAGTGAAACATCAATGTTTTCACCTTTGCAGGGAGGTATGGGACAGTTCACTAGTCATGTGATTGGGGTAGGTATTCTCAGAGGAGCATAATTTATAAAAAAAATTAATAAAGCTTTCTTTAAACATATCTTATATTTTCCTCGACATGAAGCAAGTAGAAAGGAGGAAAAAATGTATGAGAATCCATCCTCTAACATCAACCTTCTACAGCTGAATTTCCAAATTCCCCTTAAGAAGGATAGACCACTCTTCCAATATGAACACAGCACAACCAAAAAGGCACATAACCCATGACCATGACACTAAGATAAAGGGAAAAGAATGACTTTACATTACTGAGCATGAAACAATGGGCAAATCCAGTGAATGCACTAAACCTGTGACCACGAGGAGCTTGAGCAGACCTCAGATTGGTCTGGTGGTCATCAGCCAACCTTCTGCTATATCTTGGATCAAAACATAGTGTTGAAAAGTGATACTCACCAAGTCTACTCTGATCTCATGAGCATAAATTCTCATGAGGCATATCTGAACCTGAGAAAATTCATAATATACTAAGCATATTACCCACTTCAGCCATGATGCTAGCATTTAAGCAGTTATATCCTTTCCTACCTTAATGGGGAGAAAATGACATTTCAGCATGCAGGTTCTTCTCTGTGTGTCTCAAATAAAATTTGATAGCATGGACCAGGTCTTGCATAACTGCACTTTGACTCCCAAAATCCTCTATCTTTTTTTAAACCACCACTATATATGTGCAAAGCATGTAGTCTGCATAAATAGTGGACAGTCCTGCTTACAGCCCATGTAAACTATCATTGGGGCAGGCTATACAGCTGATTATGGCATCATTTATTTGCCAATCAATTGCTAGTGCTTATACACACACTGTAGCACATGATTTCTTTGAAAGTATGTCCGAAAGGCAGTCCTTTTCTCAAGATAAATGCAATGATAAGGATTAATTGTTAATTAGTCACACTGGCCTTATGCTTGTGTACTTATATCTAACCTTTAGCTATTTTGCAGTTTAGCCACAGCTGACCAGAATATGAAAATGGGGGCTTGTCCTGGGGGAAAATAAGGCGTCTCACAGGGAGAAATGGTGCATCCCATGGGTGCTCACACATTGAGGCAAGGGGGTGGGTATAATATCTGCCTCCCCCAATTTCACCTTTAACATGTTTTAGCCTACATGGCTGCCCACTACGTGTCCTCTCCCCCCTCCCCCCGGCCAAAATAAGTTCCTGTGGGTGCCTCTGGCACATCCTTTGAGAATTTCACCCTTATTGGACCTGGGCGATCAGTAAATATTTATTAAAACTGGCACTTAAAAAGTACCACATAAAAACCTCCCTATTTTACGTCCCAATCTCGCTATTTTATTTGATATTCTCCCTACTTGGCTTTTGAACAGTTGACAGGTATGCCGGACTCCAATTTCTGCAAGCCCAAAATTTCCCCTTTTTTAATATTGTCACAGAACGTTGCAATAACTACAATTCGAATATAAGTTTAATAACGAAAACTGAACTGATCATGCTTTGCATTCTATATATGCAGCAAAATCTGACTTCAAAGAACATTGCCACTGTTCACAAACTTGTCAAAAATACGGCTTAAACATCCTCATTCAAGGCAATAATATATTAATAAATTTTGCTCTTGTACATGCATCTATCATCTCTTTGATTTACCTATAATGGGTTCACCCACTGCAACGTTAAACACATCTCACTAGCTATTGTCAGCCAGTTAATGTGAAACTTTGATTTTATGCCTGACCTCTTTTCCTTTAATTGCCGCTATTTAAACTGCCCAAGGGATAGATTTCCTTTTTTAAGATTACTGAAAATTGTGTTTTCTCAAAACACGACAGTGTCAGGGGGTTTGGGAGTACAAAACAGTATTTATAGCAAAGCTTCCATTTGATCAAAATCAGATCTCAATTTCATGAAGGACAGTGGTAATCTGATTTGGATTGCACCATGTTATGGCATGTATGTCAACATCTTGAAAGTACATTTACTCATTTCATCAGCACTATCAAAGTTTCATCAGGCAAACTATTTCTATTTCGACAAGCCCAACGGGCACCTCACTTGGAATATAGGATGGGCATGAACTAAAATTAGAGGGGCCCTGGGCATCTGGCTATCATTGAGCTCTGTATAGCCAGCTGAGGTCTAGCACCAGTCTGAGTTTTCCATTGACTCTGATGCAAAGAAAAGACCTGAATAGAACCTAGGAGAGTCTGGTTCACGAACTCTCCCTGCCTGGAGAGTAATGAAGTGACCTCCTCCATTAAAATCTCCATGATCACCCGATCTGTTAGAATCCTATAATTGAAGGGGTAAATGAAATATATAGCCACTTGAAAGCTACTTCTATCACCTATTTATTGTTCAGGCAAAGATTGATCCAAGCATCATAAAAATGCAGAAGTCTGACATCAACTAGAACAGTGGGGATAAGAAGTTACTGGTTGTTATTAGGAGGCTTGTTTCCTTTCACCCTTATTAAATTGCCTCTGAGACAGAAATGTCTGTAGCCATCTGATGCCTTGTTGCAGAAAAGTCTGTTGTTGTTGAGCTGGCTGCTGCTGTCTATCCCTCTGCATCCAAACATCTCTCCTTTGTAGTAGCTATTGTTTGTGGCAAAAATGTGGGAATGGGTAAATATGGCATAGAATAATGAAGCAGACCTTAATATGCATGGGAGTAAGTAAAATAGATCTAATTGTATACTAAAGGTCCTTAATCCTCACTGAACACAGTGTACAATATATGGGTGGGTACATATGGTAGAGAATAGTGAAGCATACCAGTCTGGGTGCTATAGGCTGTCTGTATTCCCCAGTGGACATAGGTTTGCTGGCCATAGTATCCTCTGCTAGTTTCAGGGCCAACTTCTGCTGCTGCTTCATTTCCCCATACTGGACAGACATAAAGACAGAACAGAGATTTGTTTTAAATGCTGTAGAGAAAACCAGTCTTTTAACTATTCTTAATTAAGATTTTCAAAACAAATTTTATATTTTAATAAGATGCTACTATGAATCTTTACTTATATCTACTCAAAAACATACATATGATTCTATTTTATATATATATATATATATATATATATATATATATATATATATATATATATATAAATAAAAATCTGCATTTATAATATTTTAAGTGAAGCTTACTTATTTGGAGTCTGTTTTCGGGCATTTTTTGAATACACTTCTGCACTACTTACATAAATATACAGAGCTGGCACTGAGAGAAAGAGAAGAATAAATAAGCATAAATATGGAAATATACCATACATAAGTGTGTGTGTGTGCACATATATATTGTTACGAATATGTAATTAAATTGCTTGTGTGTTAGTTTTAAATTCTTTTTATTTTTTTTTCATTACATTTTATTGTAATGATTATTTTCATGAGATTTGATATTTTTTTTTAAAAATTCAGTCTTCTGTTTAGACTTGAATAGAACAAAAAAGGTATTACATTATCAGTATTTTTAGCTCACCTTGGTTGAGACATTTTGTAAACACTAAGCGAAAATGATTGGCTATTACCAAGGTCATGTTCAGCCCATGTGTTAACCGAGTTGTAACAGCCTTTCTTTTTTTATTTATTTCCAGTGTGGGAATCTGATTTTTAGATATGGCTATTCTTGCCTACGTGATAATTGGCATTTTTTTAAACTGCGCTGTTCAAATTAGTGATCACATAGCCCATCATGTGAGCCACCATGTGATCTAAAACCACGGGTTAAAGCAGCCATTTCCTAGTAGATTTATTCAGTCGTATTTTAAACCTTGTTGCCAGCTTGTTCTGAAGTTCATCTATTTTTTGGAATTTAATAATTTATATTCTCTAGAAAACTATACGAGTGCTCTTTTTTTATAAAAATTCTGGGACAAAGACATTCAGTGGAAATTCATTCTGGAATTCTAAACGGGAACATTATAAATTCTGATTCAACGTGGAACTGTTGCCTTCTGTAAAACGATCTCATCTGACATCATCGCCTTCCATATTGGAACTTCATCGAGATTCGAACCTGGATTCAATTAGAACTGTTTAGTGACAGGACTTATATTTTTCAATTCCAGGATTAAATTTTGGATTATATTCACAAACTGTAAGTCCTATTTCATATTTTTATCTTGTTTTCTACGGAAATAAATTATTTTGTTAAAATTTACAAAGCTTGTTGGCTTCACTCTTTTCTTTTGTTACTTTTGTACGAGCCTACACGTAACAATATATATGCTAACTGGAACAAGAGAGTAGCTCCAGTGTTGACAGAGTGGTGATACCACTTTTAACATCATTAGGGCCATATGTATTATTTCACAGATACATTTCAATAGCTCATTATGAAATACACAATAAAATGGTTTTCATTAATGTTTGATCTACTAGATTCATGCAAAAGTATTCCTTGCTTACCATTATTAGTGAGTTCATTTTCGTGTGTTCAAATTGAACAAAAGATGAATGCTAGAAAACTTCTTAGTGATTGTTACATTACCGGTATATACATTATTTATTGAGAGACTCATCTTAGTACAGAAGAGTATTATGGTAAGAAGAATTCATCTAGTTTTGGGGCATAGTTACCATTCTCCAAGGTTCAGTGTATAATATAATACAACTTTCAGGGCATAGTTACCCATCTCTAAGGTTCAGTGTATAATGTACTACTTCAACTTTTGGGGCATCATCTCCAGTGTTCAGTATATAATGTACTGCTTCAACTTTTGGGGCATCATCTCCAACGTTCAGTGTATAATGTACTACTTCAACTTTTGGGGCATAGTTACCATCACCAAGGTTCAGTGTATAATGTACTACTTCAACTTTTGGGGCATCATCTCCAACGTTCAGTGTATAATGTACTACTTCTACTACTCTACACATACAATTTATGAAAATTTCAACAATTATATAAAATATTCTTATGAGTCCATCTTTAATATTTAGATCATATATCTAATAGACCTTTTAATCATGAAATATAACCCTGCTGTTGTTTGAAATCCAATATGTTGCCTTGCTTCTCACTTCTCTATAATCTTTCCCTTCCATTTAGCTCTCATTTTGATGGTTAAGCTGTTTAATACAGTCCTCTTAAACTAGTTTTATCTGACAACACATTTAGTCCTTGTTGTACAAACATTGGCAACAAACTAGAGAGAAATGAAACAAACCAACAAACTGGCGTTCTGGACTATCTAGTAAGGTTAAATCAAGATTTAGTGGATTGTGCAGTGCATAGTACTTTTAAGTAATTTTTTACAGTAATGATAAAAAGAAACAATATCTAAGGTAAAGAATGATATCTAATGTAAGGAACAATATCTGGTGCAAAGAATGATAAATTGTGATGACAGACTACAGGTCAAGTATTTTTATGATCAAGACAAGATAAACCATGATCTGAGCTAGGAATGAACATTCTGGTCATTTTACTGACCATACTCTCTGACTGGATCATCCATGAAGACTTGTAGTCTGGACTTGAGGCATCCTTCTTCTTGCGAGCAATACAGTGTGGGATGGTGACCGGAAATGTGTCTGAAGCGCGTCCTATTCTTAAGTTTAGTGATCCAGGGTGAATTATAACTACTGTGTTCACCTGGATTGGCTGTAAATAAATAAATAAATCTTTCCTAACCTAGACACTACTGTCACAGAAAGGTTTGGAAAGTTTATAAAGGTTACAGGTTGTAACAAGTCCATTAATAATTATGATTTATTATATACTTATGTTATATTACATGGCATGTTTATAGTAAACCCCAAACTTTAATTGTATGCCCCATGTCTGGAACACAACTTTTATAAATGTGAAGAGATGACAGAGTCCATTAACTTCCATTATAACTACTGATCTAAGAACAGACAATGAAATAAAACTCAGTTTAACAATCTAAATAGGCCCCCTCCACACACACACCAAAATTTGTACATGTAATCTACAATTCTGTTTACCCTCAACAGTATTCTACAGTGTAAGACTTTGACCCTGATATTTATGTTCTGGGGGCGACCAAATATCAGGGTCGATGTCTTACATTATAGGACTACCTCAACAGTTAGTTCTACAATGTAAGGCATAGCGCATGTTGTTTTTGTTTAAGTGCTATGACCCATCACCCATCCAGAAGAAAAATATCGGGGTGATGTGTCTTACGTTGTAGGACTACCTCAAATTTTCCTTCAAATCTGTTATTCACGGCTTTGTCAATTTCCTGACATTATGTTTACATATATGTTATTAAGCTGTTATGCATGGTGACAAAACTGAACATTAATAATTAACTGCTGCGGAAATAGGACGTGCCACTATATATGACTGATTTCGATTCAGTCATTTTATTTGATTCGCTTGTTCAGCGTGTGCGAACATTATAAAAGTTATCCAGTATTTTTTTTAAAAAGGCTTTAACTGAAATCGTTTTTCTGTGTGTACATTGTACACAGGCAACTGATTCTGGGAGGAAACTAATGAAAACATCGTCCCCAATAACTGTTCATTGGGGAGGATATTATCGTTAATTTCCGCTGAATCAAGTGCCGGCGAGAAAATTTTCGCCAAGTTCGACATGTGCTGAATGTTGTGGGGTGAGTGGATTGGTGGATCTATACAATCTATACTCCTCAGTACCTCCGTCACAGATTCTGAAGTAGATTGTGTATATAGTCTTTTAGACGGTGTTGGTGGCATTTCGTTTGCTAACAGCAACGATTAAACTAACCGATACAACTACACTTCGTCAAGTTCGCGAACCATCTCGTCCGCCTGCCGTGTGTTTTACAGTTCCAAAATAAGGGTCATTGTTTAAAACGCTGATAAATACGGGCACTTTTTCTACAACAGCGGACATGTACAGCAACTAGCTACGACTGTCCGGTACCGAAACGTTGATTTGATTTAAGATAGTATTATCATTATTGTTTATTATGGTGAATAACATGTATGTAAACATAATGTCGGGAAATTTACAAAGCCCCATCCATTTAAACAGTTAAGGTCTACATCGGCGCTGTAGGCCCCATGTGTTAACATTTATACCGTGTGTTGTTTAAACCTGTTTGTAACTTGTACAAAGAACCTTCCTTCATGCATGTACATAATTCACCACAGTGCGACTATGTCTGTATATGGGCCAACCACTTAACTGGAAGATGAAGAAGATGAATATTGTCTTATACCTAAAACACTTTGTAATTGTTACAACTTTATATATACTAACTGGGATTCACATAATCATATACTTGCAACTAAATAACCGGAGATATGTTTTTGTTACTTGTATAAGTGTAAGTATGCTGTGGGTTTTGCATAATATTTTGCTCCATGTTACCAGTATGTTTGTTCATTTCTTCCCTTTTCTGTTTGAGAATAAATAAGTTCAACAACAACAAAAGAAAGAAGATAATACTGATAATTTCGTTATTGAAAAGATCAGAGAATTTAAACCGTTAAAATCTAAGAAATTATAAAGTAGTTGGAGAAATAATAGGGTTTAAAATTACTTTTCAAGGTAGTGGTCATTGAGACTGAAAACCAAAAATTATAGCCTTAATTTAAATTCTCACATTTTAAATTAACTAGTGGTTGATAATTCACATTTGTTACTCAAATAATGAAATTAAGATTTTCACAAACCAGTTTCCATAGACCTGACTTTTTGTAGATCCATCATTTTTTCACAATTTTTCACGACTTACAAACTGTATGAGCTTTGAACACTAGTGGAGTTGTCAATATTTCTAGTTTAATTTCAGAATTATAAAATTCCTGCCAGTAATAAAAATGTTATCAGAACTGATACGCAAAATTTAAACAAATAACACTTATTAAGAAACCCATTTGGTAATAGGATATACTGGTACCTACACTAGAGCTTGTGGGCAACATGTTCATATCAATAACAAAAATGTTGTTGTGGGGTTTGTATATTTACTGTTTACAAAAAGGTATATTTGCATCCTTTACGACATGTGTTTTAACCACTGGTATGTGAATGCTATAACAAAGCCAATTAGTTTGAAAATTTTCAAATGATCAGAAGACATTACTATAAATGGATGGCTTAGAGGATCATATTCATAATCTACGTCCCGAGTTGCGAGGATGCATTAACCCCTACTTCATACAGATTAAAGTAAAATGCAAAGAATAATTGCATCCGAAACAGCATAGACATTTTCATCATTGGTATCTGAATGTTATACAAATACTGATTCCTTTCAAAATGTGCAAATTGTCAGACATTGAACAACTGTGAACACATTATAAGACTTACCATACCAAGACTCCTACCACCAGTGTTGCAACAAAGTCAATGGAAGGTAGTTTAATCACTGTGTTCAAGACTTAGTTGATTACCAAGTACTTTTATAAGAACAGATTCAACAAGACGAGAAGATTCCTTTGAATTTTGGATGCTATGTTAGATGTGTGCAATTTGAGGTTATCCACTTCTAACAACAACAATGTACAATGTAGCCACATTTGAGGTTCCCAATGGAGCACCATCTGAGGTGAACCACTTTAATAATCTTACATGGTACCCCAGTATTAAATTCCCATATGACCCCGTATCAACTCCCACATGTTAAACCTATATAATATTTCTTTTAAGATAGGATTTTCTGCATGTACCTACAGTGTCATACCTTTAGGTAAATTCTAACAATATAATAATGTAGCCCCATCTCATGTCAACCATTTCTACGTAAAAATCTACCCCTCAATGTTAAATCTATGGACAACATTAATATACTTCCAGTATGTGCCTATAATGAACCCCACACATTAAACCTATTAACATTCTTAACATCTATATTTCCATATGGGGTCACAAAGGACCAAAATGTCATCTACGGGTTTATATTAATTCTCATTAGGGCCGTATCACACTAAATTACTCAAGGCAACCTATGTTAAATTGGATAGAATGGGTCAAGTAAGCCAGATGGTATGTTTCCTGTACTACTTTAATGGATGATTTTCACGAGTGATTTCTGGTGATTGTTTCATTTATAGTGTCCCAAGTACTACATGAATTTTGTCTTATTTTTAGCTTATTTTGAATTAGGAGTCATAGGACTCTGGTGGGGGTGTAACCTGTATGCTGCCAATGAAAATCAAATATATATATGTCTACCTGTGGATGAAACATCCACACTTTTGTTATTGTTGTGGGGCTTAACGCCATTTTTCAGCACACGATAGGCTATACATGGCGGCCAGTATTAATGGTGGAGGAAGAAACCGGGAAATCCCCGGAAAGAACCACCGACCCACGAGAAGCTACTGGCAAGCTTTCTCACATATCCACATTCGCTGAATCCTAGACTCGAACCCACGCAGACAGAGGTGAGATGGCAGTGATCCGTAACGGAAAGCGCTTTAGACCACTCGGCCACTCGGGGCCCCTCCACACTTTTGTACAAATTCTGTAGTTTGATAACCCTTGGTGACAGAATCATACCTTATTCATAGTGGTGTAAATCCTTTGATACTCTAGATGATCAATGAAACATTATTCATGTTTGTGTTTAAATTCTAAACATTTATCATCCATGGTGATAGATCCACATATCAATATTATTTTTTTGTTTATAAGTTCCATACATTAATTTTTGTTTGATTACAAATTTAAGTGACATGTTCTGATTATTTCCAGTTAGGAATGATATCATTTCCTTTATCAACAGGTATACATCATTCTGTTAAATCCATTGTTGGACTTAATGTGCACATGTATGGTATCAGATTGATTCATCATTTAATTACATGATAAATAAACATCTCATTCACAAAATTGTTTTCAGTGACTTTTTAAAATATTCAGAACTGTTCAAATATTGCTTCATATTTCTAAATTTTTTAAAAATAAAAAACAACTTATGTCCAAAGAGTTTTAGTGGTTGGGGGGAATATACAGCAGAACCAATTTTCAGTGAGAAAATGAAAATTTAATATTAAAATAACAAGATAAACAAATTGGATCATTTTAAAGGGTTGCTTGGTATGTATTATTCCAGGTTTTTTAGCTGTAAAGACCATGGCAAAGTCAAGCTTTTGATGTTCAGATTGGATAAAGACCAAATTGACTAGGTCCTAATGTTCTATTTGTAATGTATGATGCATTTCCACATACATACAATGCACCACAGCCCTAGTATAGGCTGCCATTTGGCTAAGGATAATGTAAGCATAAGAAATAAAACTGCCTTACCACAGATATAAAGCACAAATATATTAGATTAGAAGAGAAGTTCATAGACAGTGTTGCAAGTTTTTAATTTCCTTTTTACCTTAGGGCAATGTAATTACAAATGCAAGAAATACATATTTGAACATTACTGGTATTTGTTTCCTGTCACGTCCAAGACAAACACTGTCAATTGTATAGTTCTATCCACTTATGTTTTTGTAAAGGAGGTCAAGCCCACTTGGGTTTATGCATAACTGTCATCTGTGTACCTTTATTTTGCATCTGTATCATCCAAGTCAAATAAATCCGCACTAGAAATTATAAATTCGATACTAACATCTATTGTTTATACAGTAAACTCCACCCCTTTTTATTTTTTTGTAATGTAGAAGGCATTAAATTCAGGTTTTTAGTTCATTTATCTTTCATCATTGGTTTGTCTGTAAATCCATCTGTCTGTTCAATTTCAACTCTATAAGTTTAAAGCCATACAAAAAAAATGGATGCAGCTTGCTATTCCTATGTATCACTAACAGATGGTTTTATTCGACGTCACATCTGATCCCAAATCTTCAGGTCAAGGTCCAGATCAAGCTTCTGCTTTCTGATTCAGTAATTGGAGGGATGAAACTTGGATATTTCCCTTGCTCTTGACAATTGCAAAAGTGTGCATCTGCCTGTTCATGACACAGCTATCACTGCTGCCCCTTGTACACCTGTTAGAGAATTTTTTTGAATCTTTGTAGACTAATTACTTGGTTGGTGTAGATGCACAGTAAGGCTTTAATGTTTTCTTTTGGCTAATTTTTTGGGAAATGTCTTGAAAGTTTTTTTTAAAAGCCAGTATTTTGGGAATTCTGTTTTTCATTGCTTCTCATCATCCAATTCTTGGAGGATTGGTCTGAAACTTTGAAGGCTATATATGTACTTCCTGATGATTCACTATAAGGCTTTACTTTTTTCCTGATTAATTTCTGGTAACTTGTTTTCAAAAATTGTCAAAGAAATGGACATTTGGGGAAGCAAGTTTGTCACCACTTCTCACAAACTGCTTGGAAGATTTTGTTTGAAACTGTAGGTTAGTTATATGGTATGTGTAGATATCCAATGAAGTTTTACTTTTTTTATTTGGGCCTTTCTGAGGACAATTTTTTTAAAAGGGGGTATTTGAGGACATTACATCATCATCACTTCTCCCTATAATGTTGCTTAGAGGATTTTACAGACACTTTGATCTGTGGTTGATGTAAATGTACAATTCTCTTATTCCACTTGCTCATTTTAAGGGAAATTTACTTAAATATTGTCAAAAGAGGTAATGTTAAGAATTTAAGCCTGTCATAATTGTTTGAAGAATTTTCTCATCCTTGAAGAGCTGGACATTGCTGCCCCCATATGTCAGATGTCCATTTGTCTGTCCCATCCATGATGAAGTTTGTCAACGCTTTTACTCCTGTATTACTTGAAGGATTTGAATGAGATTTTGCCAGCTAGATATGTGGTTGTACTGAGGTATTACAAGCTTTTCTTCTGTTGCCCTTTTTGGGGGAAATATCAATAATTATCGATAAAAGGGTTACTTTGAAAATTCTGCTTATCATTGCTTCTCCTCCCATACGTCTTTGGAAGATATTAATGAAACCTTGCAAGCTTTATGCTAGATGTGTGGATGGTGTAAAAGTGTGACAAGGTTCGACTATTTTCTCCATTTCATTTTCAGGAAATCTCTTGAAACATTTTCAAAAGGGATATATCTGGAAAATTTAGTTTGTTCACACTCCTTCTTCTACATAGGAGTATTTCACTGAAACTTTACGTGCGAGATTTGTGGTTCAAGAAGATGCATAGTAAGTTTTCACTTTTGCCTCTGGTCCATTGGGGTGTGTGATATCTTTTAAAACATTACCCCTGCAAGGGGGTGTTTTCTGAATTCAATGTATGATTGCTTTTCCTACTACACTGCTTCAATGATTGAGTTAAACTTTGTAGGCTCAATATGTGGTAATTACAGATGTACAATAAGGATGTCCTTTTCTTTTCCTCAGTTCCATTTTGTAGGAACAGTTGTTCTAACATTGTCAAGGAAAGGTGTATTTTGAAAATTTAGTTCATCATCACTTTTCCTACTACCTTGCTTGGAGAATTTTATTGAAACTTTGCAGGCTAAGTATGTAGTTTATGTTGATACATGATTTACTTTTTCCTCTGGCCCATTTTAAGGGAAACTGAAAAAAATGCTTGAAAAATTTACAAAAGAGAAAAGTTTCAAGAATTCAACAAATTTATTTATTATTTATGCAATCCCATGCACTGTTACAGCTGGAAATTCAAAGATGTGCAGGAAACATCTTTCATTACTGCTAGAGTCTTAAGAGGGGGAAATGTACATTGTTTGATATATGTGACTGCATGTGTCTAACTGACCTTTGAGATGAAGGCATAAAACTTGGTACAAACACATATCAGATGTGGAAGGTATTTTGTGTGTTTTAATAAGAGTCATAATTTCAAAGGTAAAGGTCAAAGGTTAACAGTACTCATTTTTCTTGTCAGCTTCATAAGTATGCAACAGCTCAAGATAGAAGGATAACACATGGTATGCTAATGTAACATGTATATTGCATACCACATTCAAAGACATAATTTGAAGGTCGTCACATTGCAAATAAACAAATGACGCTAATCTTGGATGCAATCCAAGACATAATGCCATTAGTGAAAGTGTCAACCATAATGAAACAGTTTGTAAAGTGCAGGAAAAGCTGTTTTCATATCAACTCTTCTATTCATTAATAATCCAAATAGCCAACACTCAGTTTCAATCATCACAAGTCTGAACTCTTTCCAGCCTTTTAGTGAAAAAAAGGCATAATAATGTACTGTCAAGTACTGAACTGACTGGCATCCATGCTCTTTTGAACCTTCATACATTGTTAGTCAGTGACAGCTTACGTGAATCAAATACTGTTGTGGAACAATCAAGATTCTGTGTCCTTCAAACACTCTCCTGATCATCTGATTATTCTATAATAATCCACCAGCTCTATCTCAGGTATGTCATCATAATAATCCACCAGCTCTATCTTAGGCATGTCATCATCATAATCCACCAGATCTATCTCAGGCATGTTATCATAATAATCCACCAGCTCTATCTCAGGCACATCATCATAATAATCCACCAGCTCTATCTCAGGCATGTCATCATAATAATCCACCAGCTCTATCTCAGGCATGTCATCATAATAATCCGCTAATTCTATCTCAGGCATGTCATCTCTATCTCAGGCATGTCATCTCTGCATTACAGAAAGCATTCATCTTGTCCCCTCTGCTGTGAGCTTATGATACATGATCTGAATGTCCATCAAACTTATCATTTGTTCTTTTTCTTCATAACTTCCTACAATAAAAAAAAATATTAAATAATGTAATCTTAAACATTTTATTTGTATTATTTCTTGTACAAAAATTTAAAAAGCATGACACAACAGTTTAAAAGGAAAACAAAAGTACATGCTTAATAATTCAACTTATAAATATCTTCAAAAAGACTGAAAGTAATAATGCAAAATGACTGACAAAAGATACTGTTCTGTATCACAGCGGAACATTACTTTGAAATTTGTAAAAGCCAGGCAAGAATGAAAAGAAAACAGTGTAATAGTGACACTTTAGTGGCCAAATCAAAAATGTGCACATAAATTTGAGATTCCTCCAAAATTTAAATTTATATCTGGCTGTTGGTATTATAGTCCCATTCAAAATGTAATTGGGGGTGGGTGGATGTGAAATCTGCAAAAATTAAAAAGTGCCTCATCTGCATTAGTGTTCCTATTTAAAACGGCCAAAAATGCAGAGACAAACATACTGGAGGTAACCCAGCAATCCATCCAAGTGTAGATACTATTTCTTTGTAGACACATTTTTTATTTGCAAATAAATACATATAAAAACATACCACACCTTTAGCTACACAAATACTCTTCAGGGATGCACAATTTTGAAAGTTTTTTTCTTACTTGTAACATTTGAAATATGTACAAGCTGACACAAAAAGCATCCAACTTTATCTTCAATGTTATACAAAATTCAGAGCAAGCAACATACATTTTTACTGCCAGTCAAAATTTTTAACATGTCCTAAGCCATTGGACAAGCAATTTTCATCCAGCTGCCTACAAAAACACACTTACAGTTTGTATCTCTGGGGGAAACTCAGAGATATTTTCCTTCACACAGTGTACACAAAACCTCCTGGTATAGAAGATGCTGCATTCCTGCAAATGTATATAAAATAGTATCAGGATGTTAAGAAAGTAATTAATTAATTTACTGAAAATAAATGTGAAAAAGTTTTGCTGATTGGTTAGTCTGATGAAATAAAAGTAAATTCATCTTTCAGTAGAAGTCTGTTTCATACAAGTCTGTTAAATAATGAATTTGACTACATTAAATTTCTAATTTTCCTTTTAAGTGTAGAATATTTCCATACTCAGAAGAGTTTGTAATGCATATTTAAAGGGGGAAACCTACATTATTACTATATCGCACGAACCTGAAGTTTCCATTCTATGATGGCAAATATGCATCAATTTGCAAACTTTTCAACAAACAGCAGTGTACCATGCAAGTCATTGCCATATCAAATATTTGATAATTTGCTGTCACTTTCGAGTACACACTGAAACTGTTTGATTTGAAGTATCCATATGTTTACACCCAAAACTCTGAACATGGACAAAATCAGCATTCCTCCCTACATGTTCAACCCTGATGCTAAATAAGAGATTTTAAAAAAACATTTTGAAACATAGGGTTCCATTTAAGTCTTGTTTCTGCTTGTAGGTAGCAATCTGCATGTACAACTTCTAATGTGCTGAAATCAGACAGCAAAATAAATACGATGCTCAAACTAGTTATTTGAAATTTGGAAAAGCTGCTTTAAAGGTCATTAAAATATGTATTCTTGCTAAAATGGTTAAGAGACAGGAGGTCAGTGCATGGAGATAGAGACAGATTATGAGCAAAAAGATGCAATTTAAAGTTGCATACAGATGGCTGTCATGTGTCCCTGTCTTGTACATGAAACCTAGAGGACCAGGAGACTGGCCATCAAAATTATTATTGCATTTTATTTATTTTTTTGCTTCTGCAAATAATCATGTGTTATTGTTCTTGGTACCCTGTATAAACTGTGCTGTTCTAAAAAATTTCTCAAGTTGCTTGTGTCAATGTTGGGGTTGGTACAACGTAAAAAGTCTAAATACATACTTGCATGCAAAGATATTGGCTTCTGATACAAAACTAACCTCAGAGATGTTTGAAAGATGCATTGTATCTCTCTCTCTTCTTCTGTGTGTGGGTGTGGGTGTGAAAACAGTAAAATAAAAGGAAATTACAAGGCAAGACCACAATTGTTTTGACACTTTAGATCATAAAAGAATTATATTTATAATAATTGTGGAATTGTAAAAATTAATGTACTACTAAATATACCATACAGCACTAAAGACTATACTCTGAAAAAATTATGATTTCAGCCTCTGCACTGATTTCATGAAAACATTTTGATTTACAGTATACTGAATTTGTTTTAAAAGCTAGTCTGTAAGTAGTGTGATAACCTGGATGATATACAATAGATACCTGACACTTGGATCAAACATAGGGCAAGTTTACCAACTAAAAAAAAGGAAAACCAAGGACTCAGCTACATTAACTTACACATATAAAACTGAAAATGGGTGTTTCCATGAAGATTTATTTGTCCCAGAGAACTCTTTTTAAAAGTAGTTTTAAAAAATCATGGGACTGAAAAGTAAATGGTTCACTGCAAATAAAACAGCAATTAAGCAATAACATTATTCAAGTATATATTATAAATAATACGCATTTTTTAATACATTTGAACCACATAAATTAATTAAAATTTTATATGAAAGTTGGTTTCCGCCATACACATTAAGGTACAATAACATGGACAGATATCTGGAGGGAAGTAATTAGCCAAGCCTACACAAAAAAATCTACCAATAAGCAGCTCTTCTATTATTAAAATGGTACATATAGGAATTTGTATTTATGCATGGTCTTATGCTATTGTATAAATTTGTCATGTATTGGGTTGATCTCTCTTCCACAACTGTAACAATTTAGAGATGAAGACAGCTCAACAAAGAAGCATAAAATAATAATATCAGCTTATGAGTTTCTAACCTAAAATTTTCCAATCAAGACTTTCACCTGTGACAAACAGACTGATTTTCCACATATAGTGCAGTGTGATCCAAGGGGAATAATCCCTCCTTCACTGCTGAATGGATCTTTCAGGATATAGGCGTCTTCCATCATCCTGCAATGTAAGAAAAAACACAGAATAATATAAATAAATTTCTTCCCCTTATAAAGTGACATATTAGTCATTTAAACAAGATTAACTTTACCATAAAAAGACTGCACACTTCACTGCTCTGGATTATGAACATGCCTTCCCACATCTTTCCAGTTTTGAGAATTCAAACGGAAAATATTAATACTTTTTTCATTGTAAGAAACTGCAAAGTCTGCTCATACATATAGTATACAGACAAAACAAACTTCTTGTCATTTAGAAATGGTGTGTAAGGACAAAAAGTCAAGTATCTGAGGTGAACATCAGCACAGCCATATTAGGCCATACATAGTACAACTTGCAAAATTACTTGATTAAATACTGGTGATTTGGAAGTGTCCTCCCTAGTGTTTATAAAATAGTACAGCATCAAGACCTCACATATACATGATACAAAAGAAAGAATTATGTTGCCTTAAGGCATATTGAACTTAACTGAGAAGATAATCTTAAGCAACAAAGACATCTTCAAAATTCCCAACAAAGTTGTCTCTTCCTTTTGTCTAGTACTCAAGTATTTATTCACTGCAGCACTACTGATGATGCCTGTTCAGATCCTGGATTCATTTTTGGGTCTCAAACATAAGGTAACAGAAGAACCTGGACTATTGGAAGATGTAAGGGAAAACCGAGTCTAAGAAAGGTTGAGACAGTTGCCATTTTTCATGAAAATTTTATGACTTAAAAAATTTATCGTGATGGACAACTATGATCTCACAAGAATTTCAGTATATTTACATGCACAGTATAGGAGTTTTCCGACTACAGTGTCAATACATGACATTTTCATTCTTTATTCCAGATGTTATCACATTGTGATGCATGACCATCATGATGAAACTAATTTTCTCTAGTAAAATATGTTTCTTCACAAATACTTATCCAATCATAGTACCTTGGGAGAGCTTAAAGTTATCTGCCCACCTAGGTGGCAGTCAGGCAGAGTGATCTGCCCTCGATATAGGGATTGGTGGCAAAAAATCCATGAATATCTCAGTTACTACTGGATGCTCTCTATATGGATGTAACTGCAGGGAGGCTGGGAAAGTGTATTTACATTATGATTGTGTTAGTATTCACAAAGAAACATATATAAATTAGATTCTTTAAATGTTACCCAATCATAATATCTTAGGAGAATAGGTAAAAGGTGGAGGGAGGTACAGCCCCTTAATCCGGAGATGCCATCTCCGGTCCCCAAAGGTATGCGATACAGTTTCTATGTAACCCAAATGGAGAAGAATCCATCTTTTGGGGAGCAGCTTCAAAACAGGGAAATTTTCCCACCAGCAAATCCAGTGGAAGTTGTGAAGCATCATATTATGAAGCTGTCATATGATCTGGAAAGGCAACATGTTGCAACAAGGCTAAAGGTCCCACCAGATCAAGTTAAGCCATTTGGGTTGAAGGAATTCTGAGGCAAAAACAGGAGAATGTGGACTCAAATATCCACACCATGCCATGGATAATATCAATTAGAGAACAGTTCTGGTCAAAGGTGATGCTTCTGGCAACTGCTCTAACCCTTTGAGCTGAAATGCCTAACAATTTTATCTAAGTTGGAGTTATTTCTTGATATGCAGAGCGAATAACCCACTTAATCCAGGATCAACAAGTCTGTGCAGTTATATTAACCACTCCCTGTTTGAGAGGTAAAAGTAGGCATGATCATATTTGTGCAAATGGGGAGAGGTTGGTCCAGTGGGCAAACTTTTGGCCTCCACTGGGAAAAGAAAATCATTTGTAACGGGTGCATATAGAGGCGACCTTAAGATACTGAGGTCCTATGCTATGTTGAGCAAGCCTAGAAGGTAAAGTAATTCCCGTGCGGAGGGAGAGTCTCTCAAGAGTAACAAAGTTACCAAGGTCCTGATTTCAAGTCTGTTCCTGAGGAAACGTACTCTGTTTACCTGTGTATAGAGTTCCATACCTAAAGAGATCATTGAGATGGTATTAGGTTTTATTTGTGCTTCTTGACGAGGAAACCCAGACTGTAAGCAGTGTGACAAGGGTTATCAGATTGTGTTCTAATATATAACTCGCCTGATGCAGAATGTTGCCCAGGTAACTTTATGCCACCACCTTGGAGATGGTTCGGACATGAGCCATAACAAGATTCATTAGATGAGTGAAGCCCCAGAGACCGATGTTGAGCTTAAATGAAAGCACTCAGACTTTATAATGATGTCAGTGTAGGCAAATAAGAAACTTCCTGGAAGCCTTGTGAATAGGGACATGAAGATATGCATCTTTAAGTCCATGCTGATTGTGAACTATCCCTCTTGAACGGCATTCAAAATGTGCCATGGTGTTTCCATCGATAACCAATCAGAATGAATGAATTGAGGGCACTTAGGTGATGACAGGACACAGAGTGCCGTTTGCCTTAAGGAGCAAGAAAAGTCTGGAATAAAATCCTAGGGAATTTATACTTCAAACGATTCCTACCACCCTTCCAGAAGGTTGTTTATTTCCTGCTGCAAGGTGGTGGCTCTGAATGGGTCTATTGGAATGTTGTAGCTGATGGGACTCTGGACAGGAGGAGGTGTTTTGAAAGTGATGCACAGCCCCTCAGAAACCACTTGTCAGGTTCAATGATTATCGTGGCAAATCTTGTCCCATTCAGCAGCAAAGAAGTGAAGCCTTCCTCTTACTGGGATCTGTGGGAAGGGTGGTGTGGAGACAGTGCCATTTGAGAGATGGAGGTGATTGTGAAGAGAAACTTTAGTATAAGTGATTAATACTTCCATGTCTTTTGTCTGCTTTTGTTTGCAAGAACCATATTTTATGACGTGAGGAACTATGATAGGACAACTTGTCAGAGGTTTGTGTTCAAGTTGCAGTGTTTCTCTTTACCCTCATTTATGCTTCAGGGACCCTCAAAGGTTTTATTTGACACCACCACCCCACCACCCGTTTTGATACAAAAATTCGTTTTTTACTCAGTCTAACCCCCAGTTCTGACATCAAGGGGAATTTGGGCTCCCAATCTTGCATCCCTAGTGGATATATTGAAGTCGTTTCATTTGGTTCCTTTTGTTGGTCCCTGCATCGGTGTTGTGGCTGAGGGGTGGAAAAATTTGTCTCCTTAGTGGTTTGTTTTTGAATTTTGTTGATCTGGCTGTTAAAAAGTAGATCAGTGGATAACAGCTGTGATCGTAGCTTGGCTTTATGATGATCCTTAAGAAAGGGTAAGGCAGAAAACAGCGCATCTCATTCCACCAACTGTAAATTCGCAGCTGCTTTGACAGCTTTGGCTAAAGTATGTTGAGCTGTTCTGTTCAATACTGGGCCATTCTGGAGACCAATTCTCATGCATGTATCATGAAATTCTGAGTAAGAGATGAGCTCTGTTCCACCTTTTGGAAGATAGCCAACATAAAGCCCATGGCTACCACACTGCAGACCAATCACTGAATGTCACTGAAAGATGTTCGATTCATATGAATAGCGTATGGTTTAGTCATCCTAAAAGCTGTGATGTTTTGGTCAACTGTTGGGGCTTCTGAATGAAAAGCTGGATTATGGCAATAGTAAAACCAATGACGAAAAGTTGATGGAATGTGTTTTGTGAAAAAAGAAACAGTTGATGCTGACATAAACTGTTCAAAATGTCTGTGATTCTGCCAGACTGCAGAAGTAATTTGAAGTTGGATTCTTCCTTTCTTATGATCAGATCAACAGCTGCTTTAGCTCTGGTCCAAGCAGTTCATAAGGTACGAGGAGGAGGGCAGTACTCCAGAGATAAAAGGCAGAAGTGCAGTGAGGCCATATGTGGGTTAGAATGGTCTCCATATATGCTTGTATACACTGGGTTCGACAGACTGGACAACAGATTGATTTCCAGTAACTTATTGTGTTGAGGTCTTTGTCCCTGAAGTTTCCTTGTAGTAGGCTTAGGCCGGTCAAAATGGAAATAGGCTATGTTTGTATGGAGGATGTCATCCGAGTCATAATGTTGGGACAGGTTAAGGGATGTTAGATCCATGTGACAATTCAGTGCATTGATGGAGTGAAAGGATACTTTTTTTGTTCATTTGCTCATTGTTTATCATCAGGAGCTGTTGAGTGGAACCCTTAGGAGGCAAGGCTTAATGGTATAGCCAGCAGTGAGGAGTCCTGTGGTGGTGACTTAAGTGCTGGGGCTGTCTCTGATCATGCAATTTCTGGTGTTTTGTAACTGGAGAGCCTTTGTTGATTTATCTCCCTTATTTAACAAAAATTACCACACTAGGATACGTCAGCATTTAGGCTTATAGTGTCTTCATCCTTAGTCATGCATTTATGCACTTGCCCATGGTCTAATCTGTAAGACAAATAGAGCAGGACATATAATAAACCTGTTGTAGCTCTGCACCTGTTTCTTATTACTGAACAGAAAGTCTGTGCAGAGCTATGCCTTATAGTATTACCTGGACAACAGCAGACAAATTTTACCAAAATAATTCACCATACTACCTGTGAAAGGTTCCAACTTGTACAGGTAAATCCAATGAAGTGTGGAGTCCGGACACTAAATGTATTAGCAGAGAAAAGTCACCTGTATGTAGCCAGTCATTGTGGAATTATACATATATATATTAAGAGTTTTCTAAAAGTCACAGGGACTTGCACATTAACATAATAAAAGTACAGCCCGAATTTATTTGTGAAGTTGCATAGGCTACATATGCGAATACCTAAGTAGAATTAAATGTGTAAAGACAACGAGTCTGGTTAAAATTGTAAAGGCAGAACTTTGTAGAGATAGAAAGAGAGACAAGTTGGAAATATGGATAGGGTAGACTTTTCTTGTGAAGTGAAATCTCAACAACTTGTATCTGTTGATTCTGGCTTTTGCGAGGTCTCTCATGGTAAGAGCATGCCCTATATCAAGAGGAGATCACTCTGCCAAACCACAGAGGGACATGGATTAACCCTCTGTGAGGAAATTCTCTAAGTTTGGTATAACACTCAGCCTAGTTACTACTGACCTAAAAGAGACAGGTCAAGTCTGAGGGACTGTGGAATGCCATTGTGGCATATGTTCATAAATGGGCTGCAACTACTCTCATGACCCTGATAAAAGCCCTGATTGTGGAGGCTAAGATGAATGGCAGAGCTTGAAATTGGAAGACCTCACAAGGTCTCATGGCATTCTTGACTGAAGTTGTGGTCTACATCTTGAATGGTTCCTCCAGCAGAAATCTATTTAGGGTGGAAAGGTCAATAATTAGATGAGACTTTTCCCTTTCCTGTGAACAAATAAAATCCAGGAACAGAAGACCATAGATTGGTCTTTCAACACCCTATTTTCCCATTTCTTAGGAACCAGGAAAATCCAGAAATATAAGTCTATGACCAATAATATTGGTCTTTTGACACCCTCTCTAATGCACTCTTCCAAAGAAGGGAATGAACCTCCTCTCTAAAGAGTACCAGATTTAACTAGCATATGGAGGACCTTATGCAAGAAGGGAAATCTTGGAACCAAAGCCGGCAGCCATCTCATATGATAGAAAGGATCCAGCCATTGACCACAATACCTGTGAAAAGAGTTTAGTATGGTGCCAATGGGAACCAGAAGAAGAGTTATCATCTACAGGAGAAGGAATAAAAAGGATTACTGATACTCTCACCTATCACAGGCATAGATTCCATAATGCCTCCCAGACGAGTGATCTCGGCACACCTTACATGGCATGTCCATCATTATCCAACCGGTAACAAGAAGACAAAAACCAATCTAAGAAAAATTATGGTATGAACCTTTTAAGTTTTTGTTCTCAAAAATCAAATACTTTTAACTAAACAGTGAGGTATATACCAGGCATACAAAATATCAACTAATATATAATCCTAGGGATGTCCATCCTTGCCCTTAAGAAAGGGGGAAGGGCTCACAAACTTCTTTCCTAGGCCTTTGCAGTGCACTCTTTTACGGCCAGCTTGCCAAGGGGAAGATTTGGGGTTGCTGCTTTGACTGGGGCTGTGTGTCTTAAAAGAATTTAGCTGATGAGCCCTGCAGGCAGTCAATATGACTTTGCTTGCTGGCTGGTTTCAAGGAGCTAGATGTGTATGCAAGGGACTGGTGTTCATGGTTTCTCAAATCCTGAATAGGCACAGAGGAGATGAGCCCTCTAATGAGAGTCTTTGCCTCTAGTCCATGGGTGTGTGTATAGAAAGGGCCAATCAATTCTCTGTGATGAAAGGCCCCATATTCCATTGGGATTTAAAGTCATAAAGAGGAAAGGGTGATGCCAATCTAATCTCCTGCCTTAATGTGACATCTGTAAGCTGGTTCCCATTCCCCTGTGGGATGAAATAGTAGTCTGGGGAGGGGGGAACTTGGACCAATCCCTACCTCTGTACCATAGGGGCTCCAAAGACCTCTGCAAAGTGGCTGACACCTACTGATCGATCACCAGGCAAGAACTTGATGGGCAACTCTGATCTGTAGTCCATTCCCAGATCTGGTAGAATTAGACCTGAGCCATCCCTTTGTAAGAGGGTTCAACTGTGTTGCCAACAGAGGGTCCATGAGACTGAAAGGGTACTACTCCCCCCCCCACCTTTATGGGCATTGGGGCATTACTATCAATCAGCCCTTACAGAGCTGTGGGTCAGTAGAGATTGCTGCTCCCCTTGCAGGGTGAGGGGGCATGACTCATTCTCTGCCCATTTGGACAAGAAAGGATGCTGTTAATCCAACAGGGGAGGATGCAACTTGCCCTCTATCCTAATGGTAAAGAGAAGAGGCTGCTCCTACCTCTCAGGAGGGTGCGACTTGCTCTCTGACCTAACAGAATGGGGATGGTGATGCTCTCCCTCTCCACTCATTTATAACCTCCCTTGGGAGCAGATCCACTAATCTTAGGAGTATCCGAGGAGACTTTGATAATCTTTCTCTGAGATGAAGACAAGGATACCTTATTCCTCACTTGATAGGTTCATCAATTCTCCCATGTTGCATCAGACGAAAGGCTACAATATGGACAACAGTCTGTCCTTTTATAGCATGAACAGGATAAACAATTGGGTTTGTGTCTAAGGGAGATTTCCTGTGGCCACGCTTACCCACATCTTGCTCAGACATTATTCCTGAAAGGAAGATTTGATGGACAAAAAGCAACCGAGTTAGTATACACCAGGTAAAGCATGGACAAGGACTTCATTATATATTTCATTCAGTGGAAAAACACCATACATGGTTGTTTCAATAAGATTAAATGCATTATATAATTTATTCCATGGAAAAACACTCGACATAGGTGTTTCACTCAGATTAAAGGAAGCAATGCTATGCTTCCAAGACAGAAAAGGTAATATAATAAGTCAACCAGGCTTAAAAAAGCAAGAAACCATTACAATAAGCAAAAAAAAAACAGTAGGTGAAGTTATTAAATTGACAAATTTAGTGTAGGCTATCTGAAACTAAAATGGAAAAAGAACTTGAGTTTGATAATCAAGCATGATAGATGAATCATTTTCCACCCGATGAGTGGTGTGTGACATGCTTACCACATATAAAAATGTCCAGTGTTTCTACTCAAGTTGGAAATATTATATTTGGGGCAAGCTCAAATTTCCCAGCTGCTATAACTCTATGGTCTCAAAATAAGTAGCAAGAAGGAGCAAAACCAACAAGCATTGCATAATTGAAAAATATAATCTATTTCCCTAAAATACAAAATGAAAGAATTAAAAATAACTTACAGTATGGTGAATTAATTCCTACAGTCTTAAATATCCTATTAATTACAAAAGTTTTGTGTAATCTGAATGAGTTCCAAAGGTTTTCCAAATGATAGTCTGTATTGTAATGATGTATCAACAATACAGAAGAATCACAATGTTATAATCCCAAAATGTCTTTAAATGAATTCACAGTAATTCTGTTATACATTAGGTCTGCTTTCTTTCAGAACAAATGTCCTGAGTTAGGTCATGTCATGATTACATCTCAACCTTGGAACATATTGAATGAATCGACGTACTTGATAAATAACTCATCTTAAAGTGCAAGTTTGCTATTGATAAGAAATTTTGTACTTAAAATATTTTTAGCTATAGAACCCTTACAAACTATATTTACGAATGATAATGTAAATAATACAGGCATACATAACACCTGGGTAAGTTCAATTTTCCAGTCAGCTTGCCCTGAGACTTTTATCAAATTTATAAATCCCTTTATTATACCAGGGTTTTTTTAAACAAATTCTGATATCTGTAAACTTATGATCTAAAAATTCAAACTTCAAAAACGGAACTGAATACACACTAGCTGAAAACAACAAAAATCAAATTAAAAACTTCAGCTGATTCTAAATGCAACATGATAAAGAATACGTCAAAAATAATAATAAATATTTTGGCAGCACCCCAAATCTACTTCCTTATAAATATTGATATATATACAGAATGATACATTTTAATACATAAATTATTATTGAGTACAGACATCTTGCAAATATGCAGAATTCAATGACTGTTCCAGTGATTACCTCTATTCAAGTCCAGCAATTCTATCCACTTTTAATACATGTATAAAGGGCAATCAAACATCCTCAGCCTTTCCCATCTCATGCCAGAAAAAAAAACTCAGATGTAAATAATGGCCATTCTGAACTGCACTTAAGGCCATGATTGCTTTTACATCCTAGCAACTTCAAAGATGTCATAATGGCTAAATGATGTGTCATCACTAACAGCAGCAGTTAGAGGCTATTGAAATCGAGTTTGTGTATTTTAGATTTTTGAAGTAGCTTTAACAATTTTTCAGTCATATTGCTATGATGTCTGTAGTGTGGCAGTTTATGATGATGTCTATCACTGTGGCATGATGCCGCAGACATGCAGCATCATGTCCTACCCAGTCACATTATCCTGATACCAGGCTGACCAGTCCTAACACTAACCTCTTACTGCTGAGTGCCAAGCAAGGCAGCTGCTAGTACTGTTTTTGTAAGTCTTTGGAATGACTCGGCCAGGTTTGAACCCACAACCTCCCACATCTGTGTCAGATGCTCTAACCATATAGTCACCAGAGCAGTCACTATTGAAATCAAATGAATACTTTTATTTGTTCATTGCAAAGTTTTATGAACAACATTAAAACTTAAAAGTGCAAAGATTTCACTGATTACTGAAACATCACCAAGTGTTATTTTTAACATGTATCATTTTATAAGAATATGCTCTTGCACATCTAATTTGGGACACATCATTACAACTAGCTCAAAGTCTCTTTCTGAATATTGAAGTTATTCAACTCACATCGGACAAACATGTGGATGTTCTGAATGGTATCTGAAGGTCATAGCATTTCAATTAAGAAATCTAAAATCATTGGTATCACAATGATGAAATAAACAAAGTTTCAAGGCTTATATCTGCAGATTTTAAAACTGCACTTAATTTAATACTTGTTTCAATTTTTCCTGGTATAACAAAAGCTGATTCCCCCACCTCTCACCATGGCAAATAAGAGTCTGCTAGTGAAATGGTTGAAAAGAAAACTGATCATAGTCACTGTCATTCCCCCTCTACCAAGTATGAGTAAATTAACTTTCGACTATAAGTATATTCCTCAACTAGTATTCGCACACCATCTCATTTGTTTGTACCCCAGTACTGACTTTAAAATCAAAAAGAATCAAGGATATAAAAAATGCACAAAAGTTTGTCATTTCATTCATCCATTTATAACTTCTAACCTGTCTGTTGCCAGGTGACCCTAATACTGTCAGCTTATTGGTGTTTCAAACAAAACGGAAGCTCTCAATGTAACCAAGCAGACAAACTGCTCACTATCCTTTTCTGGTTTCTACAACAGACCATATCAGTAAAAACTTAGCTGTCTATATCCAACCATCTGTATCCAATATCTGCAATATCTAGATTTAAAGGTCACTGGCCATATTCCAACATTTTTCTTTCTACATCAGATTTGCATTACATGATTAAAAGTATTTATACTTGCACAAAAATAATAAAAACATTATCAAGTGTAACGAAGAAATAATAATTTAATTACTCGAAAGAGAAGTATACAACGCTGTTACTTCCCCTTAGCGACGATTTCCCACCTACAGAGGTCACCAACAAGATGAAGTACATGCTTCTTGTTGCCAAAAAATAAAACACTATAAACTATGGATAGGAAACATTTAGACTAAACTACTGAAAACTAATTTACTGTTCAGTATTATATCAATGTGCGTGCATGATGCACTAGAATGTGTTGATTTCAAAACTTTTCCATTGTTGCAATTTATTTTCAAAATTCTCGTTAATACAGGTAAAAGGGAATCAATGTTGGCTTCCCTATGTTGGCCAACTTTGTAAAAACAGAAGAAAATGGCACACTTAAAGAAGCCAAATGAACCAAAGTTGGCTTCCTCATGTCAGCTGACTTCATTTAAAAAATTCGGCACACATAAAAGAATCAGAAGTCAGTTTCCGGTGTTGGCTTGCTTTGTAATAAAATAATCTTTGTATTTTATATCCTATTGGTAAGTTTAAGCAAGGAGTTTATTGCTCACTGCCAGTTGTGTTTATTCATCACCCAGGCTTCTATTTGTTTGCCATATGTAATCATAATTGATGTTTGCAGGGTAAATAGTATACACAGCAATAACTTGCTTTAATAATACTTTGTAACCATTGCTAGTGAAAAAATTATCATTTGCACTCACAGTGAATGTATTTTAAAATAATGATTTTTATTTGTGAGATTCTGTTGTATAATTAACCTGATACAATACAATTTTGGTCATTTTGCACCTTATAACTTACGATAAGTGAATGGCAGGTGCCTTCAAGCAATCAGATAATATTCTCATCTCTTTTGCGATTCTGCTGTCTGACATAAGCGATACATGCTACAGTAAGGATGCATACGCCAGCTGGCATCTGCCACATATACAGAGTTCATGGATGTATTTTGTTTCTTTAATAAATTTCGCATGATGAAAAAGGAAGGAACAAATGATAACAATGCAAGGCTAGTTTCTTTCATTTTATTTTCAAATAAGTGTTTGTTTATCTATTTTATTATACCGTGCAGTGGGGGGTGGCACAAATTCAACACAAAATTATTTTCTTTCTTATTTGTATGGAATAATGGAGCAAATATGATCGATGATACTGACTAGTAATGACTAGCTTTCAGTTTACGTGCGCACACACTAAGACATTAACTTGAAAAAATAAAATCAAACAATAAAATTAACTGGTAAGAGCTTCACATTGCACCAACTAAACACTAACAAAATGCCCAGCATTATTCTCTCTCTCTCTCTGTCTCTCTCTCTCTCTCTCTCTCATGGGGGCCCAGAGTGGCCGAGTGGTCTAAAGCACTCACCATTATGGACTGCTGCCATCTCACCTCTGTCTGCGTAGGTTCGAGTCTCGGATCTGGCCAATATGGGTATGTGAGAAAGCTTTCCAGTAGCTTCTTGTGGGCCGGTGGTTCTTTCCAGGGTTTTCCCGGGTTCTTCCTCGACCATTTATACTGGCCACCATGTATAGCCTATCTTGTGCTAAAAAATGGTGTTAAACCCTACATGAACAACAACGACTCTCTCTCATGTGTAATCGAGTGTGTATTATATGCAGCAGTGTTACAGCGTGAAGCCTAAAATTAAATATATTTGTTATAATATCTGATATAACGCTACTCTTAGAAAAATATATACATATTCTGTAGATTATTATCAGTTAAGTATTATTGTTTAATAAATGAATATTGATAATTTGACCAGAAGACCTATACTGAGAATGTCATTGTGCAGATGCATTTATTTTTTTTAGCATAAAAACTAAACGTATATAAATATTTTAATTAGAATGAGCAAGATATGTCAGTTTGTGTTTTCTCTCAAATATATGTATGTTACGAAGTATGGTTATTTTCTTTTAAAGAATATCATGATAGCTCGATTTGTATAAATTTGTTCAATTTTTTTCCCAAAACCTATTCTATTTTACAACCTATAAAATTTGTCAAAGACATTTTGTCCGACAGAAATTGTATATATACATAGTATCTACTTGTTGTTTGAAGAAAAAGAACTTGTTCAAACTATTGTTAAGCTGGGCCGAATTGAATTTTGATTTGGGCCGAATTGTCTTTCAAGTTGAGCCAAACTGTCTTAATTTCAGCCTAATTTGGGCCAAATTGTCCTTGGGCCAAATTCACTATAATCTGCCATAAATGGTATAACTTTCCCATCCCTCACCCTATTCGATCCCACAGTTTCAATCCACTTTTTTTCTTCTGGTAAACAGGGTCTTTTGAAAAAGAAAGAATCCTTGTGTCCCATCATCACTCTTTTGGTTACATCCATATGTAAAACAGTGCACAATCTTTGCTGTACAAAAGCACGATTGTAAGATATATCACAAAGACATTTACGTGGGGAAATTAAACACTTGAATGGTTAGGTTGAATAGAAAGGATAAATGAAAGTCATATCCGTTTTTAGGGCATGCAGAAACTACTGATTGTTTATGGAGATTGAAGAATAATTTTTTCATATAAAAAAGCGGATTTTTAAGTCTAATTGAACACTTTTATGGTGTGCATACATAACAAATGCGTATTTTTTTATGACTATAATAATATTACACGTTGGTACAATATAGGTGGCCAGTGACCTTTAATATTTCTAAAGCATATTGAAATAAAAACTGAGCAACTCTTGTATACATGTTTTCAAAGAGACGTAACTCCAAAATTTAGAGAATTACTGAGATTATAAAAAAACGGTGAACTATATCACATCTGTTGCTTTAAAACTTCGACTCACCCATGCAAATATGGCGACCGTGTTACTAATGAAACTCCTTTCCTTCGAAACGCTAACAAGTTGATTTGGGACTCTCTGACGACAATTATAAATTTATGAATTAATGACTAAGTTCTGTTCATTGACACCTTTTTTAAAATCCATATGGGGTACAAACAAACGGGAATGACAAATGCGTGCGAATACTAGTCATAGTATAACGTCGAAAACACGTTACATACTTGATACCATAACACTGAAACATCTTGCTGGCAAATGGAGTATGACTACAAATTGATTCTTACACCAAACTTTTGACAAATGGTGGCTTCTTTCCAAAATAATGGTACTTCGTTTTAAAACTGCAGCTGCTGCATATAAATTCTTTGCTCATTTTGACGGCACCTACGTTTATTTGAGAAATGGATGATCATCTTATCAAAAAATTAAAGCCAGATAATAAATGAAAGCGGATTTTGTTTGAAGTCTGGCATAAATCCGGAACTAGGTTGATTATTTTAGTTTGGGGAAATGTAAACGAGAGAGAGAGAGAGAGAGAGATGGATACCTTTCTCAGTCATAAGACAAACTTAGAGGAGATGGCAAAAACAAAGGAAAAGAATATGAAAAGCGGCTACTTTTTTAAAGACATAATGTTTAGTATTAATACAACAACATAATGAGGTAGTGAAAATCAGTTTTATTGAGTACATTTGTTTTAATTTTGTAAAATACGAAAAGGAAAGTTAGATATGATGCTTAATATGTTACAGTTAAGAAAACACGTTTCACGCTAAAACAAAATTATAGGACAATTTAAATTTTCTGAAAAGGAAAATTGAAATTTTCACTTGTTGTTCTGGCATCAGTACATATACTCTGCCTATGCAAACCCTGCAATATACCCTAGTGTTATGTCCGACTAATAGAATTATATTTGAGTAAATTCAGTACTTGTTTTAGTAAATATATAAAACTTCAATCCTTTTTTTATTTAAAACCCGTAGCTTTTATTACAATGGTCGGGGTTTAGAGTGTGCATATTCGTAGAACAAGTTGGTATCTGCGTTAGAAAATCGACTTTAACACCTGGCAAAACCGTGCACATGACTTGGGATTAAAAGACTAATTACACTGAGGCACTGCTACTACTACTACGAATAATCATCATCATTATCATCATCATCATGGCCGAAGTATACATTTTTCATGGTAACACGTAAAGACTTTATTCAACGTCACCTTGACAAAATAAAATTTCCTGTCTGTGATAAATTTGATGAATGTTTAAATACTCATTCAGCTATTATTTTTATAGGCAATTAGTGACAGGGTACGTTCTCCATACTGTTCTGTGTGATGTCAGCTGTTTAGGGAAATTATTTAATTAAGATTAGTGCTAGAAAGTACACACAAGCTTTTAAAGTGAAATTTAATTGCTTGGACTATTAGCTAAGTAAAAATACAAATTTGGCACAAAGTTAAATACTGGAATATTTCACAAATATAATCGTAAACACGTTTTCATTGTGCAAAAGAAGAGATTTTACCTCATTAGAATTAAGTCGATTTTCTTACATAATGAATTAGACACATAGACACAGGATTATTAAACTATTTGTAAATTACCAAGAAAACAGAAGTTTATAAAGAGAAGAAAAAAAAAAAGAAAAAAAAAATATGTATTCGAGTGCCTAGCGGTAATAAGACTAACAGCTGTGAAAGGGTCAATCGAAGCGTTCCGCATAATGGCAGCGATTAATAAGACATAGAGGCTCAGTAGAGTCATAACTCGGCATGATAAAGGCCAAAACGAAAAAATAAGAAAAGGCACGTGTACTAGAAGCTATAAGTTGCAAGAAAAAGCAGATATTCTTAAAACATTTTATGATAAATTTTATCATTTTGTTAAATAGGGAAATAAGAGGACAAAGTCCACGGACGCACATGTCTACATTATCCATTGAAAAGTTTGACAAATCGGCAGTAACTCGCGATATTTGAATTGTGGGGAAATAAAATATGTCTAATTTTATAACAATCAATTGACATAAAGAAAAGGATACAAAACGATCAAAGTACACTCCTCCTTATGTACAAAAATACCATGAAGGTATCAAGGTTAAAAAAAAGCTATGTACTTCTATACGGCATATTGACTGATTGCTATTAGAGAATGTCGCATGAGCTGCATTGTCCAATTCCTACACGAAGGACTCAAGGTAATAATGATATGGAAGAATGTGAACAAGTCTAAAAATGGGTGTAAAAATGGAGTATAAATGGATTTGGCTGGCCAGGATTAGTTGATAATGAGAGTATAATTTTAGTAACATGAATCTTTCGAGAGCTTTATCCTAGTTGTAACTGAAACAAACAGAGACAATGTTTTATTGATGAAATTTCAATCCTTTTAAAGATCTGAGTTTGGAAAACCCATTACTGAAATTAGCACCTGATTCTTTGGTGCAGAAATGGAAACACATGTTTCAAACACATGTAGGTCGAAATAATGCCATGGTTCGTGTGGGTGTCTCTATTGAGAAGCTTGTATCAAGGTTATGTCTACAAATCTAAGTTACTGAATTTTTAATATCATGATATTTCCATAGGTTTACTATAGGAGTTTGATTAGAATCTCGAGTCCTAAAGAAAAACAACTAATAGGAGAAAATGGCTATAACTCTTGAAAGAAACACTCTTGTCATGTTTGCAAAGCCCCAGCTGTAAAGTATTGTATAACCTATAATCTACCTGTCTTGGGAATATTACCGCGGCCATGTGTTTGATGTCTAAATATTGACGCGGGCTAGTGTTAATCTCTTACGCAAGGTTACATGACCCGCCGGAGACCGGGAACTTGAATCGGCAAAAGGAGATAGATCTCACCATCTTAACAAAGGCTTGTATTTATGACCCCTATGTGCTAAAACTTAGTCCAACGATCAAAGGAAAGACTGCGGGGTGAGCGGGGCGTGTTCTCATCCGTCCCCACGTTGACAGGCAGCGAGGGGTCCGCTAAATTTGATTGGATCGGTTCACAGCGATATCCAGTCGGAATTGAGATAGAGGGTGTGGTTACAATTCCTATCTGAATGATAACTTTCAGAACTCTTAAGAAAAATTTAGTATTTGCCTGAAAGAATTGTGAGTCAATAGGGTTTACTCCGAGAAGAAGCCAGTCTTAATTTGGCGGCAAAACTTAGAGGTAGATTCTAAGGAAAGACAAAGTTTCGAAAAGGAAGCTTTTTCGGGAACACAGAACTTCGAGTTCCATTGGGTCCCAAGTCACAAGAATTGGAGACGGAATTGAGACTGTAGTCGAGACAGTCGAAGTCGACAGAAGGGTAGTCGTGGGAGAGAAAGTGGAGGAGTCTAGAGAAAGTCGAGGAGGAGGAGAAGAAGGAATTTGGAGAAAAGTCGAGGAGGAAGGGGAGAAGGAAGTGGGAGAAATAAGAGAGAGAAAGGATACACCAGATGAGAAGAATTACAAGGACAGGTGGAAATCAATCTCACACTGCTAATCAAGTGATGTAATAGGTTTATTAAAGGGTCGAGCGGAAGGAGTGTAATTGGAAATTTGAGTCGTTTGATTATTGAATTGTTATTATATTTTTATTCTTTGAATTTCAACCTTTTGTGTATATTTATCCATCTAACCGTCGGAATTACTGACTGGGGGCTCGAAGATTTACATCCATCTTTCACTAAATTTAACTTCCAACAAAATAGAGCCTGTGTGGGACTTCTATAATAGTTTAAATAAAACATTGGGAGCAACCCACCCCAACCATAACAATTCTCACGACTCTATTTAATATGTAAATGATCGTCATTGGTAATGTAAAATATGTCTGCAATAAGTATTGATTAAGTCCTTAAAGAAACAAAGAAACTAAAAGAGACATTTTTGTTTTAAAATATGTTGGAGGTTGTTCTTTTAATTCAATCTCAGTTTTCTTCTTAAGACAACAAAAACTTTATTTTTAATTTTTCAAAAACAAATGGAAGAAAAAAGACTAATTATTGTGCTCAAACTCAGACTTGGCTCGAAATGTTGACGTCCGGTTGATCAGTGCTCATTTCTGACGCCTGGCTGGTCATTGCTCAAAGCTGAAGTCTGGTTGGTCAGTACTTAGATTTCTGAATCATGGCTGGTCACTGCTCAAAACCTGAAGTCTCATTGGTCAGTGCTCAACATTATCATATCAATTGTCAATATTTTAAGTTAATCTAAGTCTGAATATGCATGCGATTTTTGTAAACTCCAGACCAGTAAATCGATTTCAGAGCATAAAAGAATGCACCATTGTTGAATTTAAACAGTTACGCAACAGTTTATGAGTTTTAATTTTAATGTTTGTATCAAAATACGTACAGTTAATAAAACGAAAGGTTTATATAGAGAATCAACCTCACTGACGTAATGTCAGTCTTGCATATAATTAATGTATGTATAAAACAAAAAACACAGGTTTCCTTCAGACGATTACTGTCTTTTTACACTGGGTGTATGATGTAACTCATAGTTTGAAAGATTAGGTTTGGAAGGAGGGCAGGACGGGAGAGAGGAAGGATGGATTTATGAAGCTTAATTTGGCGTTAAGTACCTGCTATAAGCAGGTGAGTAAAAACAAGTAATCAAAAGTAAAAGAAGGAAATACAATAAATAGACAGAAAGAAAGTGAAATGAACAACATATGGCCAGGAAGATTAAAAAATACAAATAAAAAATATGTAATAAATAAAGATTAATTATGTGTCTGGGTATGTAATGCTAATTAAAAAATGTGTCTGGGTATGTAATGCTTATTCAGAACGGTTTGAGTTGGAAATGTCAATTTAAAACTATCTGGGTAGGTAATGCTCATTCAAAAAACTCAGCGTAATTCACAAAATCCCGGTATTATATATAGTTACCACAGTTAAAGCCATATTTATCTTGCATATATATATATATATATATATATATATATATATATATATATATATATATACACAAATCCGACCTTTAGGCTACAGCATCTAAATTGCAACCTTTGGGCGACATCGTTGTATACTGATAATGTGTGAATACTGTATTACTCATTTCTGGTACCTTTGGGAATATACATGGCGAAGCCATATCACTATAGTAGTTCAAACAATGCGGAATTGTGTTCATTGTTTCAGCCTTCTCTGTATCGGTTTCAACTCGTCTGGTGTCTGTCTTTGGTGAATGAATGTTATATGCGTCTTGCCGTTTTGCCCTTAATGCATTTCCGGCATGATTTAGAATCTAATTTTAGGTTTCCACTCATGTTGTTGATGTAGTTGTGTGAAATTTAAATTTAAAAACACACACACACACACACACACACACACACAGCACCCAAAATAAATCATTCAGCTCTTACCCGTTTCCATTTTGTTCTAAATTTTTCATTGCCGGTATGAGCTCATATATGGGTCACTCTAGAGTCAGATGGGAATTTTGTTTTAAAAATTACGCCATACTGTAGGTTTACATAAGAAGCACTCTAGAGCCAAATGGGAATTTACCATTGTGTGTTCCTGGAGCCAAACGGGAATTTAACATTGTGGGAATGATAAAGTTATTTTTTTATTTTTTTTTTTTAAAAATTAAAATCCAATATGCCACATTTACAATCCAGCTACCTGTTTTTTTTTAGTACAATACACACGTCCCATAATGCTGCAACCGCGTTTAGACCACTATCCAAAGACACATCCTACAATCCAGCAATCTGATTAAAATCAGATCTCTGCTGTCCAACGTGAAGATATGACGATGACCGATTAGGGGTCATGTTCTGGTGATCTTTGAATCAGCCAATAGAAATGCAGCTTTCAAAAATCTGACAGTGAATCAAATCGCTCGGTACACACTGATGTTCTTCATCCACACTGCTCAGTCTGCAAACGCAAAGATATAAGACTTCATCTGACTGGCTGATAAAATTAGCGATTATGGTAATAACGTGGTACCAGAACATGACCCCTAAGAGGTCGCTGTCAGATCTTCACGTAAAACAGTGGAGATCTGATTTTAATCAGACTACAATCCAGCAACCGCTTTTTGATCACTGTTCAAACACACAATCCTGCTATCCTGCGAAAGGTGTCGGAATGTTTATGCACATGTGCTATACTTACACACACACAACCAGTAGAGTAACAACAGACGGTTTTGATTGATGCAGATCAATAATTAAAAAAAAAAAAAAAAATTATTCATGACAAAAAATTGTAGTGATCATCTTTAGTTGAAAAGTCGTACGTTCATAGGTTCTATGTTAAGATATTATGAAGGTAAAATTGCATAGTATCTATAAATAGATGCTGACACATGTGTTTACTGTTACTAATAATAAAATTAGTAAATCTATTGACAAGTTTTGGGTTGTTTCCCACTGGACAGGTCAGTTATGTGGGTTCTTAGAAGAAATGTTATTTCCCATTTGATAGGTTAGATCACCTGAACAGGTATTTTGAAATATTAGATTAAGTAGTTAGATCTGTACCATGGGGTATATTGTGACAAATAGTCGCAATAGACTCTTGACGGTTCATTTAATAAAAGAACTTAGCAATCAAATTCATTCTTATTTTGGGTTCTAATTTCATATGTTAAAATGAGTTTGCAAATGAATTATATGTTGTAGTTAGATATTATTTGAGAAGCAAAACAGTTGATTGGATTATTCAGTAGAAACAGAACGGGTACGTTATTTATTATTGCTAAAGAATAAAGACAGCTATTGAAAGTTTCCATTTCTCAGAGGTCAAGGTCATAGTCATGTATTTGAAACAATACATTTGGCGGGTCAAATAAACCCAAGTCAGATTTTATGGAGAATTATAATCCATTTATGTCAAAAGGTTCTAAATCACTTATTGATGATTCAGCCAATCCTATCTCTATAAAAATTTTAAGGGAAGCTGGGGTTTCTTGGAATATTTTATTACCAGGTACTGTCTTTGTCTGCAAAGTTTTCTTCTGATGAAAGTGTTATTGTTTAGGGAGTAGCGTGCGTTTTTCTTCAAATTATACTCCATAACGTTAATTTGTCTTCACACCTAGTTTCAGGACAAATGATTATTAGCACTGAGAGTTCCTTGCCCATTGAGGATGTTCATTTATTGCTAGGCAACGACTTAGCTGGAGATAAGGTTGTGGTTAATCCACTTGTAACTGACAAGCCTTGTTTGGGTAAAAAAAAAGTTGATCATATTGAAAATGAAATCCCTTATTTATACCCTGCTTGTGCAGTTACTAAAGCTATGGCAAAAAGCGCCCTTGAGAAAGATGTTTTTCAGGAAATTATTCCTTTGGCTGACACATGCATTGGTCAGACTTTTGATGAGGTCACCTTTGCTCCTGTTACTGATCAATAAAAAGGTATTGATCATTGTTATCATATTTTAACTACTCATTCTCTCATTTCAAATGAGGCTGGCAAATCACATTCACTTGTAGTCAAAAAGGAAAAAGATCCTGATATCTTCTGTTTGCTTCAGAGGGTTATTAGCAAAGCTGATTCTGCAGATGTAACAACTTGATATTTTTTGAAAATGGGGTCCTTATTATAAAATCAAAACCACCAGAGGCACCCGCTGGTGAAGAGTGGTCAGTGAGCTATCAAATTGTTGTTCCTACGTCATATAGAAAGAAATTCCTAGTTTAGCTCATGAAACTACCTTGGCAAAAGTTCTTGCATCATTTTTTCATCTTACATCATGTTTTCAAATATTGTAGATCTTGTTTAATTTGTCAATGGCTGGTTTCAGTTCTTTTAAACTAGTTTTTGGACATATTATCCATGAAGCATTGGAAGTGTTAAAAGAAAAAGTTTTTTTAACAGAGGAATCCAACACTAATCTTTTAAATTATATATCTGATTGTGAAGTAGCAAGATATAATAGTCTGTCTACTCACTCAAAATTACAACTAAGGCAGGTCAAAAGTACAAAGGTAAGAACTTTTCAACCTGGTGATAAAGTTCTGTCTCTTTTGCCAAAACTTCAAAATCCTCTTCAGGTTAGATATTAATTGTCCTTATAAAGTTAAAAAGAAAATGACTTTGTAAATGTTTGGATTATTCAGTGGAAATTGAAACTGCTCATTGGACTATAATTTGATTTTGGAACTATTGTGAATTATTCAAAAAAGTTCTGGACGACACCATTTTGACACAGCAGGATTGTTGGCAGACAAGTATATTCTTGGATCTGAAATTTATTTTGAACATTTCATTCTTTTGGACCTTAATATGACCTTTTCAGGATTATTTTGGATTCAGTTCATAATTTTGTGTTAACTCTTAGATTTTCTTTTTACAACACTGATAATTAAATTGTGTTAAGTTTTACAAAACTTTTTAGTTTTTCTTCTTTCTGTGACTTAATTTATGACCACAGAGTTGTAACAGTTACTGATACAGGTGACTGCCCTCTACCCAACATGATTTAGTCCTCATATCACATGAAATCACACATGTATGCATGTGAACTGTGGATTATAATCCATGAAAGTTACCAACTGGAATCCATGCATGAGGATAGTCATGTAGAGTAGAAAGACTGTGAATTAAATTGGTAACCAACAAAATACCGCTCTTACCACTCTACTTGAAAACATCTTTGCGATTGTGACATGATAAATACAATGCACACTGCTTGATTTTGGTATTTATAAACTTCTTTTTATTTTAGAAGGAAATTACTCAACTTGTACTGTCTGTAAATCCACAAACCCCCTGGTTTCGTACATGTGCACCGAGTTGCCGGTGGTTTTCCATTTCCACCAACACAAATTCGAACTCGGACATGCTAATTATTTGATCCTCAATAGCCATCGAGTAGAGTTATTAATTGTACTGAGACTATTTTGTGCTGCCATGAAAAGTTCAGAATAGACACGTATTCCAGAATGCAGCCATAACAAAATAATTTTACCAGCACCATCTGCGACACAGGTTCCTATTGATATAGCCAACAATTCCACTGGGTGTAGATATAATAGTCGATGTGGTTGCGATTCATACCACACTCAGACCATAGGTTGTTGCCTTGTCGATTCCACAAATAGCATGTTACACATTTTAAGTTTACCAGTTCAATCTTCAAAATTCACTAGCTCACCTGGGTCAATGTCAGCAACAATGTGGCTGGTAAACTCAACCAAATCTGCTTTGGCGGAAAATCTGCTCAGATTTTCATCAATACCAAATCCGAGTAAATATTAACATACATTTTGTATAATGTTAAGCAAACTTTAACGTAATTTCAATACATGTTTGCTGGGATGGTGAACACTCAAGTGCATGCAATTCTTTAACAACAACATGACCACATATTGGCCCATCTGACAAAGATTGCAACAGCAGAGTTGAATAAAATGGTGGCTGTCAGTCAGGGCTATCGCTATGGGTTCTAGCTCCACAGGTTAAATAATCAACAATTTTAAGTGGTGTTGCAAGCCAATACAAGTCAAAATATAAAAGATGTTTGGGTGTTAGTATGTATGTTACCCAATGCGTTCTAGTTCCCATTGTCAAATCTAGGTCAATGATACCATTTTGTATTATTTTTGGAATCCTCGAGCATGTTCACCCGCATAAAGACACTCGAAAATGTTTAATTTTACCATTGCAAGTAAATCAAAATTGGTTAGCAAAGAGGCCTTCTGCAAGTTGTACTGGGTAGTAGAAGATATCTGAGGGTATTCTATAAGCTTTAAGTTGTTCCTGGTAATCGAAGACCTTTACCTTTACTTATTCATTTATCGTTTATGTTTCCACCAACCAACAGCTTTTCTTAAGGGCATTCCAGATGCTGTTCCGACTGCCCCTAGTGCAATCGGTTTTGCAACCACTGGAACTACAGCTGCTAACAGCACTGTAATCTCTGCAATGAATGGAAATATTCCAGAGAACTTTAGAATTTATTGATTTGGATATTTTAATGTCACCGAGGTGTTCTTTTCATTGGCTGCATTAAGCTCATCAAGCTGTGTTTGAGTCAACCTCAGGGTGGGCAATCGCAGTCTACTTTGTAAAAGAAAGCCTCAATTTGAGTCTGGGATCATGTTTTTATGTCATTTTTTTTATCCTCGTAAGCTGGTTTTCATTAAGACCAACCTTACCTTCATGATGGGACATTATTATTAAAAATGCAACAGGTCTAATTACTCAATGTTCCAAAAGCATGTCAATGACCCTCATTTGTAAGCTCATGACTTCCAACAACAGAATCTTGTCAGAGTGGATCATAACTTATCATTTGTAACCATTGTCACAGGTTTCATGTCCAAGCGCTTGAATGTATGTGTTGACTTTGGACCACCTAAACAATTCATGTGCAGGGAAATTTGCATACCTATCATTGTTTTGATACGAGCACAGATGACATGAACATGCAATATGTTTGTGAAGTCAAGCACCATTTTTTCAGAGGGTTCCTGATAACCGTTTAACCAGCGAGAAGCTTCAGTTACTTCTAATTCGTCAAATATCATCTTGCTACAGGTTTGGTCATTGTCTCAATTTATAGTTTGAAAGGCGGGGAATATGTGTTTTGGTATGAAGACAAGGCTGGGTACTTACTTGCCTTGTAAACTGTCCCATATATATCAGTTACTTGATGCATGTATGTGGTGAGTGCAAAGAACGACGGTGTTGACATGGCTCCAGACTTTACACAAAATCCTTAATGAGCCTCCCGATCTGATTAAAATCAGATCTCCACTGTTATACATGAAGATCTGACAGTGACCACTTAGGGGTCATGTTCTAGTAACCTATGTTATTACCATAATCGTTAATTTTATCAGTCAATCAGATGAAGGCTTATATCTTTGCGCTTTGAGACTGAGCAGTGTGGATGAAGAGCATTAATATGTACCGAGCGATTTGATTCACCTTCAGAGTTTTGCAAGCTGCATTTCCAATGGATAATTCATAGGTCACCAGAACATGACCCCTAAGCAGCTGTCATCAGATCTTCAAGTAGGACAGTGGAGATCTGACTTTAATTAGATTGATGAGCCTCCAATAAGTTGTGCTTCATACAGTTTAAATTCACCATTAAAACTGTTGTTCTTACTCATGACTAAAGGTTCTGAATCTACATTGTTAACAGGTGCATAGTTTAGGTTGCTGATATGTATATAGTCGAGAATCTGCATTATCAGAAGAATTTTTGAAAACATGATAGTTGGGCCTGCGGATCTCACGGAATCATCACTGTATCTGGGTGAGTCCAATAATCATTGTGGTAATGTCAAGGTTGTCAAGAATAGCTTTGATTTCCTTTCTGTCGATGGAATATTTTGCACTGCTGAACAATGCCAGGATGCCACTGTTAATAAATCCAACTGTGGTATTGATGGGATAATAATTACTGAGGGCATTGTCTTGTGTTAGTCATCCATCAATTTCCAATAAAGGCTCATATGGAAGGATAAACCCAATTGCGTCATGCAATTGTAATTCTATTATTTGGTACTCTGGGACTCCTAGCCAGATACGAATAATACCTAATATTCTATATTACCAAAATTGAATTTACCCCAGTATTGTTGATATTCCTCATCGGTCTGTGTTGCCACGCATGGGATGCAACTTGGACAAGATCACCCATTCAAAATAGACCGGCAAAATGGTTCAAATGGCAACAAGGGGAAATGTGCACTTTATTTAGAATGCATCTTTCAAAGGTCCATTCAGACAATGTATGGGTCCATTTCTCCAATGTCTCAAGAATCATTTTAAAGCTTGCGTAGATTTTGTCATTAACAGCCGTGGTGTCTTTATGGTTTAACCTTATAAGTGAATCACCATAAAGCTACAAGGTTGTTATTTATAATCCATTCTCATCATGGTTAAGTGTCTGATTCAAACGCACACAGAAGAAATTATATGCTTTAACTCCAGAGGTACCTGTCTGAAGTAATACTGTTTTTAGACACATCTTTGAAAAACGTTCCACCAGGTCTTTACGTGGCACGAATTCAACCTGAATAATTACCTAACAGTTTTTAAGTCACCATGATGATTGTGAAACTTATACACGTACTCGGGTACTTGTAATTGCTGTGCTTTTGAGGCAGCCTCAGTAACAATGGTATGTGAAATACAGCAATGGCGGTCTTGTTCATGAACATATGATGCAGCTTCGGCTACAATACAACAATGGTTTTGTTCACCCACAACCACACATGCAATTTCAGCACTTGGAGGAATTTGGAGATTTAATTGTACTGCAGAATCTCAGTCCGATTTGGTTTGGCTATAATACCTGATACTGAAAATCTTTTTCTTGTGCCACCTGGTATTTGTAAATTATGCTTAAACGTGACTTGTTTTATTCATAATGCTGTCAATGCATTTGGTTGATCCTGGGCAACCACTTCCGGGGGAAATTATTGCACAACCAGTTGTGGTCCTAATAATGAAGTCATTCAGTTTCTCGCATATGGGCTGGTATTCGTATCCTACACTCACGTGCGAGTTGCCTTTGCTGAATCAGTCGGCATACTGGTATATAAAGGAAAATCTCTCTCTAATTGTAAATTCTATCAAAAATTTTGTTTTAGTTTGTTTACTTGATCATTATTATAAACTGCAATTGCTTCAACCCTGGCTGTTAGTTCATCAACATATGTTTCCTCAACCATGTTAATGTTACCGGGTATTTGTATTGACATATATCTTAGCGAATCTTTGTTGGAGTGCACAATAATACTCACAAACAGATCTGCAAGGTCGGCAAAGCTGGTTATGTGATTTAACTCGGATGCCACATTTAAGACACCTATACCAACATGTGAGCAAAGGTAATTTACAGTATACATAATGGCAAGTTCTGCTTAATAGTTAACATTTTCCTAGGCGAACACCTTTATAGTCATTACATACCAGTGCCACTGTCCTTTATATATTTACAAATTGTATTCTATCAGAAATAATCATCTGTGTTTTCATAAAAATCATCATTTATGTTTCTAATTGTTGTTTTGGGTTTAACGCTAATTTTTAGCACATTATAGGATATAGATAATGACCAGATGAAGTACCTGGGAAAACCCCGATAAGAACAGCCAACCCATGGGAATCTACTGGCAAGTGTTCTCACATACCCACATTGGCCAAGCCTGTGACTCAAATCCATGCAAAGGTGAGATGGCAGTGATCAGTAAAAGTGAGCCCTTTAGACCGGTCGGTCACCCTGGGCCCCTTTTTTTTTGGAATGATGGTGTACGTATCATCAGGCGTATGTGCTCCTCAGCATATACATATGGTCTTAAAAATACTTGCAGTGGACATCATTTGATTGTATGGCCATTTGCTATAAAATACACCACTGTGAAAATAATTTGCAAACCAGGGGTAGTGCATTTTAAAAACATTTTTACACCAGTCTGCATCAACCGAGGATCAATGTCAAATATAATTTTGTGTCTGAACATAATTTTCTTTAATTCAGTATCTGATCAAATCACTGCATGCTGATTATTATGATCACAATGTATTATACCAATATGTAAATGACCACCACTTGTACAATTACATCTGATGTTATGTGTCAAGCACTGCTTGTATATTGACACTGTAGTTTTTCTCTTTGCATGTGAATCTCTTTCCACAAAACTTTTAACACTGCATCATTTGCATAGATTCTTCATTGTCGATAAAAGTCTCATATTCATGTGCAGGTGTTGTTTGTAATTCACTATATTAATGCTAAAGACATCACTCTCTAAATAATTCATTCTTGATTATTTTTCATTCTTAGGCTACTATATTCACTTTATGTTTTCAATGTCATCACTATCATCATCATTGGAGTATTTATTCATTTTGGGTTGTCTAAATGACAGCTGCTTCAGTTTCTTCCTGCACAATATCAAAGGACTTTCCAGGATTTTTTCTCCCAAGTCATGTTTACCGGGTTCATCATTGCTACTCCAAGACAATTTTCAAGTTGAATGAATTATCAGTATGTCCACGCTATGTCTTTAACAAGTCTCTGACTAATTTTTATAATACATGTGAGCGAAACAGTAATTTAATCTTTTTCTGTAACATTGTGCACAATTCACTGATCTGGTAAAATGAAGCCACAATTTGTTATGTCAATACATTCTTTCAAAATACCATACATATCAATTTGTGACTTTCTGACATTTATACATAGTGCTGTAATTGTTTAATATAAAAATATCCTCTGCTGCAGTTGGTATAAAATAATTTCAGACTAACTCTGCCACAGAAAATAAAATCATGGTAGTGGTGATCAATATTCCTATTTCTGCAGTTACACAAGAATTTGTAGTATAGACACAATCAATAATATAGGCCTGATTGAAAACTTCAGCTATGTGTGTAATGCAGTAGGGTTCACTTTCTTTACCACACATGCAATGATGGAGATCATGGTCATAATGAAAAATTGCTTATACAAGTAAAGTCATGGGAGTCTTCTTGTCCATCTTCTTCTGAATAAGACCTTGTCAGACCATTTGCATGTGCACCTGGGCTCAACTCTTCTACTTATTTTGTTTGGTTCATGAGTCAATGACTGATGATAAGACTAATAAAAGCACTGCTTTACATAGGAAAAGCACAGATGTGAAGGCATACAACCTTCCAATTGGAGATGTTGAGGAGAAAGAAAACATGACCAAGATTGAAAGAAAGAAATGTGAAAGAGCATGTCAATTTGTTTTCAATAAACAAAAAAAAAGCCTTTTCTTTTTTCAAAATTCACCATATTTAATAACAAGAATAAGCTTCTCTAACTCAAAGCCATAAAACAAACATGCAATGTTTTAAACCTGAACATATTTACAAGGTTGACAAGTTTGGTTGAAATTAATGTGTCAGATTAATATAGCAGTTGCCGATGGACACAAGATGATGCATGATGGATGAAGGGCAATACCAAAGCACAAACAAAAGGCGTTAATAGCAAAAGCCAAGTTAAGTAAAACAAGAGCTCCTTCAAGCAATGATATTCAACTGGCCAAAATGAATTTCCAGGAATCAAAGACCGTTTCTTCGTTAACTGATGGCTGTGGAAACTATCTGTGATATTCTGGAGGAAAAAGACAATTTTCAAAATGGCCACCATGGCAACCATAATGGATGCAAGATTGGGGCCATTTTTTTATGTTAAGTCTTCTGGTGAAAACGCTATGTTGACATGACCATTCATTCAGAAGAGTAGAAATACAATGTTTTTCATGATGGTCATTGTAGCAATCATACTGTCTGTGCAGATTGGCATCATTTAAGACCAACGTTACGTCATAGGGCTTGAACCTCAGTAACAAGACCAGGTAAAACCAAACAAGCATTCAAGTCTTCCAAAATACAAATTTACTTCTACATGTACCATGATAACATCACTGAATTTAAAACATTTATTAATCCAAATGTTTTTACTTCAATGTAATCCCATGAACATAGAATATCACTTAAGTCCTTGAAGGTTTCGCCCAATCTGATAGAATTAGTTATATATTCAAATCCTTGAATAAATTCACGTAATCTGTTTTAATTAATTATTATCTACTCTGCTATATCCGACGAAAATATTATAAATAAATCACAAGTTCCTTTCTGACTTTTACAAAGCTGGAATAACTGAAGAATATAATAAGTTGTGTATATTGTCACTAAATAATAAATATATATGCACCAAATCAACAATGTCTGATTCATGATAATTTCTCAAATAATTAAATCATATTATTTCACAATATATATAATGCAAACAGTCATAATGTATCAGTCTTGTTCTGACCTTCTTAACTTACTGAACCTATCAAATGCTATGGCATGCAAGATAGCTCTCTACTGGGCAAATGTACTACTATTTCCAAGTGATGTTTATGTAAACTCCATTCATTTTTTCATGGCATTCTTCACTGGCTTAGTTGCTGATTTGACGTTAGCAATTTGGCTTTTTATGAATGAAATTCCTATGACGTACTGTACATGTACTTTACTATAGTGTTAACTAGTCACTGAATTAAAGAATTTAAAATATAGTTGTCACAGGCTCAAATGGCTTACATAAAAACTATAATTAAAAGATGATACAAAGAGCTGTAGCACCAATAAGACATCTTATGAAGTTTTTTTTGGAGAAAACCCATGCTGATGTGATCATCCATTCAGAAGTAGTAGTGATTACAAGATTTTTAAGATGGCTACCATGGTGGCCATATTGTATGTCAGATCTGAATCATTTTCATTCTGGAACAAATAGACAACAAAAGGAAGTCTTTTGGTGAAAATGCTGCTATGACTTTCTGTTTAGATGAAGAAGCAATAACAAGATTTTATGATGGCTGCCATAGTGGCCAATGTGGATGTCACCTCCACAATGTTTTCATTTATGACCATTAAAAACCTTTTGATGAAAACCAAATGTCTATATAACTATCCATTCAAAAGAACGCAACAAAATTTTCAAGATGACTACAGTTTTAGCCATGCTGATTGGAAGATTGGAACCATTGTCATTTAGTTTCATATAGGCTTGATAATAAGTCATCTGGTGCAAACCACAAGTCAACATGGTTTTCCATTTATGAGATGACAGTAACAAGATTTCTATGATGGCTGCCATAACAGTCACATGTGATGTCAGATCAGCACCACAAACAAAATATATAGTTGTTTGGTAAAAAACAATATGCTAATATGATCATCCACCCTGAAGTATGAACAATAAGATTTTGAAGATGGCAGTCATATTGACTGTCAGATCGGCACACCTTTCATTTAGGACCGACTATATATAGACATCATAAAAATCTTCTGGTGAAAACCCCAAGTTAATAGGACTTTCTGTTCAGGAAGAGTTGCAATAACAATTAATTAATCAGAGAGAAAATATATTGTATGGATGACAATTCCAAGTCCAACTAGCCTGGGCAAGCGAAAAGAGTTGGTAGGCAAGAGAAATCTTGGATGAATTGTTTGATGTATTGAGATTTTAGAAAAAAACCTTTGATAACATTTACCCTTCATCATTTGTGCTTGGCTATGGGCTAACATATCTTAGAAATGCCCTGTCCCAACATATTGGTTAAAAAAACCTAGAAAAGTAACTCACATTCAGATCCACATAAAAAGACAATGCCTAAAAAGAAGTGCTTAGGTGGTAACAGGATTCTTACACTTACAAACACTGCAATAACTACAAAATGTACAATTCCTGCAATTGTAATCACTATGGTAAGTACGGTAAATTTGAAGATAATATGCACAAATTAAACACTGTTCTGGGTTTGCAAGCACTTTACACATAGCCTAGTAAGGCAAAAATCTGAAATTTCACTTTGTAATATACAATTCTGACTGAAAAATATTTCGTTAAATATTTTTATTTTTGTCATTCCTAATGCAATAACTTCAACACTTAAAGACTACTTTAACAGAAAATATTGCAGAATGCTGTCTCTACTCAACTGTAGTAGTTTTTTCCCCCCAAATACAAAGCAAAGACACCTAAGAAATAAACCAGCTCACCTTTTCAAATATTTAATATATATGTGTGTATAGAAATGAATAGACTAAGTGCATTTCATGCCTGTGATGCAAAAGATTAAGAGAAATGGAGTTAAACATTGTAGTTTTACATAATCAGTAGATGTTCAAAGTAAATCACTGTAACCAACTTTGTCAATGATGTGCCATTCTCCTCGAAAATGAATGTTTCTATCAAGTTTTATAACTGCATACAACAGTTTAAGCAAACAAAAAACTGAGATCAATGATATTTTTAATAAATGGAACATAATAAATCAATGTGACCTATTTTTACCAGTGATGAATGAAGATGTATATAATGATGAGTGTCATGACTATTTTTTTTTTACAGATAAACATGTATGAATGTTAAAAAATATGTTGCTTTGACCAACTCTTGCTAATAATTAGTACAGTTAACAAATATAAAAGTGAAAAAGTTTCATATTGAACATGCAACAGTATCCAAGATCTCAGAAAGTGAGTTTAATGTAAACAAAGAACATAATTAACTGAACCTGAAATGTAGGTCACAGTCCTACCATTTTTTGTAGATGGGTAAAACAAACTCTTAAAATGAATAATCTCTTCACATTTCATAACTGTAAAACCAAAATTGTGAGGAAATATTAACTAAAGTCATAGAGATATATGTAGTCATGGGAGCATGAGACCAGGTATTTGTGACTAACTTTGTCAGTTGATTACTGTACAACAAGAATTGTTTGTGTGTGTTCCCCCCCCCCCCGCCAAAAAAGAGGCTGAGAGTCATCCCAAATTTTGTAATATTTTTTAAAATATTTTTATCTTCAAACTTTGTTTTAAGTGTCCCAATTTGTTAACTTATTTATATACTTTCATTTTAAAATTCCCATCCCAGGACAGCCAATTAACCTAGTTTTGAAAATAAATGTGGCCAGTCATACTGACCAACAGCTGCCTGTAAATGCCCATAGTGTTTTCTCAAACAATGCGGTTTAAAGAAAGTACAACTTTCCAAACATTAAGAATATAAGCAAAGCAAACATATTAATACTAAATTCCATCTCCATCTTATGCATAATCTTCATTTCAGCTAATGATACAAACATTCAGTGTACAGTTGCTTAGTTATAATTTCTATAAAACTTTTTAAATGCACACAACAATATATTTAATATGATAAAAAATAGTAAAAAAAATTTAAAGAATCATACATAAAGTCTAGTTTCACGTAAGACTAATAAAATGGTTACGAAGTGCATTGAATCATTTCAACTGTTTTCAAATATTTTGTATAAAGAAATGAACATATAATGTTCCTGGTCACATTATAAAACAGCAATGTTTTACCCTGCACACAAGAGTTATGACATGGATGAATATGTTTCAATGAGGGATTGTAGCCAGTTATCTTTCCAAAAGGTGGAGCCACAGAAAAACCCAGTCCCAATATTTGGTTATCCTTGGACTTTATCGTTCCCCAGAACAATCTATTACTGATCAGTCTAGATATATTATTTTAATTCACTCATTGTAAGACAATTAAAAATGCAGTTTCATATTTAAACCTTAATAAAAAGTTTTTAAAACATTGTATTTATTTTGGTGAACAACTGTGAAATACATGGTCATGGAGAGGTAAATAAGACTTGGTATAAATTTACAATACATACGTCTTTTAACAGATCCAGGCCTCATATAAATAAATCATGAATACATCAGTGAACAGAGTTGTGTATGTATGTGTGTGGTAATCAGAAACAATTCCCTTTAAAATATTACATCATATGTTCTACTGCAACACAATCCAATGTCGTGTTCTAAATCTTATTGCAAACTGTCCCTGAAAAACTAAAAACACACCAACACAATTCTTAGATCAGGATAATACCTCTCACTTTGTCCCTCTCAAACAATATTCTGGGTATAGGTTATCTGAATAAAATAAAAATCTGACAGATATCATTGTACAAACACACACACCCATAAACATCTCTCTCTCTCTCAGCAATGTATGGGCTGAATATTAAATTAAAGCCATTTTTAAATAAGAAGCAAAGACTTCATAATCAAAACATTAATGTTCTGTCTGTTTTAAACGAAAGTTATTTTCTGGAGGAGAGCAGCATTAACACAGTAACATTTTATTTCATTCATATGACTTATAAAAATACTTGAAAAACTTATCATCATAGGCCTAAAACCTGAGAATAAAAAGAACAATTATAGTTTAATATAATGCAGATATGATATTACTCTAATAATATATAAACTATATGTTTAACATAAACAATATTCAATTCAACAAGAATTTTGTATAATTCCAAACTAATGGATAAAATCATTTCTTAGGAAGTCTAAATTTTTTACTAAATTACCCCACCAAGTAACCATCTTGAATTTCAGAACAAATCTCTGAATGTTCCATGAATTTTATAATTTGAGGGATATGACTATGCTGAAAAGTAATTTCGGAAAAGAAGCACAAAGTTGATTTTGTGAAACTGACAAGTATTTCATTTTTATGCAGAAATGAGAAAATATGATTTTCCATTTGCAACAACAATATCACTGATGCCTAGTTTGCTTAATATATTGATTAACTAATTTTTTGGCATAGATAACCTAGCTCCTCGTCTTTTGAACTCCTCTCTCACCGCCGATACCATCCATGATCTGTATGATTGAGACATTTTGCAAAGCAAAATGAAGATGCTATAATTTTGTATTGCTTGTGTATTAGGTAGGAAGTATACCATATATGATTTTGGACTCTTTGTTCCATTCTGTCACCTATTGGTTTAAAGGGAAGATAACTGGCTACAATCCCTCATTATTTGATGCATATTTTAGGCTGAATCCATCTGGATTGAGATGATTTTCAACCCAAAACTTTCCCACATCCCTTGGTATATCTTGTTACTGAAAAAAATACATTAATTTCTCTTTCTGATTATATTAAGACTTTGCAATTAGATTCTAAAAAGCATGCACATACTGTGTCTCATTGTTAAATGTAGCGAAGCACATGCCCCAAAAATAAGCATAAACATAAAACACACAAAGGAATTCTAGGTTAGCACAAACTTGGGTGACACCATCATCATCAACTCTATGATGAAGCTTTTGTGCAATACCAAATCACTAAAACTAGTAATACAAACTTCATGAAACTTATTATATTTAACGTTTAAGGAAGAGCAATCACCTTCCTGTTATTGGCATTGGTGGTGGTGTGGCAAGAGTGGTAGGGGTAAAAGCCAACCCCTATTTCATACATATCTGAGTATAATTTAGCTCAGCCAATGTAACAGCAAATTCTTTTCCCCCTGCTGGACTCTTTGGTAATAAGCCTAATGTCCACATGTGAAATATCATACATGTAATGGGTCACTAAACAAAAAAGGGGGGGGGGGAGGGCCCAGAATCAGGTAGCTGATTCTTTCCGCCCACTTTCAACCAAATAGTTTCTTATTATTAATGGATTCTTTGGTTAATATACTTAAGGTCTACAAGTGAAATACAATACATATAACAAGTCACTTAACAAATTGGGGAAGGAGGTGGGGTAGAATCAGCTAACCAATTTTTCCCCACTACAACTTGCTGGTTTCTTTTCATTAATGGACTCTTTCCTAATCTGCTTAAGGCCCACATGTGAAATATAATACATGTAATAAGTTCATGTAACAAACTGTCACATAGGGTTTATTTCAAATGAGCCATTACATTAATACAGATTACAATTTCACTAATAACCTTTGAAAAATGACTTACATGGAATAAAATAAAACTTTTAATTATTGTTCAAGCTTCTTCTTAGTAACCTAACCCTATATTAAAATAGTCATTTCCAAGGTTTGCTAAATAAATTCCAGACTGAGTGAAAGTGTCCAAGGAAAAGGATGCTGGGTACCTCAACCAATCGAAGGGCTTAAATCTTTTGGAATCTGATCCACTAGCACGATACACATAAATGTCTGTGGATAACAGGTGATACTGCTTCTATAATCTTGGTATCAGTTGCCCACACAGTATTTGACTCCATATTACTGTCCTGGAAATACTAAGTTACATTGTTGTTTAGGTAATTGCGAAGCTTTTTAGTAACCATTGTGGAGTGCATATATCTGACAACACTAATACAGCACAAGTTGTAGCTCTCTTCACTTCCTAAAATTGCAAAGTTTATAGCTCTAAACATACAATTACCATCACCACGTACAATTTGCAATTTTGTTAGGGCTGAGGATGTCTTATGTAAATTATACGTTGGTCTCTTCATAAAGGTGAATTGCATTTTTTGCATTTTTTTGTGTAGTAGGATTCAAGATATTATAAATGTTTTTGTTTTCCTTGTGTTCCTGTGGCCTCCTTGGAAGTCTTGTTGGCAGTCTTTTCAACTGCTGACTTGTTTGTCTTTTAAGAATTCTATTTGGATTACCATTACTCTATTACATATTGTTGCACGAGCTGAAGTCTGATGTTGTTTTTCGTTAAGTCTTTTCAATAGTTCTTTAAGTGTTTTCTTGGAGTTTGTCTTATCTGTGGTGGTGGTGGCTTTTGTCATAGCTGGTCTCGTATACAGTTTCAAATGGCTACAATGATAAATGTTAGACAGAAGCTTGCCACTATGTTCATTTTGCAGTCTTACCCTGCCCTTTGTAAGATCTTTTACTATGTAAGGGTCACCCATTGTGATGCCAGTTTGCAGCCAAATCTCCTTATTTTATTGGCATTCTTCATAAGAACCAGAGATCCCTTTTGAACGATTTTAAAGGATTTATTGTTTAAATCGAAATTTCGCTTGTGGTGGATCTGTGCATTTTTGATGTTTTCTGTTATACTCTGACCTATAAACTCCCTGTGTTTCCTTTTGTTTGCCGACACATCACGAGAGAACTCAATGCAATCTCTGCTTTGGCTATGTGCAGAAATGATACAAGTCCTCCTACCATACATAATCTGAAAGGTGTGATCTTGGCAGATACTTGTACATTTGTCCTGTATGCAAACAGTGTACTGGGCAACCAACCATCCCATTTTGTTGCTTGGTCATTGGTTAACTTGGATAGTATTTCTTTCTGGGTCCTATTGTCATGTTCTCTCTGTCCATTGGTTTGTGGATGGTATGCAGAGGAAATTATGTGGTCTACATTAAACTCATATTAGGTTATCTATGAGCTTGTTTGTGAACTCATTTCCCTGATTGATTGGACCAAGATGACATATGATATTAAGTAGAAATTTTGTTACTTCATCAGCACTTTTGTTGGGGAGACCTTCAGCCTCAGACCACTTGGAAAAATTATCTGTGGCTGCAACAATATATTTGCTCCCAATGTCTGTCATTGGAAGAGGACAGATAATATCGATTACAACTTAACTCCACACTTTTGATGGCACTGGTAAAGAATTCAGAGGAGGTGCTGCTTGTTTTTGCCCTAGATTCACTCTACTGCATTTATCGCAGTCACTGACATATTTTATTATATGTTGATTCATCCCCATAAAGTAATACCTTTTCTGGCTTTTCTCATATGTTTTGTGATGACCAAGATGTAAACCGGCGCATTTACCTGTTACAATAAAAATATAACAATACAATTTTACTTAAAAAGTACAAGGAAAGAATGTTTACAATTTATAATTATGCACTCTGTGTACCAGAGACAAAGAGGGGAGTA
>JAECUM010000074.1:0-41112 GCA_016617855.1 Megalonaias nervosa
ATATATATATACACACACAGAGAGAGAGAGAGAGAGAGAGAGATTTAACTTTTATTCGAGTAATATAATAAATACTATAACTTCTACCTACCAACAAATGTCGAATGAAACATGCATAAGAACTTTTTACCATGTAACATCTAAGCCTTCCCATACAGTTGCACACATGATACTTTTGAAGAAGCTGTTTAAGATTTAAATAGATCTACCACATACTGTGAATAGTGGATAAATTTCTATTTCATTACTCCATTTTTACTAACTTCTCAATCGACGACTGACATTTAATGAACTTTTACAAAACAAAGGAGTTCACACTGAATATAAAAATAAATATTAAGATTAAATTACTAAACGCTTGAACATTTTTTGTTGATAAATACCATAGCTCTTATCTGCAGACAAAGAGCCATCGACGATTTTCATAGTAAATGCAATTTAAGTCAAACTGACCTCATTATTACATTATTACAGTAAATGCTCCAGTGGAATAAGATAATATTCAAACTTAATTACACAGATATTGATATGTTTGGGAAGACCAATTATAAATTACTATATATGGATTACAAAGTAGTCTCTAGTAAACTCATTGCTTTACAAGGATGAACGTATGGTACTTTTCTCTTTCTCAAAAAGGAAAGAACGATAAACACATCGTGAAAATGATTTGAAATTAACGAACTTTTTTGGTAAAATAATATCAATCATTTTAGATAGATTTCTTAAGACACCAAATTTTTCAGAATAATTCTTTCAGCTTTGGTACATGTGGTCTCGTATAGAAATATTTGGGTAGCAGATGCTTTCTTTGTTTTCTGAAATAGCTAGGCCAATATTCCCGTCTTCCTATCTCTATAATTAAACAGTGATTACATGTTCTAAATTTTATTATATTTGCCTCATATACTTTGGAAAGGTCTTTTAACAAATAATGTTCTAATCGTAATTCCGTTTTAAAAATTATATATGTATCAGCTTTTGTCGAGTTAGTTATGGACGATTTCCTTGTTTGTTTAACCTGATCATGAAGTGTTTCCTTAAATATTAAATCTAGCCAGCATTTGTTGGGAATGTTTTGATTAATCCAAAGAAATTGAAACCCAGTTTCCTTTAGGATGTGTTGAATGTTCTCAACAATCTGCTTCTTCCTAGACCATTAATATAATCCTCCATTCGAATCAGATGCATAGTATAAGATGGTTTGTTTCTTTACCTTTAATGAAATTTACCCAATAACTAAACATTCTCCTTTTTATTTTGAAAGTGTAGCGGGGTTCTACCAAGTTTACCATAAAGCATATACGTGGAGAGTGATTTCTTTTAACACATATTGTAGAAAATCTAAATGAACCCATTCCTTCATATCTTTCAAAAAGCCCAGATCACAGCCGAGTATGTCAGAATTGAGACTTTTGTTATATCAAAAAGTCAACAGGCAAGTTCAGCTTTAACATTCTTTTCTTACGAAGGTACGTAGGTTTCCTGGCGTGACTAATTAAGTTCTTAAAATTCCCAACAAATATCTACCATTCTCCGATAGGGTCAGCTCTAAAAAGTTTATAATTTCTGACAATTTCAAGTTCCAAATCTCCTAATTTGAATTTCACATTTTCATGTTACGTTTCCCAAAAATCATAATTTCCGTTTTGCTTGTGTTAATGATAAGTTTATATTTTGGCAGTAAGTAAAGAATACGTCAAGGTTATTTTGCATATCTTTTTGGGTTATCTGACAATACAGGGGTATCGGCTGCATAGAGCAAAACAAATAGTTATAAATATCTCACTATATCTCCATCCAGTAAATCAACTGTAATGCCATTAAAATTCGAGCTCAAAAACCGATTCTCACTGTCATTTAGATACAGGACAAATAATACAGGAGAAAGGTCCCCATCTTGTCTAACTCCTTGATAACAAGCCCTGATGTTTTCCATTTTGGAATATACAAGACTTTACATCCACATACATATTCGTTATCACCTTGAGTATTTTACCATTAGACCAGTGGTGATAAGTTTTCTCCATAAGTCAACTCTCCATACCCTGTCGAAAGCTTCAGAAAAGATCTACAAAAGTACAAAACAATAGTTTATATCTTCTGAGTGATTTTTACGCAGTATGATATTTAATTCTAGCTAGTTTATATTCTTTCTCAAACATGGTTTACTATGTACTTTATTATGGTATATTTGTTTATTGTTCCTATTTGCAATTGTTTTATTAGCACTATGTGAAAGAAGTGTTGCAATGTCGTCAAAAATCTCATTTACCTTTTGTTTATCGATGTTCTCACTTTCTCTCCAGCAATGTAGTTTGTTAATTAAAGCTTCCACTGAGTCTCTACTAATGCTTGCTGTGAACATATATCTCTTATCAGATCTCCACAATCGTTTTTTGACACATTTTGACTCAAATAAGCACGTATTCACTTAAGTGTGTACCGTGAAAGTTACTACATCATAAATATCAGAGAGCATTGGACAAAAATCTTCAATACAATATTGTTTGATGGAATTAAAACCTTCTAAATTGGTAAATAAATAGCCTATTACATTTACACCTTTACTTGTACATTTTCTTTTTCCTCTGTCATATCCGATTCTTGAGTTAGCATATACATATTGCAATTTCTACAAAGATCTAACATTCGATTGCCATAGTCATTTGGCCTCTTTTTATCACAGGTCTGTCTTTGCATTGGGATATCATTATTGTTGACATGCTGTACATCTTTAAGGTAACCAGACACGACTTGATCAAGATCATCAGTGTTGTCAGTATTGGTTGATACTTGAATCAAATGATCTCTGTGTGAAGTCCAGCTGTTCTAATCGCCTAACAAGAAGACATAGTGAGTTTCTTGAAGTTTGATCAGTAGCTCATCCCCAATCAAAAGCATTTATTGAAGAGTATTCGGAACCCTCGGGAGGAACATTAACAATTCCAAATATGAAATCACCTTTGGTTTTGAGCTATTCTTTCGAAACTTTAAACTAAATTATGTATTCAGAATTGTTCGATAGCTGTTCTATGCGTTTTTCAATTGACTTTCTCACAAGCAGAGCTATTCCACTCGAGGTACGTTTGGTATTGTGTCTAATTTTTTTATCCTTTAATCTCGTGGCTTTTAAAACTAATTACATCCAATTCTGAAAGTTTTGTTTAAACAAAATATATAAAGTTTGCGTATGGCATGATTGAATTTTAGATGATTCAAAAAGGAGAAGCTGATTTTACTTTTGTTTTCGTTTTGACAAGGGTCGTCAGATGGAGTTATTTGCATACAATATCCACACTGGCAACCCTAAATAGTAGATATTGCTTCATTCAGTGCCACTCTTACTTAAGTCATTGTGGTCATGCTCGATCTCGCATCGTCTTTCACGTGTGCGGATTTTTGCACAGTTTCCTCGTGAGAAGGAGTCAGGTATGTTTCCTCGATTTCAGTTTCTTGTAAACGTATGTGGTTCTGTAGGTAATGTTCAGTCCGTGAGTTATGCCCGTCGCTTGAATCTTTGATTTCATACTCTCTGTGTTGCATTTCGGAAGAGCGCATGTCTGATTCAGCTGACGGTGCGTATCTGTTCCGGGTAAAATAAAATTCATCATTTATAGGAAATGAAACAAGTTGTTGGGATGAAAGGATGAAAATGAAGGAAACGGAGATTATGGAAGCGTTGCAAGAAAGTGCCATCTAGGAGAAATTTACAGTGAACAGAAGGTCTATAACAGTTACAATGAAGGACACATATTGAACAGACAAACTTCAGCACTTGACTGGTTAAATTTTCTTCTGCGCAAGTGGAGGGATATACTACAAGAGACTGCTTCCTGAGAAAGACATCCATAAAGGCAACTCACCTAACATTAGAAATGGTAATATATCAAATTTCATTACAGAGGATAGATTTTGTTTTAGGGTATTAAAATTTTTCGGATGAACAAAAATAATCTTTTATGACATAAATGACGAGGCTGTCTTAAATTCTTGATGGTTTTAAATCCCCAACATGTACACGAATAAAGGCCTAGAGGTAATAACTGGAAATTGCAACGCTGACATGTATTAGTCCAGATGTCGGAGTTGAAAACCATCATAACAAATTTAACACGATCTTATCGTTCATGTAATAAAAGATATTGTCATCGGAAATATTGTAATACCAATACAAAGGATACCAGAAACAGATTGAATATCAGCATCAAACGAAGATTGAACTTCTCAGCAAGCCTGTAACCTTTGTTTTCATTTTGTATAAATAATAAAGTCCTAACATGAATATCTCTGACACGTCCAACAGACTTAGGTGTTTCTGCGAGCTCGACAAAAATAGAGGAGAAAGCTGTTACAAACGATCAAACTAAGTTACACCTAAATAAAGCTTATTGTTGATTTTCGTGATCCTATTACACTGACCGATTCAACTACCAATCAGTTTGTGCAAATACGTGTTTATTCTCAAAATGCATAAGATTTTGCAGAGTAAAAATTTGAAAGATATAAAGTAACGGTGATTACAACCATCGAACAGAGAAGTACTAAAGAGGCTAGTAATATCTCAGATCAGCAAAATAGATTAAAAAGAGCAGAAACAGATATTTAGAAACTCAAAACCCGGTTAAACAAGAATTCAATATTTTCTATACAAGCACATCAAACTGTGTTAGAAAGATCAAATTAAATAGCTAACATTCAAGAATATTTAGAAATAATTGAACAGACCAATTCTTAAGGAACCGACGTGGAGAAAAAAATATTTTGAATACTGAAGTACTATATAATCTAAACTGGAACAGTTACGAGTGAGACCAGAATATTAAAGTACAACACAATCATCAAGAAATGTAAAAGCTCATCACAAAAACTGATGCGCTTAACAGCAAAATAACTTCAAACGTGCCAGAGGTTCAGAAATTCAGAAAAAGAATAATTACACAGAGATAACGTAAGTGTGCGTGTGTGTGTGTGTGTGTGTGTGTGTGTGTTGCTTTGCACCTTGCACATTTTAAGAAGTAAGGAGTGTCTAGATGGAATCAAATTACGTCCTGAGAAAAAGATAAAATAGTAATTGTAAAATATAAACCAACTCCTGAATTAGAAGTGGCCAGTTAAAGATACAAAATGAAAGCGTTTTGGAAATGTTTAATTCTCAATCTACACCCTAGACATTAGGTAATACCTAACTAGTCTTAATGAATACAAGTTACACACAAAAAATACCACACAGATATATGCTTTACAGATACAAATTCAGGCTTATACACAATTTGTATCAAATTATTTTATAAAGGGGGGGGGGTGAGGTGGAAGATGATTTATTTAGCATGGGTATCATGTTTCATAGAGACTTGACCCAGAAGCTATAGCAGTTGATGCTTTTTCATTAAAATGGAATTATAATTGTTGTTATTGCTTTCTACCACTCAGTCAGTTGGGAGCAGTGCTGCAAAAAAGAAATGACGAAGCAGATCTTGTTGTGGTGGCACCACTGCATCCAGCACAACCTTGTTTTCCCAGCCTCTTGCATGTTGTAGTCGGTCCTTGCATTCTGCTGCCACGTCCGCAAGAGATTCTGCACCTGGCACACGATCCGCAACGATGACAACCCCTCCACAAATCGAAGACGGGTGTTTTTCACTTATTGGGCCAGCAATCAAAAGTCAAGGATTATCAAACAGGGCTACCTCTATTATCATCAACTCATGGAGAACATCAACTAAAAAACGGTATTGGGGTCATCTCTAAAAGTGGATGTTATTTTCAAATAAAAGACAGATTAATTCACTTGGCCCACCTGTGACTTTCGTTATAGAGTTTTTAACTGAATTAGGAGATATATGTTTATGGTATAGTTCTGTAAATGTAGTTAGATCTGCAATTTCTTCATTAACTAGTCTTACTTCTCAATCCATTCGAAGCAATAATGTTTTACGTAGGAGATTTTTGAGAGGGGTGTTCATTGTCAATCCTTCATTTCCAAAGTACTCGTTTGTGTAGGATGTGCAGCTTCTGTGTAACTATTTTCTTTCTTTATAAGGCAATGACCAGTTGTCATTGCAGGTTCTTACTATGACGTTAGCCATGCTGCTTGCTTTATTAACAGGGCAGAGATGTCACACACTTCATCTTATGCAGACGAATAGCATTAATTTTGGTGTTAACAGTGTACGAATACACATTCCTTCATTGCTGAAACAATCTAAGCCAAAGGCAATGTGGAGCCCTTTGTTGTTTTTTTTTTTTTTTTAAAATCCTATCCATATGACAAAAATTGTGTGTTGTCTCTTGTTCGCAGTGTTATTTGCAACGGACTAATGGTTTGCGGGATTCTGAAACACAGTTATTCATCAGCACTCAATCTCCACATAAAAATGTTGCTAAAGGCACAATATCAAACTGGACAAAGACTGTTAGGAGAAAGTCTGGTATTGATACATCGGTTTTTCAGGTTCATAGCACAAGGGCTGTATCTGTTTCCGCAGCCTGTGCTAAAGGCGCACAACTAACAATCTTGAAGGCAGCTGGTTGGGCTAGTGCCTGTACTTTCAGGAAGTTCTGACAAGCTTTTTACAGACAAGACTGAATTCAGTAGAAAGGTCTTGTCAGCATCCATAATTTCATAATGGTTATGTAATGTACAATGTCCTTTGGGTTATCTGGTTTACTGCCAACACATAAAAGTCTTTTTCCTTTTCTTCTAGTTGTTGTTAATCTATTCCATCAGTGGAAGCCTCTCTTTGAATTCTCACGGGATCACGAAGCACTTGTGGGTGAAGTGAAATTGATAAATTAAGCCAGACTTACCAAGTCGACGTTTGATTATAATTTAATGAAGCCCATAAGTGCCTTAGTGATCACATGTCCACCAGATAAGACATTCAGGCTTCCATTTCTTATGCTCTCTCGACTGATCGGTCACGGGATCAATGTCATCTCCGTTAACACCCGAGTTTACCTTGGACTGTAAAAGACTTACGTGTCCATAACGCAATGTATTTATTCAGGTTGGATATCGCAGGAATTTCCGTATTATGATAGATTGCCATTCATGACAGTGTCTTATGACAATATTATAGTATGTTGGAATATCTGTAGAAAGTGCACAACGATATTAAAGAGTGAAGAATTGAAATTTTATATAACTTTAATTTCATTTAAATCTTTTTATGTGAACAATGACCGGGATACATCTTTTTACGTGGATACGTCCGAGTTACACGAGATAGGCATATGTTTATTTTGTATCTTCTCATTTCTGTCCGCATTTGCAGTTAAGCAGAGATGCTATCGGCAAACATGGACAGTCTAGATTGCCGTCCAGCACACGATCTACACCGCTGCATTACATTCACGAGGAATGGCAAGGCTATTGATTAAATTTCGATTATTTGAGAGAATTCTAGTCAACAATTATGCTAGATGAAAGAGTTTTCTGATTTACTTTCCACCAGTCCATTCAAGACTTCAGCTTCTACGTCCGCCATTTCAGTGCTTCTGAACAGGAGGGGAATAATGTGCAGCTCAATCATTTATCACGCCAAACACGTTTTTCAGATTTCTGGGGGTCGATAGGGGAGTACAACAGACAATGAAAGGGACAAATATTCAAAATTAACAAATGAAGTTTAAAGTAACCCAGTTGTTCAAACTCACAGCAGCTTAGCTGATTTTGATATTATATATACCATTATTGTATTATATGCGTATTTTCATTTCCGGTTAATTTTCATTCAGCTTAAATTTTTAGAAACGTTTGTATCACCTCGAATTTTAAATTATTTGACTACATATTTATCTATTTCTTTACTTACTTTCTTTTGATCTTTGTCCGTCTTGAATGAACAAAGCTTAGACTTTGACGTACAAAATTATTTAATGGGAATATCACTTAACTCATCATTGTAAAGTCCAGGAACTTTCCTATTCGTTGTGTTTTTTGAGGTGTGTTTATGTTGTTTGGTTGTGTGGAGGGGTTAAGGGAAAGCACATTGTCTTTCTGGTAGTGACCATAGATGCTTGCTTATTTGTTGACAGTTAGTAATAATACAGTCATTAGTAAGTATGTTTATGAATTTCGGACTTTTTCCCATTGGACAGTTCAGTCAGGTGGTATCTTAAAAGAATTAATTTCTCATTGAATGGTTTAAATCATGTGAGGTATTCTGCGACGTTGGAAATTTGCGATTTTCATGTAAATAGTAGTGTTTTATTTCGCCTGTATACAAATCGCGCAGACTGGGCAGTTTTCTTATTCTTATTTTATGTGTCCTTGTTGTAACAACAATCCTGCAGACATATTTTATGTTGCATTAAGATCTTTTTTGAGAGGAAAAACATTTGTTTGGATTATTCAGTGGAAATAGAAAGTGCTCATTTGACTATAATATTATTATAGAACTATTGTGAATTAATCAAAGGAGTTCTGGACAACGCCATTTTAACAACGTCACCATTCTTGACGGACCAGTACATTTCCGGACCTAAAAATTATAAGGAGTATTTCATTCTTTTGGACTTTAACAGAACCTTTTTATGATTATTTTGGATTCAATTCATAATACTCTAAGCTCCTCTTGAATTTTCATTTCATAATATTGATAATTAAATTGTTATGTTTTGCTTCTTTCTGTTAGTTAGTTTATGACCACAGAGTCGTAACACACTATGTTTGTCTCAGGGTCCCTATATCAAAATAGACCATATAATTTATTTGATGTTACATTTCCTGTCCATAGTATACAATCACTCTTATGTGCTGGCACAAAAATTAAAGATATTTGCTCTGATAGGCTTTGAAAAAAAAATCCTCCATTGGAACTACATATGATGTAGGAATACTTTGCTGCTATTAATAATGAGTATCATCTCCAACAGATTCTATATATGTGAATTGGGGGGGGGGGAGGATTTAACATTTTGTACAAAAATTCATTAAATTTTTAAAACTAAATTTATCAAACTTATTTATATTGTTCTTTTTTTCCAGTCAATATACACAACGTTTGAACACTTTCATGCGCCCATCCTTAATAATAAACTTTTTATACCAATTTAAACTTTAATAAATAAACTAATGAAATTTTTAACCTGAACAGAAAAAAGCTTTATTATGTGATAAAATAAATGTGTCTGAGATACTGCCACAAAGTTTCAAGCAATTTGATCAATAAATATGATAGAAGCTTTTATCTGACACCACTATATCAGAAACACAAGAAAGTTCAAAAGGGCAGACTGTCAAAAATGCATGAAACTTACGTTTAATTGTGATTTTATTAATCAAGATTAACACTTGAAATTAACTGTAATTAGTAATAATCCGAACAAAATTCTGGAAATTTCTAGAAATTAAACTTGTCTGTTAAACTTTATTAGAAAATTCAATTTTAAAATATGATACATGTTTTTATATAAAACTTTGAATTTATTTTAAATGTTTCTCAAAGTGTCAAAACTGAAATTGACAGATTTTGTTTCTTTTGCAACATGTCTCCATTCCTTTATCAGAAACATCAACGGTTTTCCTTACTGAAGTAAAAATACCCAGGGTCTGTCAATAATAGGTAACACCTGAAATCTGGTAGCATCTGAACTTGCTAGTTTTGGGGTAGTAACTAAGGTTATGTCATTTTCGCGTATGAAGGGGAGGAACTCTCAGATGTTAGGCTACCAATAGTATCAAAGAGTTGGTGGATTTCTTTGATACCAGGGTAGCATGCCTCTTCCTAGTTATATACGTGAGAGAAAGGACATGTCTCAGTGTGGCAACAGGAAGCTGGACTACTGCAAGTATAACGGTACCAATTGTACAACCCCAGGTAGGCAAAGTTTAACGTGTAGGGAACATTGTATTCAGAAATAACAAAACTGTGATTGTTGCATTATGAAAGAGCTGTAGTTTTTGTCAGGCTTAAAAAAAGTTGAGTCTCTTGCCTATATGTGAGATTATGTTAATTCATATCTAGATCATCATTTGCATTTTTTATGACTTTTAAAAAATATGATATATATCGGATATATGTGGTTCTGTTGTGACTGGATAACTCTTACGCTTTTTAGTTCCAGCAGAGTTATCTCTCTTGAATGAAGTGGCGTATCTGGCTCTATCCTTGTCAAATTGACAATCTAACATTGTGCTCTGTGGCAGTCCACGATGTGCCTGGTAGAGTAAAATGGAAAGTATATTTATTTCACTAAACAGCATTAAGGTCCATTGAAAAACAATTGGTACCATGATACATGTACCAATATGGAATAGCAGCTTTGCAGTGTATCCATAGAAATGCATACAAGTGGGCACCATTATAAACTGTTCTAGTTTGATGTAGTTAAACAAATGGACACTGAACATTTTTGTTGAAATATTAACAGTCTTTAACAATAAAATGCACTAAATCTTCAGAAAATAAAACACACTAACTTTGGGGTGGATGGGTGTCAATAAACATAGCTATGACAGAGTTGTATGTCCTAATGGCTTGACATCAGTGGAATGAACACCAAGATCAGCATGCCTGCAACAAAATAAGTTATGTAAACATAATATTGATGAATTTGGTCAAATATTTACTATTTTACCTGCAAATGATGCTCAATCATGTTTAACAAGTAACTATCTTGTTCTTAGAAAGCATGCCATCAACCAGGATAGAGAATGCTGTAGGATTTATCAAAGCAGGTGGTTCAGTTGCTGTAGATCATTTTGTATCAGTTAGGATATTCTGGTATGAGTAATGTTAGGTAATTTATTAAAGATATGGTATTCCTTCCCAATTTTCTTTTCATTGTCCTGCAATAATTGTCCCTTTTTATGCACATTATTGCCTTGAAATTCTTCATGGAGTTTATTTAGATAGGTACATTTCCCATTGACACTCTCATAACCCCATTTATAATCTACTATTGACTTTCAATTAATTCTATTTATTTCTGTCCAACTGTTCTTTTGGAATATCCATATATGATCAAACATTTCTGAGTGATAACCACATTAGTCACATATTGCCATTTCTTCCATTCAAGTCCACACTGTTCTTCAAACTTTGCATCCCATTGCAAGAATCCAAAATAGCATGGGATCATATTTGCATGTTTAAGGAAGGCTGTGCTCCACATGCTTGCACTCTAGAAAACATGAACCTTGTGATATAAAACAGCCTCCTCATCTTGTACAACAAAATTCAGTTACTCTTAAGGTCTCCACTACATACAGAAGCTTACATTTTAGGTTCTTACTTTATCAATAATTTTATTTTAGGATAATTTAATTGCATGCAAGTCAACACATGTTTATTAACTAATTTATATTACATGGATAATATATTGGAGGAAATAAAAATACTACACCTTATGCATATCATTCAGTTATCTCCCTTACACCATATATGACATTTCAAGAATTAAAAACTCATTTTCAGTGCTGGTTTATCACAATAAAGACAAAATTTAGTGTGAAATATTATATTAGCCCTCAGTCTTGATGCAAGTATAAGTACAAGTGATTTAATAAAAAAAAATTGTGGTAAAGTTTAAAATGTTTAAAAATTGATATTGTGGTTTTTCATTAGTTTGTGTATTTCTGCAGCTAAGTTTATGCTTATCATTATTAATGTCATGTGCAAGACAAATAGAAAATATATGCATCTATAGAATCTAAATTATTCACCCTTTTATTTCAGATGGGAATGCACACTGTTTCACCTGAAGTTTTGGTGCTTGTAAGGGATGTTATAGTACAAGTGCCTTCAGACAGTCCTTGGACCCATGGGGCACAGCCTCCACATACTTGTCTAAGGCAAGGTCATCAAACTTTCTCTTCTCATTTTTCTCATTGTTGCTTTTGTCTGTTTTGTTTTGCTGATCATAAGCTGCATCTTCTTTTAAATGCACACATTTTAAATGATATGAACTCCCTTTGACTCACTATGCTTATTGTTTATCTTTGGCATTTTTCTGTTATTTTATTCCCCATATTACACCCCAAACCCAATGTAACTACTTGGAAGCTGTGATCTACTATATTTGGTGATTGATTGGCTTGCTGCATGAATTTTCGTTCACTACACATAGGAGGAAATTTTCTATTTGTGTTACAAAGACGATGTATCGACTAATAAGGACTGGTGGTTAGTGACCTCATGTATCTGCAATCAATGAAAAGTGAAGAAAGCTTATACTTTATAATAAGATTGGTTATGACTACCTGTCTCCGTTGTTATGTTCTGTGTCAACCAAACCAATTTAAAGTCTTTATTTTAGATAAATTCTCCATTTTGAAGTAGGTGAGGTACATACTAATCAGTACATTGACCTTTGACCTGGTTATTACACAATATGATATAATGTGATTTATCCCATATCACCCATGTGAAATAAAATAAGTGCTGATATGAATAAAACACAACTCATAGTTAAAACAATTAATTTTATTTCTAAAAGATAGTTTGAGAGTAAAGCACAAATATGGAAACAGCAATTGAACACAGTTTAATGACCTTTACATGCACATTAATTTCAGACATAGCTTAGTGCCTCAAAAATTGTTTTTGAGAAGTGAGACTAAGTACACTTGTTACTTATACAGTCTCAAGGTACATCACAGACTATTGACAATATTAAGTTTGGCTATAGGTATAATGGTACCACTGTACAACCTCAGGTGGATGGATATTAATGTGTAGAGAACAATGTATTCAGAAACAAACAACAAAACTAGCAGTGATTGGTGAATTATGTAAAAGCTGTAGTTTCTGTCAGGCTTAAAAAAAGTTGAGTCTCTTGGCAACATGTGTGATTGTGTGTGAATAACTCTTACCGCATTTAGTTCCAGCAGAGTTATCTCTCTTGAATGCAGTGGAATAACTGTTTCTGTCCTTGTCAAATTGACAATCTAACATTGTTCTCTATGACAGTGTGTGACATGCATGCTGAGGTAGAATAGAAAGTATATTCATTTCACAAAAGATTAGCATTGAGGTCTATGGAAAAACATATGGTACAGTCATACCTGCAAACTTAGGACTGCTGGACTCCAATGGCAATCATTACCATAACGCTCAGGTTTAGTAGGAGTCAAGGGACGCTGCAGACAGAAAAGATTATCTTAGTCCATGTGCAGAATGACAGTGCTCAACGATACATGTACCATGAAAAACACACAATACAGAAAATAAAACTAATGAGGAAATCCATAGGTAACACAACACATGTTATGTGCAGTTGTGTTACTTACTACCACCTGATGAGACATATAGAGAGGTTGAAACAGATTTCTCTGAATATGAAGGCATAAATAAAGAAATTAAAAAACAAAATCAATAAAGCTTAAAAATTCTAATATAACATAAACTGACTGACTAAACTGAGTGTATGACTGACTAAATGAATGAATGAATGAATGAATGAATTTAAGACAGAGCAGTCATACCAGCACGGTCTAGTCTAACAAAATACACCTCTCATTCTTCTTTCCTTCTTAATGAACTTGATCATTAATGCATGTGCATGCCATCAATAATTAATCCCCTCCATTTTATCCATGCAAGCAGTAAGCCAGACATGATTCTATATGGATATGGGTGGGTGTATAGGACATATCATGATACCTGTAATATTCCATATCACAATCTCAACTCTGTCATGCAGTCTGGAAATTCACCATGCCTGAAACAACTCTCATAACCTTTGCAATACTGCCTATTGTAGCTGATGGAATGGGGCTCAAGTCCCAGGTTTTCCACATTATAATAATAATAATAATAATAATAATAATACAGTAGAACCTGTCTTGAAAGACCACCCCTTCTGCCAAAAAATAATGGTCTCTTAAGACAGGTGGTCTCTCATGACAGGTTATAACACTATATAACCAATAAATCTGTGCAAGCAAAACCTGGTCTCTTAAGACAGGTGGTCTTTCATAGCAGTGGTCTCACAAGACAGGTTTTACTGTAATCACAATGACTTTATTTAATGAACAAGCTCATTTAGTCAACTGACCAATCTTCCATGATGCCATCAACAGTTATATATACAATTTTTATAGAGACCACTCTGGTGGCCTAAGTGGTTAGAGCATCTGCCTTGGATGTGGGAGGTCGTGGGTTCGAACCCTGGCCAAGTCATACCAAAGACTTATAAAAAAAAACGGTACTAGCAGCTGCCTCGCTGGGTGCTCAGCATTAAGAGGTTAGTGTTAGGACTGGTCGGCCTGGTGTCAGGATAATGTGACTGGGTGGAGCATCATGCTACATATCTGCAGCATGATGCCTCAGTGCTAGATATCATTATAAACTGCCACACTGTAGACATTGTAGCAATATGACTGAAAAATTGTTAAAGCTATGTTAAAAATCCGAATCACACACACAAACATTTACAAGAAGAGATGTCTTTAGACAACAAATGTTATTACAAACTAGACAATTAATCTACTGCTGCAATAAAATATGCACATACAGAATTCATACAAAGAGTAGCAGCAAACATGTGTAAAACTTTATAGGTGAATATATGATATAACAAAATATTATGAAAGGGCAGTGATTGACTACCAATGCATTTGAAATGAATATTAACAAATTATAGTAACTTTTTTGAACATTTTTTCTTATCAAGAAAGATGGAATCATAAGACAATTCGTTTTCTTCTTCAAGAATGCATCACTTCTTGAAAAATTATTAAATAAAACTCTTGTTTATTTTGTCAAAAAACTTTGCACTTCTTCAAGAAATTGGTGAAATTATTGTTAAATCACATGAGGCACATTATGATTATTTTTTTTATTGATACGCAATCTCTTCCCCAAAATGTTAATTGTTTACACATTAATTTGCATACTTTGAAGGATGAAAATTTTATGTTTTCATGAATGGACAAATATACAAATTTTTGAGAGCCACACCACAATTATGTTATGTCCAAATTAGTACTATAATGAAGCATGCTATAGCAGGGTTACACTGTATAACTTTTATTTGAATTTAGCTCTGAGAAATGTCATCATATCCAGTCCACATTTATTTTAAACTCTGTGCCAAGAGGACATTTCAGTTTCCTGAACAAAAAAATCATACTTATTTTTTATGAATATCACCTTAAGTGGGATTATTTCTGTGGCCAGAATCCAAGCTAAGGAACCCAGTTTTTTCACTGTTTAATTAAAATATTCTAATCTTGTATGTACAAGACTGAGAAAATCTGTTGTTTTAAACCTTTCTTTTGAACTTTTTTGAAGACAGTACAATGAAACTAATGGCTGACAAATTCAGGCATTTAATTATATTATTGTTCATTAAATACTAACATAATTACTGTTTCACTATGAAGACTTCAGTACATAGTGAAACCCAACAATCCTGGAGTGAAAAGCCTTTTTCAGATCCTTCCTGCCACATTATAAAGGTTGTATTCTATAACTAAGTGGATGATGGCATAAAGAATGATTTGCAATGGCCAGTTGTTAAATACAAAGGCTGTTAGCTGTGAGTTCAGGCCATTGCACATATATATGAACACCCATAAAACTGACAAAGTTTGAAAGTTACAGGACAAGTCTCCAAAGTTTTTAAAACTTACTAGAGTTGAATCATAATAACAAACATGGGTATGTGTATCTAATAATTAATAAATGTCACAGATTAACAATTTTGTTAAATTTTTTCATGATTTATATATGTATCCAACATAACTGGTTGTCTGTAATGAAGTAAATACCAATTAAATGGAGTACTCAGCTTTAAAAATCAGGGAGTAAAATGGTCAAAGATGAAAAAGACTAAAAATAGGCAGGGGTGAATGGGGGACTCCCAGGACCCTTTGTGCTTGTGGGTCCAGGGCAGTGCCTTTATAAGGGGTCAGGGAAGCAAAGCTTATTTACCACAGGTTATTCTATATAATTTTCCTTGGTAGTAGAAGCATGCTCTGCATTCTCTGTACCTAATTAGTGTAGATCATTACATGACAGAAAAATAACAAAAACTCAAGCAAGTCTTGCCTTTCGAATGTCAAAAATTAAAGGCCACTCCAAACTCATGAAAATTAGCACATAAGTGGCAGGTTTAAAATCAATATTACTGTTATACACTGCTTTCTCTTTCTTTTAAAACACTTGATTCAATTGATATAAAGGGTAAAGAATTTTTTTAGATAGTGTTTGAAACACTGATCAGAAATTTGTTATTTCTATCTGCATTTCCTTGTATGACTCTGGAGAAACACTGATTCCCTATATAACTCTGGAGAAACACTGATTCATTGTATGACTGTATAAATACTAATTCATTGTATGACTGCAGAAACACTGATTCATTGTATGACTGTATAAATACTAATTCATTGTATGACTCTGGAGAAACACTGATTCATTGCATGACTGCATAAATACTAATTCATTGTATGACTCTGGAGAAACACTGATTCATTGTATGACTGTATAAATACTAATTCATTTTATAACTCTGGAGAAACACTGATTCATTGTATGACTGTATAAATACTAATTCATTGTATAACTCTGGAGAAACACTGCTTCATTGTATAACTCTGGAGAAACACTACTTCATTGTATAACTCTGGAGAAACACTGCTTCATTGTATAACTCTGGAGAAACACTACTTCATTGTATAACTCTGGAGAAACACTACTTCATTGTATAACTCTGGAGAAACACTACTTCATTGTATGACTCTAGAGAAACACTAATTCAGAGTATGACTAGAGAAACACTGATTCATTGTATAATTGGTGAAACATTGCTTTCTCTCCCCTTTAAAACAAGTAATTCAATTCATATCAAGAGTAAAGAGAATCAAAGTAATGTTTAAAACACTGTCAGAAGTTTGTTTATATCTATTGATAAATACTGGAAATGCTAGTAAACCTCATGGTCGGCAAAACAATGGCTTTGCAGACTTTAGGCAACACAATGGCTTTGCAGACTAAGATTTAGTATACCTCATGGTTGGCAACACAATGGCTTTGCAGACTTTAGGCAACACAATGGCTTTGCAGACTTTAGGCAACACAATGGCTTTGCAGACTTTAAGATTTATTTGTAGACTTGAGGCCTTTGCACTCTCATACATTTGCATGTTGTTTGCCAAAGGACACGCTTTTATTCTGGCATTGGATTCATCATCGATGTGGATTGCACATCACAATGTGCTGCCAGACATGTGAACTTGTCCACTGCCTTGAGGGTTTAGCCAGTTACCGTGATGGTAGGCTGTACATAAGGCTTTCCTGATGCAGAAATTAATTTGCATATTATCAGATTTTGCATAGCATTTAATATGATAGCAACTTTTCATCCATTTAATTGAAACAGATTTTTCTGCAGATTTTCTGTTCAGTTTTCAAGAATGAATCTGCTAGGTCACAAGGTATGGTATACTGACATTGAGAGCAAGTTTTGTCTCCATCCCTCATCGTGAAAGACATAAGATTTGTTTTCAGAGCATATTGGGTGTAAATACATATTATTTCTTCACATATGTAGTAATAATAATACCATTATTTTGATATTAAAGTTTCATTGAATAGAAATGTATTATACATGCATATAATAAATATCAATATACATGTATATTACATATATTAAAAAATAATTGCGTAGAATTTCACACCTTCATAGCAAATGTAAATTTCAGTCTAATTTCTTCACTGTGATGCTCTGGAAATGAATAAAAGGTAAACTGTTCATAAGTGTAAAGGTGAATATCTGTCATATATTTATTTTTTTACTATTTTTCAGAAAGTAAAATGGTGATTGTTGTTAGTTTAACAACTTTGTAGTGAGGTATTAAAATATGGTCATATAATATTGTGGTTCTATTATAATGTTTGAGGGATTTGTGCATTTGTGTTGTTTGTTCTACCAGTAGAATTTGTCATCACATGCTTTATTTTATTTCTTATTTGGTTAAACAAGAGTAAAAACAACTTATGAAAATAAATGTCTATGATTTGTAACCATGCCAATTTTTGAAACTGTTGATAATTCTGTTTGCAATTTTTTTTCAATTTTTTTTTTTTTTTTGTTTTCAGTTCGCTTGATATGGTATAAATATGTACAGTACACTTTAGACACAGATAGTGTCACATGACCATATCAGACTAACATCAGTGTTATTTGACCCTTGTATACAGTGATCTACCTACAAATACCACAGTGGTTTAACAAGAGCATAATCAGAATCTTAAGATTACCTAATCATGTTCAGGTGATTCCAACATTCTGGCCAGGTAGTTATGCCCTAGCATTGTACACAGTAATATATTTTTTTCCAGGCAAGTTTCACCATTTATAGACATTCTGAATATTGGCTTTACTCTTTTTCTTCTCATATATGCATACCATTTACAAAAATATTATATCTAATGCATTTGTTCCGGAACGAACACATTAGTAATTAAATGTTGAGAGTGAGAGGTACATGCTTTGTTATAACACAAATTCAGATGGTAACACAGTTTCCAATGTTTTACAATAATTTCATTAATGTCTTAAAGTACTGCAATGTTTTAATTCCAGAAAAAAATAGATTTTAATAATTTGACAAGTTGTGCTGTACGCTTGAAGTAAAAAAAAAAATGTGATATCATTTCATGTGTGACAGTAGTCAATCACTGTATTTTGATCTTTAAAAAGCAGAAAAGGACCTATTTTTAACACTTTATATCAAAAGAGATATATTAAATGCTATTCAAAATGAATTACTACAACAAAAAAAAATAATTTCATTTGTGAAATAGAAATATTGATTAATACTGTTAGTAAAAACGTACTGGATCCTTTTCGCTGATGGTAAGTCCTTGTCGCAGAAAGGACCCGTTTCGCGAAATGGACGCATTTTAACACTTTATATTAGAAAGCGTAATATTAAATGCTATGTAAAATGAGTCTCTACACAAAATAATTTGTGAAATACGTTGATTGAAACTGTTACTAAAAGCAACCCTGGTTCGTTGCGCAGAAGGCAAGTCCTTTTCGCAGTTTATAACCACCCTTCTGACCATAAACCCATAGAGTCCTAGTCCGAGTTTCCTCTGACCCATGCCACCCCGTTTTTAATATTTGGACATTTATGTTGGGGTTTTGATATTTGGACATTTATGTTGGGGTGTATCCAACATAAATGTCCAAATATCAAAAATGGGGTGGCAAGGGTCAGAGGAAACTCGGACTAATAGAGTCTATAATGAAAAAAGACCTTTCTGCAGTTCCTCCACGCCATCAGCAAATGATGTTACAACTGCCGAAATACGACATTGAAGTACACCATGTTAGCGGCAAGAATTTACGTATAAGTGGCTATTGTCAAGACAATCACTACCAAGCGTATACCCTGATTTGATTGTACACGTGCATACCGTATCAGCAAATATAAACTTTGAAACAACCTAAAGTTCAAGAATGGCCAAACGTTTTCTAAGATTGTAATTAGTTGTGCTCGAATTCTGGAATTACGAACTCTGTACAAGATAGCATAATTTTAAGGGTCCAAAGCTAATTATGCTGAGATCACTCAGACAGGAAATGTTATGGACAGTTCACCTAAGACGCCTCAGTGTAAATATGACATTAGAGCGAATCGAAAGATAATATCTTTGGACAGGAAAGTCAAAAGAAATTACTGAACATATGTTACACGGTTCGTTATGTCTGGCTCATGGGGACTCTATCGCTGAGGAACCCTTAATCCCGTATGAATTTCCATAAAGGCCGTATGAGAAAATTGGTACTGACATTTTCACATTTGATGGTAAAAAGTACCTGTTGACTGCTGAGTATTACAGTTGTTTCTTTGAAGCTGGCTTTTTGCCAGGCACGCTTAGTTCGACAGTTATACGAAAATTGAAAGGGCACGTCTCGTAATGGCACATGTGCAGTTTGCGTACGCGATAATGGTTCACAGTAGTCATCCCAAAATGCTCTAATTTTGTAAAATAATGGGGATCTGAGCACACCACCTCAAGCCCGTTGTATGCTATGTCCAATGGATTAGCAGAAAAACAGTTTCTACTGTTATAAGACTGTTTCAGAAAGCAATGGACAGCAAGCAAGACCCTTATCTTGCTATTCTTGAATACAGAAATTCTTCCCTTTGAATGTGGATCCTCTTGAGCCCTGCTGTTACTGAGTAGGAGGATCAAATATCCGACACATTCATCATACCCATCACCCAAATATGATGCAACAATAAAAATGCAACAATTAAAAATCCACGCAAAAGATATTTTGATAGATCATCAAAGGAATTGAAACCCCTCCATATAAAAATGACAATGTCAGATTTCAATTTGGTAAAATCTGGAAACCCGCTAAAGTTATCAAAGTTCACAACAAGAGGTCATTTTCCGTACAAACTAGGGCCGCCGAAACAGACGGTTACTCGATAAAACCGCGAAAAAGTTATCTGAGATAACTCTATTTGCTACATATGTTTTGGCATGTCCTAGAAATGAACCATCGAACTGTACAGCCCAAACTAATACCCCTAGATAACCCCATTTAAATAGAACGCTTATCGAATACATAAACAAAATAAAACTGAACATGACATTTTAAGGATACACTTTCTGCAATTAGCCGTTATGTTATATCGACAAAACAATTTTTATCATAGAATCGAATGAAAGGTTGAACTCATTGTTCGGCATACCACATAACCTGGTTGCATCCGGTCCTCTCAAATTAAATGTATGTGACAGGTCAGAGTCACCGTATTCCTTTTCCTCTTCTCTCTATCTCTCCAGCCTCTTCCGGTGATCAGCCGTAAATTGGCTATTGGCTATCTTTTCCCACTGCATAGAACAGATATGGAGCTATTTTTCATTCAAATAAATAAAACGCAACCTAATTATTTTTCAGTTTTTCTGTTCTGGCATCAAATAATATTCCCAATATTCCCACTCTTGTCACGTCAGATATCGTCTTATCATAACTCAACAGACGAAGGCTGATATGCACGCACAACCCCGTCATTATAAAATTAATTTCTTTTTCCTAGCTGCTAGCCGCAGTCCTAACTGGAGCAATGACATAATTAGACCTCTTAGTAAATAGTACTGTGCTCCTGTGGGCTATAAATCAATAACTGGACTATCTCGGTCGCCATACACAGATTTCTCGCTTGCAAAGAATTCACAACTTAATTACATGATTGAATTAATGGACACCACTCCTTGTCCTAACTACTTTACTTGCTAATTAGCAATTCATTGAAATACATTTCCAGACATAAATAAATCCTTAGCATAGATGATACATATTATTTAAGACAGATAAATTCATATAGTCACACGATTTGTATCAGAGGTAATGATGTTATTCTTAAGATACATGCTTTATATAACATTCGAGACAAATGCATGCAAAATATTAACTTCTGAACTCACGGAAAATTTATGTAGGAATTTAAAACGAATAAATTCAACAAATAATTACAAACTTGTACTAATGAACATATCGTAGGTGATTCAGAATGAGACTATACATTGTGCTTTTACGAGACTCGCTCCATTTCCTATGAAGCCAAGTTTCCTTTCCGTGTCCTCAACATTACAGACACCGTCCCTTGGACAGTTTAACGAGAAAAGTATTTTTTACTAATCTCGGAGTCAGGCTTCTCCATCCACAAAAACCGTACACTAATTTCGCGAGGGAGATTACTTAAAACCAGCCATAATCCAAAAATCGCATCAGTTGCTTTTCACTGATAGGCACAGGGAATTCAGAGATAGTCATGACCATAGCGCAGAAATTTTCTGAAAGATCATGGTATTCTATGATGTTAACAGTTTGTCAAATTGAAGCTTTAGCAAGGCTTTCAGCACGGAATGGGAATCCAAAAAGATGTTGATTTTTTTTTTTTTTTTTATATTGATAAGACACTTTGGTCATATACTAAGTAACATAAAGAAACAAAACCAACAAGTCCTATGCAATTTTATGTTATTTACATCTTAAAAATATACTCTATGCACGTACACCAAATCCAGCTATAGATAATCACTATAATTTACAGTCATGGATAAAAATTAAAAAAATTATAGACATAACATCTCCCATCATAAGGAAAAGAAATAATTATGCAATAAAGTTTCTTTTTGCATGTTAATCAAACACACAAATGATAATAACAATGAAATTACACAGGAAGATGTATAATGAATGTACAAAAATATATACAAAATAAAGTAATATAGAACTCCGTTACACGTGAAAGTGCATCTGCCATTAAATATTCTTTTACCTTGATGTACCTAATTTCGATGTATTTATCTTGCAACATCAATATCTACTTCAAGAATCTACGATTTGTATTTTTAATTTTATTGATGACAATAAGGGGTTTGTGATCACTGAATGCAATAATCGGAGAAGCTGAATTAGCATACACTTCAATGTGTTGTAAAGCCAAAATTAAAGCCAAACACTCCTTCTCGATTGTGGAATAATCACTGGCACTTATTTAATTTTTTTTTTTTATAGAGAAAATCGTACTCATTTAATTTTTTTAGAGAAATAACACACTGAATGATCCACTCCATTTGTATTTTCATGAATTAATACGCCACCAAAACCCTACATCACTTGCATTAATAGATATTTTAAATGGTTGGTTGAAATCTGGATTTGAAAGAACCGGTGCAGTTTTAAATATGGTCTTTAATATAGCGAAAGCCTCCTGACATTTGTCAGACCGATGACGTTTACTCAACAAATTGTTCAGGAGCTCAGCAATTATGGAAACATTGGAACAAATTTTCCGATAATATCCAGCCAAACCCAAAAATTAGTTGCATTTTACTGATAGGCACAGGGAATTCAGAGATAGCTTTAACTTTAGTTTCTACGGGCTTTACTTGACCATATATCACAATATGTCCTAAGAACGTGACACAAACTCAGCAAAACTTACTGTTACTTACTTTAATTGTCAGCTTTGCCTCACTCAAGCGATCGAAGAATTTGCGGATAATTTCCAGGTGATCTTTCCAGGTGTCTCTACATATAATGATGTCGTCGATATGCGCATCACATCCATCTGTACCAAATGTTATCATGTTCATTAAACGCTGGAATATTCAGAGAGAATGTTTCATACTGCATGGCATCATTTTGTATTGGTAGAGTCCGTCTGGAGTTGCAAATACCGAAATTTCTTTAGCTCTGTCCGTAAGTGGAATCTGCTAGATCCCTTGTAACAAGTAAAACTTGTTGACATCTTTTGCATTTCCAATTCTGTCAGTACAGTCATCAATTCATTGTGTTGGAAATGAGTCTCATTTGGTGACACTGTTCACTTGTCTGTGGTCAGTGCACCTTCGGAAGACATATCTGGTGTCGCCTCAAGAATGCACTGCTTACTCCAGTTACTTTTGCTTGGTTCAATAAAGTCATTCTCCAACAAATATTCAATTTCCTCGTTCAAACATTTCTGCTTGAGAGGATTCATCCCGTAAGGATGCTGTTTTACAGGCTTAGAATCTACAATTTCAACATCACAGTAAATTTTGTTTGTTCGATTTCGAAAATCGGGGAATAAGTACTCATATTCACACATGAGCTGCTTTAACTCATTCATTACTTGTGGCTGTAGATGTTAAAATTTCTTGTTCAGATTCTTTAATATTGCCGAATTATCAAGACTGGTTGAACCGAAGTCACTACAATCCTGTTGTATGTCATCATTAAAATCGTCACTGTGTGGGACATGAACAACTATATTTACTAAATGATTGACAGAGCTATCTCGATCAACAGACTCCTTTAACATATTTACATGGCTGGTGACGGAGTTATTTCTGGTTCCGCTTCCCAGAAGCGTTGATATAATTTTAAACACGTTCTTTTTAATTTTAGGACCAAAATAAATATCCTGAAGAGGTTGTGAGGTATTGGCAAGAGAGATATAACTTTATCACCATACTGAAATGTTCTTACCTTTGTAGTTTTGACCTGCCTGTAGACAGAAGATTATAGTCTGGTGCTTCACATTGAGATATATAATCTAGCAGATAAAAGATTAATGTCAGAATCTGCTGTTAAAAAAGCTTTTCTTTTAGCAATTCCAATTGTCCATGGGCAATATGTCCAAGAACTAGTTCAAAAGATCTAAAACCAGCCAGTTGATGAATAAAACAAGATCTGCAATATTTGCAAACATCACTTTTAATTTCCGGCCAATAAAAATGATGTGAGATCTTGTGATATGTTTAATTGACTAAATGACCAGCCGAACGAGTTTCGTGGCTACACTAAGAATTTCCTGTCTATATAACTTAGGAACAATAACTAGATGTTTTACTGACCACTCGTCACCAGCAGATACTTCAAGTGGTCCCTATTTTCTCAATAGGAGCCCCATTTTTCAGAAAATATCAAGTTGGCACCTCTGCGGAATCAACTTTGCTAATAGCCCTCTGAAACAAACAAGAGATCTCAGGATCTTTATCCTGTTCGACGACAAGTGTTTGTCATTTGTCATCCTCATCAGAAAAAAGAGAATGAGTGGTTAATAGAGGATCACAGTAATCAATACCTTTTGATCGGTTTCAGGAGCAAAAGTGGCCTCATCAAAAGTCTGACAAAAAAAAAATGTGTCAGCCAAAGGAATAATTTCCTGATCTACTTCATTCTCAAGAACTTTCTTTGCCATAGCTCTAGTAACTGCACAAACGTTGTATAAATCATTGATTTCATTTTCAATAGAACCAACTTTTTTATGCAAACAAGGCATGTCAGTTAGAAGTGGATTCACCACAACCTTATCACAGCTAAGTCACTGCCTAGCAACAAATGAACACTCTCAACGGGGAAAGAATTCACTGTTCCGTTAGTCACTGGTCCTGAATCTAAGTGATGACAAATTAACATTATGGAGTGAAATTTGAATAAAGCAGCAGTCTATTCCCTGAACAAGAACACTTTCGGAAGAAGATCTCTCAGACAAAGGCGATGTACATGGTGATAGAAGACTCTGAGAAGCTCCTGTATCCTCAAAATTTTAATACAGATAGGATTGACCGAATCACCAATGACTGATATAGAACCTTTCGACATGGACGATTAATAATTCTCCATAATAAAATCAGATTTGGGTTTGTTTAACCCAAAAAAATTATTGTTTCCAATACATGACCATAACCTTGACCTCTGAGAAAAACAGCATTTTGAATAGGTCTTTCTTTTATTCTGTTTCTTATTTTTTAACTTAAAGCAACCAGAAAAAACGTGCCCCATTTTCTTGCAATAAGAGCATGAAGGAAGATATAAAGATTCATGATCAATCTTTTCAGAGGTTTGATTCTCGTAAGCTGTGCCAGACTGAAATTTATAAGTACTCTTATGAGACTGAATTGGTTTCTTCTTAAGAATTTGTTGAGAGGAAGTCTTATTTTTATGAAATTTGTGAGTCAAGGAATAGTCGTCAGCTGTTCGAGCAAAGTTTTCCAAAGTAGTTACACAGTGTTCATCAAGTTAAGTCCTGACGTCACTAAAGACGCAGTTCTTGAACTCTTCGATTAATATGAGTTGTCTAAGTTTGTCATAATCTGTATCACTCTTTTTAGATGTGCACCACCTGTCAAATAGTTTTCTTTTTCCTTAGCAAACTGGACATGAGTTTGGCTATTTTCCTTTTTGCAATTCCTAAAACTGTTGACTTGCCTCAGGTATTAATTCATAACCCTTCAAGATACAGCCCTTGACCAAATCATAATCGGCATTTGCTTCTACTGACAGTGTGTGTGTGTGTGTGTGTGTGTGTGTGTGTGTGTGTGTGTGTGTGTGATTTAGATTTTTAACGTAGCTTTAACATTTTTTCAGTCATATCGCTACGATGTCTGCAGGGTGACAGTTTATAGTGATGTCTAGCAATGGGGCATCATGCCACAGATATGTAGCATGATGTCCCACCCAGTCACATTAACCTGACACCAGGCCGACCAATCCTAACACTAACTTCTTAATGCTGAGCGTCAAGCGAGGCAGCTGTAAGTACCATTTATTAAAGTTTTAGTATGACTCGGCCGGGGTTCGAACCCGTGACCTCCCGCATCCGAGGCGGACGCTCTAACCACTAGTCCACCGGAGTTGTAACTTCTACTGACAGTGAGGAATAATCTCCGAGAGCCTTGCCAGTAAGTGCACTCTGTAATAACCAAGTCCAATAGCTATTTGTTTTTCAAAACGTGAGGAATATTTATCTCTGTTTTTTTTTTTTTGTTTTTGTTTTTTTTTTAAAAGAGGGTACTAATCTAATATTTTTTGTAACGTCAAAAAGATGAACATTCGTGAGGTGAGTGTTATTTGCTTGCCAGTTCCAGTTCTTTTAATTTCAATTGCATTTCCATCTATCTTTCTTCTTTTTGTATTTGTAATTTCAGTTGCATCTCTCTTTTTGCCTTTTGTGTCTCCATCTGTATTTGATACTCTTCCACTTTTCCCTTCTTTTTCTCTTTTTTTTTTTGCCATATGCAATTTCATCTGCATTCGCCGTTCTTCCCTTTCTCTTTCCACTTTCTGAATTTGCATTTTCATTTCCATTTCTTTTCATTCTTTTCGAAGCTGAAGTTTTCTTAATTCTATTTCCGTCTGGATTTTCAATTTAAGTTCTTTGAGGTTCATTTCATAGCTAGATACAAACTTACTAATTAATCCTAAAGGATTTGCATCAGATATTTTCTTGTCCACCAAATACTTGACCAAGAGATTTTTAATTTCCTGTTTTAACACAGACGATTTTATATTTGAAAGATAATAGCGGTTTGCAAGCTCCAGCAACTCATCTTTCCTTAAACATGCAAACCCTTCCTGATGATATTGTGAAATCTTGTTGGCTTCCCTATGAAAATCAAAAGACCATGGAGAAAGTAATTTCCGTACTAAAACGAATTTCAATTTAAAAACAAAGTTTTCTGAAATATTTGAAGGAAAGTTGTATCCCGGACGAGCCCACATTCTCTGTTACGGCTCAATGGTCATAAACTAAGTAACAGAAAGAAGCAGAACCGACAGGTTTTGTAGAACTTAAGAAACAAATTAATTAATAATGTTATAAATGAAAATTTAAGAGGAACTTACAGTATTATGAAATGAATCCAGAATAATCCTGAAAAAGTTATATTAAAGTCCAAAAGAACGATATGAGCACTTTATATTTCCAGTAAATAGGCCAAACAAATGTCTTTCCTTTAAAATTATTTAAATACAACATAAAATGAGTCTGCATACTTGATGTAACAACTAGAACACACGAAGTAAGAATGAGAAAATTGTCCAGTCTTAGCTATTTATATACATATAAAAGGGTAAAACACGCATATTGTCACTACCCCTACGTGACAAATCGCAAATCACCAAAGTAGTAGAAGAACTCACTTGATTTAACCCATCCAATGAGAATTAACCTACTTCTTCTAAGATACCACTTGACCGATATGTCCAATGGGAAAAAGCCCAAAATCTTGTCAGCATATTTACTAATACTTTTATTATTAGTGACTATAAACACGTACTATGCATCTATTTATAGATCCTACGCAATTTTACGTTCTTAAGTTCTTAAAAATAGGACCTATGCACGTACACTAAATCCAGCGATAGATAATCATTAAAATTTAGTCAGGAATAAAAATTACAAAAATTATAGATATACATAATATATTTAGAGTGAGTGGTCTCAATATATGGTTTATATACGTTACTTGCAAAAGATTGCCAGTCCATCCCAAGGAGGTCCTTGCACAGAACAATATATATAATAAATAATGAAAACGAATTCCCTTATTTAGGTCGATGAGGAACCAGTTTTAAGGTTGTTTGTTGTGCAACTTGCTCCAAGATTGTAACGCTTTATACCACGGTGAGATAATCATTATGTAGACTCAGAATTATATAACGATATAACCTGAGATACTACTAGGATATGTACCCTTTCCGTTTTAATAACAATAATTAGAGAGAAAGAGATGCATTGCATTTAGTCCTCAGTACATGGTAGGAACCATTTTTAATCTAGTAATTTGCTAGCGTATCATATTTAATAATTGTTACACACGTGGATCGTCGTCCAGACACCTTTTTAAGTTGAGGTTCTCTCAGAAAGGAGGGACTTGCTCAATAAGAACACACAAGCTTGGTCATTTCTGGCGGGAAGAGATCATCTGAGCATGCAGAACTTCAGTGCATAGTAAATAACTGACGGCTGCATTGTATATTTCATTTTGGGTAAGCGGTAAGGTCAGATACATGAAGATATTACTCTTCTTGGCGATAAATGAAGAAAGAACAATGATGTCAGAAGCTTTTTATGTGAGAATCTCCAACATTTGTATCACCGCATCGAAATGTGTTGCTGCAGTCGCGGCACAGCAATTAGCAGTAGGGGGATCCAGATATATCGTGGTGGGGTAGAGGAGTGGCGGGTGGTGTGTAACCACAGGCACTTGATTCCGGGGTAAACTAATGTGTACACTCACCAATTATGAGTGTACACATTAGTTTACCCCGGAATCAAGTGCCTGTATGTGTAACGTAATCAAGTAGGCAGGTAGTCCGAGTTTCCTCTGACCCTTGATACCCCATTTTTGATATTTGGACATTTATGTTGGGGTGTAGGGTCAGAGCCCATTCCCTATCGAAAAGCTGGAATTCGCCGACACCATTTGGTGTCAGCATAGGGTAGCCGCTTATTAGCCAGCCAAGCAAACTTGAACGACCTTTCATAGAGATATACCTGCATGAAATCAATAGGAATATGAGTTATTTTCTCAAAAATCGCGAGTGTAGCATTCGTTATATATTTAATCCGCAGAGAGACGAGATGCAACTGTAGCGTTGATGAAATTTGACCTGGAACTCGCCATTTGCATTCTGAGTCACATGACTACACAAATCTTGCAACCTACATGTCAATGAAATCAGCTGTCCAATAGTCACGTGATATCAACAGTAAACCATTTCGAATGTTGTACATAGAATTCAAAAATATTAATTAAAAGTCACGTAATACTTGTACATAAATATAATGCGCACTTAATTCTCAACATATTTATTCTGAGAACAACGACTAGAAACCTGTCAGTATTGCAGCTAGGTGGAGAAAACCAGATTCATCAAGTACTAAGCACGTGTCAGCAATGTATTTTGTTGGTATCACATGACTACCGGGTTGACCTGTGCTCTCTGCTTGCTGAATCTGTTTTTTCTTAAGCTGCTGCAACATTTACTGGTTTCTGGTTGTTGTTTCCAGAATATATATCTTTAGAAATTTATGTTCTTTTATTTTTCTATAAATATTACGTGATGTTCATTTATATGTTTAATTTATTTTCCCACAGGAACATTAGAAGTGGTTAATTGTTGATATCACATGACTATTTGAACTCTGAAGTCACTGACATATGGGTTGCGAGATTTGTGTAGTCATGTGACTCGGAATGCAAATGGCGAGTTCCAGGTCAAATTTCTTCAACGCTATAGTTTTGGTTAGTCTGTCAGCGGATTAAAGATATAACGGTTGCTATACTCGCAATTTCTGAGAAAATAAATCCTACTCCTATCGATTTCATGCAGGTATATCTCGATGAAAGGTTGTTAAAGTTTGCTAGGCCGGTTAGCAAGCGGCTACCCTATGCCAACACCAAATGGTGTTGGCGAATTCCAACTTTTCGATAGGCAATGGACTTTGACCCTACACCCCAACATAAATGTCTAAATATCAAAAAATGGGGTGTCAGTGGTCAGAGGAAACTCGGACTAGTAGGCAGGGGAAACTGGGGGATGGATCCTGTGGTCGTGGCCCATGCCTGTGCAGTTTATGCATCTTACTGGAAAGAAAACCTGCGTCAGTATAGCAAAGGTTCCAGTTGGCTGCAAGCCACCGCATCCAATAAAAATTAAAGAAGACCAGAAATAAAAATGTTTCTTTTATGTAATTCTTTACAAATTCTAATTCAACTATGATGTTCATAAAAAAAATTATCGTGAGCAGATAGTGATTTTATTGCGAAAAAGATACCACGATTCCATAAATTGCTGAGTATTTCCGAGTTTTTATGAGACGACAGATCACGTGGCCCCGTGACGCCATACTAGCGAGTCCTCGAATACAAACAGAAACATGGCTAGTGAGACAGACATCAAGCCATACCAATTTGAACCGCTTAGAGATGACTCTGCTATTGTTAACATTGATGATGATGAGAGATCTATAAAGTCTCAGTCTTCAAGTGACGATCAAGATAACACAGACAGAACTGGAGGAAGAATGGCACACACCAACTGGGTTGTATCTACCATCATTATTTTATATATATGTAACAGGCTACTAATCGTCTAATAATAGTACCGTAATGCTACCGTGTAATAATTTTATTTCGAGTATGTCCATGGCAGCAAGATCCACGGAGAACAATACCATATTTAGACAATCGCAAATAATTTAAAACATGCTCATGATAGCGAAATGGATTATATTGGTTTCTTAGGTTTGGACTAATATATTTATTTCAAGACTAATAGTTATGTTGAAAAAAGCATTAAAGTCATCTTAAAGCAACAGTGGATGAAAGATAGTACAGTTACATGTCAGTTAAATATGGCAACAGTAACCGACTGTACTAGCCAATAAATAAAAAAAATATGTGTACCAGAATCTTGATTAAGTTTTCACTTGTCGTACTGTAAAATTGTTTTTGTTTCAAGAAAAAGTGCAGATTTAACATTTTTTATTGAACGAATATGTATGTATATGTGGTTTACTGGCACATCAGCACAATGATAACTATTGTGCAGAGTTAGTAAAATTATAACAAGTTCAAGATCTCAGCTGGAAGGGGACAACAAATAATAGATATAGAATTGTAGAATTATAGATTTAACCACTGCGTGGGCATATCATTTGCTGCAGAAAGAGATCTCAGTACGACATTTGTGTTCATCATACCTGTTCTCTTAGGACAATTACAAATGCAGATTCCTCAAAGATAGAGACCATTGTTTTAGTGTAAATGCTTTCTGATCAGGTAGACAATCTTCTGCCCATTTTACCTGGAAGGTGGGCAACCTGGCAGTTTCTCCTATATGTGACCAAGAAAACTGCCCATTTTGAACAAGGCACACTGAGTAAAAATCAAGATATAAATTTCAAATATAGATCCTGACAGAAAGTCTAGTTTGCATTCTGCTTATATATGTTTTGTAACAGTATCTTGAGATTCAATGAATTGAATTGAATTTCCACACAGTAATCAACAGTAAATCTGCCAGCAAACCACACATATGGCCACTGATGATGTTATTTGAGATCCATCTATTGAAAGATGGTGCATCAGCTCAACTGTACCACCAATAATTTCTAACCCACCTCTCTTTAGTACAAACCAGACCAATTATACAATATGGCAATATATCCTGATCCTGGCATCACTACATCATAACCACAGCATTTACTTGTCAGGGACAGACTTGTACATTGGTTTAATATGGGTCATTAATAACACTATAACCATTTGCTTAGGCAATGTGTACATATGCACATGTCTTTGGCTAACACACCACCCTCCTGGTTGTTTGTCTCCCTCCCCCACTTTTGTAAACTTTATAAATGAAAAGTCATATTTTTCCTTGGTTGTACACATTATACATGTGTAATAAAATATAATGGTTTAAATCAAGAAGAAAAAATTTGTAGACAGTATCTAAGATCAGATATGTGCTGCCCAGTGTATAATATACATTTATCAGTATATTGATTTATACACATTATTAAGGCCAGAATTTTAGTCGGTGCCAGATTTAGGCATTAAGCTAAACAAGCTACAGCTTAGGACCTCACAGACTGAACTCACAGTCGGAAGGGGCCTTTCAAATTTATTTCATACCAAATGGGGCCTCTACAGCTTCCCATAGCTCAGGGCTTCACTATGTCTAAATCTGGCACTGATCTTAGTCCAGTTTTACAATATGTGGTATGCAGGTATGTACTTATGTGCATCTGCATTCATAGGTAATGCAGGTATGTACTTGAGTGCATCTGTGCATGCATAGGTAGTGTGACCCGATTTTATTTTTAAAAATGTGTATATTTGTATACCTACTGTATGTATGTATGTCAGAGAGAGAGAGAGAGAGAATAGCACCCTAAGATAAGGAGATTGCTGTTCAGTTTTAGGGTAAATTATAATTTTGTACAAATCTCATGCATGGATGTTTGTCTCATTTTGCAGGTGTGATTGTGAGTACTGCAAGGCCATGCCTTCTGAAGATGAGTGTTTGTGTTGTACTGAAGTGCCTATCATAAGTGCCAAGATGGATGAAGCAGGCATTGCATGCATCACAGAGCATGACGCATTCCAAGCTACATGCTTGAACAGATACTGTGTGGAGCTTGGAATCATTACAATGGTTGATCAAGATGGTCCTTTGGATGACAATGAACCCATGAATGAGTAAGTCCATGCCCTTTTAGGCCATTTGTATCTACACTAGCTTTGAAGTTTAAGCTTCTAGATATCAATCATCATATTAGAATTAGAGCTGTAGAGAATGATCTCTTTTATAGGCATTCAAAACCAAAAATGCACAAGTACCCCCTCTCTCCTGTTCATTTTTGAAGATAAAGGGGAAATTTGTAAAGATAGGAGACAAATAAGGAAGGAATAGCATAACACTGCTATGGGAAAATAGTAAAATGGGAAACAGACACTAATACACAATCCAAGAGAACTTGTAAGGCTGAGTTGAGAATTCACACGTCTATGCCTATTTTCTTGTGTTTCTATTTTAAATTAAACCGTGTTGGAAAATATAACAAAAATGTACACAAATTCAATGGTAAAGCTCTTTTTATTAATCACTGTTGACAAAAATAAATTCTTGTGCATATTTAATGTAAGCAGTTTTATTGAAGATTATGACTGATGAAAATAATGTTTTGAATAACAACTTAAGTAACACCTTTTTCTTCTTTCCCAGGACATACAGATATGTAGCTTATCGCCAATTTGTGAGTTGGATCTGGTATCACCTTGGAAAGGGAAATAGAAGAATACTTCCATCTTGTGTGGTCTGTAAGATACGGGACACATATCCTGATCCTCTGTCAAATTATGTTGGATTCAAGTACATGACTATTTAATAATTAATTACAAATAAAACTGTAAATCAGACATTAGGCTTTGTGTAATATATATATATATATATATATATATATATATATATACATACACCAAGTTCCTGTTAAATATTGAAAGCTATTGGAAGGTATGAAAGAGAATTTATTCACCATTTTTTTTCTCTCTTCAAATATATACACAACCCTTGACAGGACTGGATTAATAATATGGCTTCAAAGATTGAAATAGAAAATATGTTACAACTATATACAATCTCTTTCCAATCAGGAATAAACAGTCTACATAGGTCTGAATGGAAATCTCAATTTGTGCTTCTCTACTAGAGACTCTTTATCTACTTTAGCATAGTTCTCAGTTAGGTTTTCTGGGACATCTCCTAAGACTTTCTGTGCCTCCTTGAAAGCCTGTTCATACTTGGGTAATGAGGCCCTTCTTGTCAGGACTGCTTCTTTCAACTCTTGGATGTAATCTATAAAAGAATAATCATGACCAAGTCACTGTTTAAATATGTAATTACCAAATGCAAATTTCAAGACATTGATCAAAGAAGACAATTATGTTATATTTAACAATTTTAATTAACAAATTCAGAAATATTTTAGTGAAGTTTGTTACTTGTGTGCATGTATATGCTGGGGGTGTGTGAAAGTTGTATGCTATATTGGAACTATATTGTAGCGCATTCTGTGCTATGGGCTTCAAACAATATGATGCTCTCACCACTACAATATGAAGTTAGTTTTTGTAAGATTTAATGAAATAACAAACCAAATGTTGACTCTTCTTTTCATGGCTGGACAACTGCCTCCTGTCCTTTTTTGGATTTGGGGTAACACACTTTCCATCTGAGTTGTCCAGCACTAATCCTTGCCTGTCGCTTTGAACAGTTTTCATTATAGTGCAGTGCAGCTATAAACAGTCTGAAAAATTATAAGGTGTTCTGTTATAAGCAAGGGATGATAAATGCCCTCATTTTAAAATAAAATAAGGTTGAGAAGACAACTTCACTGTTAAGAAGTACTAATAGCAATTCAATAATATATAGAATATGTATGTTCTCATCTGTTGCAAAAGGTAAAATATCCAGACAAACTCCCATTTAAATTTTGTTAAAATCATTGCACACACCACGTACACACCTTATGTGGTGAAGCATCTAATATTTCCTAATTTTTACAAGAAAAAGAGTTTCTATGTCCTAGTGTACTGGATGTAATGGCATCAGTGCCCTTGAACTAAAAGAACAACAAGTATTTAATCTTATCACAGTTTCTACACATTCTTGTCCCAAATGGATGACAACCTACCTTGCTTGCATTGCAGGAAAGAAGAAATGGGTGCTTTTGGGTGCATAATGGGTCACAACACTGTGGAAGACTTCAAGTCCATATGTCTGGTGCCAGGGGGGTAATTTTTCAATATCTCTTAAAAGATATGGACTTTCTACAATCTCCCTTAACTTCTTGTAAGCCCTTGACACTGAAATATAAATGATCAGTGTCTTGGCAAATATAGTCAGTTTAATTCTTCAAAGTTATTTTTGTACAGAGTAAAATTTGGTAATAAATGTGTCATTACCTGCTTAAAATTAAATGATTCACAAGAAAAGCATGTTTCCCTCCCTAAAAAATGTAGCAAGCTAGATCATGTACCCTCTAGTAGCTCACATGAAAAGAATTAGTCATTCACAAACATGCTGAGGCATTAACCACTAAAGATTACTACAATTAATATGCAGACTTCTGAAATATATGCTCTTGATATCCACCTGATTGTGGCGAGGGGGGAGGGGGGTTGAGAAAATGTAAATTTGCACATTACATAATTAATTATTTATGAAATGGATTTCTGTGGCTATGATCCTCTGGTCACATTGCAGGGAAAAAACAATAAACATATATAATAAAAAATGTATATTCATCATTGTATGCCAAGGAAGGAGTTGTACTACATATGAATCACTGTACCTTTTTTTAATCCAGTGATGAGCATCTAGTGGACCATGCTCACACTCTGGAAACTCCAAACTATGCCCTTCATGGATATCTGAGACATGGTTAATGATGGACAACCATTTTGCACGTTTCAGCAGGCCATTAGAACCAGAAGATGAGGCAACCCAATAAATGTGGTTCACAATGGATTTAATCCAGGGACGAATATCTCAGAATGTTTTCTTCTTTGCTGCCATCTCCAGTTTCTTTGAAACACCTATTAAACAGAATATGATAGAATTCTTCAGACTGTTGCATCTTAACTACCTAACCTACTCGCTATCAAAAATAAATAAGTGCAAAAGTGTTTATTTGCTGAAGAGGTTCTATTTCCTGCTACATGCATGTACTTGCAAGTCATACTGTTTTCAAATTGTACTGATAGAGCAGATGAGACATAAAAGAAAATAAAAACGGTGACAAGTGGAAATGATGAGATGGGAAATTATTATGAATGCATTTTACATGGACCTGTCTACAGAAGCTAACAATTATTTATTCAAGTTTACAAATAAATTATTTTGAGGCCTATATGTAAATATCTAATATTGCTCCTTGTAAGAAACAGAAAATTTGTTTTAGTGTTTGATAGTGATTACTTTTTGCAAGATGCCATACATCAAAATAATGATTTTTGTCCTTGTGCTCTTCCTTCATGAACTTTTTAACCTGGACATGGCGATCAGTGACCAAGGTGTCCACAGTAAGCCCAAACTTCTCCAAGTTTTTACTTCATTAGACTGAAGGAAAAAAAACCTGATTGTAAATATGCACTGGTGTAGCTGCATATTAAATCTTAAGTTCAAGTATGCGATTGTCACTTTCAAATGCTATTATTTCAAACACGCAAATGAGACGTAGAAATGTGCACAGCTTTTGAACTTTAATTTTCTGCGATAAAGTCACAAGTGTGAAAACTTATCTGACCAGTGATCCCTGATTCTGATATGTCAAAATGGGATCTTTATAAATAGTTGGCAGTGGTTGTCCTGAACTTCATATTACAAATTTATATTTATACAGAAAAGCATGCAAAAAGATTTGGATAAAATTTAGAACATATCCAATTGCTCTGGTTATAATGACAATGACCAAATGTGCAATTTAAAGATCTGATGGTACAGCTTTATTACCTGCACAAGCTGCAAGTCCAGAATAATGTTGGTGTCCAGGTCAATGACAGAATAGCTGCAATATTTTGCAGAGTGACCTGGACTGTCACATCTTCCATCCCCTCCTAGAATCAACATTGATCCCCGTGCTGCTGTGATGTTGTCTGCTTGGTGAAGATCCCACAACCTGTAAACACTTGGGATCAAATAATTTGTCTGCAGGTTCTCATATGTTCTATCACAAAATATAGGACAGTTCAATGCATGGAACAAGCTGATGATCCGGGAAGCACTGTTACCCGAAACTAAAATAGCATTTGCTAGTAACAAATTGCCCAATGGCATTTTCTGGCACATAATCTATGCCATATGGAAGTGTGACCATGACTACAGATGGAATTTACAGTTATCATAGTTCCAAGGACACTTTTGACTTGTACAATACAGACACTTTTACAATGCTGACATATTTTTAGAAGTTCAAACAGCTTGGATTCAGAAACAAGGAAATACCTTTCATCTACTGGTTTAATGCTGCCTAATGGTTGTACAAGCTCATCAGGATCACTTTCCATGTCTTCTACATCGTGCACTTCACTCTCAGGTACATAGTCAGGATCCTGATCTGTGTTTGAAGGCCTATCTGAATATCTGTTTTGAGGTTCATCTAAATCCGAGCAACTCTCTGGATCTTCATTTTTAGTTTTATCCTTGCTCAAAATATGCAGTGGGGTAGTTTTACTAGGCTGCACTGTATTCCAACATCTGATACACGTGTCACTGTTTGTGTGCCTTTTAACTTTACATCAGGTCTAGCCTGCATGCGCCTATTTCTACATTTTAATATCGTTTTAAAATTTGTTTGACATTGTACATGAAAACTTTTTTGTTTTCTGGTGGAGGAGACCAGATCTGAGTTGCACATTTGAAAGTTGAATCTGCTTCCGAGATATGCTCATGACTATCTGTGGAATTGTGTTTTAAAGCATGTTCAATTTCCCCATTATTGTCTGTTAACAATGTGTTCAAAACCTGAAAGCAGAAAAAGTACAATGGTAAGAAGGTGCTCAAATTTCATATTTTGGAATTTAAAAAGCAATGTACTTTTAAAATAAATACTTAAACACTGTGCTGTGAAAAAATGTGATAATGATTAAGTGATTGTGTCAATGTAAAAATTCAAAATTTACCACTATGCAATAAATTCATTTAAGAAGCATGAGGTTCAATCATATTATATCTAAATGACATATTCATTACCCCCTCCAACACACACACACACACACACACACACACACACACCATCTAAGGATAATATCTTGAAAATGTACATCCAATAGTGAAACACTGAGAGATAATATTGAATTCTGGACGAAGAGACTAGAACGGGGATCGACTTGTCTGTGAAACGATATCCATTACCAGGGAGGTGTAAAAGGCGTTGAGAACGGTTTTCATCGGTCGTAACTTCAGCATTGATTCTTCAAACAAACAAAAAAACCAACAACAAAAATCTGCAAAGCAGAACTCGTAACATAATTAATTTAAACATTAAGAAGCTTCCATCTTATGATTCAATTACAGTGTATTTTACATGTATGCTACAGTACAGTTAGCATATGGACAAATCTGATACTATATACATGTCTGGTACTAGCGTAGATAAAAGATCTGTGAATTGATTGTTGCATTTTGTGGTCACTTACCTCAGCTTTCTGCCTTTTTTCATAACCCACACGTTTAATGCTTTTCCCAGGATTCAAAATATCCAAAGGTATGTCTGGAACAGCGCCAATTTTTAGTCTTGGGCTAGCATCTGCATATCCAAGAGAAGCCATTTTTTCAGGATTCCTCTCGTAACATTCCTTTGAGAAATGTGAGGAACATAGAGTGCTGTATGGTGTTACTTTGAAATCAACTCGCTTGCACTAATGTATCCATGCTTTCTTTATGCCTTAATCTTTTGGAAATAAAAAAAAATGTAGTCCACAGCCTTTTCTTAGTGCTGCTATTACACCCGTAAGCAATGCAAAACGGCATTGTCCTTTTCACGAAATGAACCTAGCAACTGGCAGCTGGGATGCCGAGTCACTACTATGACATCACATCATGAAAGTAACCGAACAGGAGCGGAAATTAAGCATACGAGGTCACGGAAATCCAGCGCCTTGAAGATATGCCAATATTTAAATATTGGCATTACGGTCGCAGGTGATGCTTCAGAATAAGGTTTTCTTCTACAGTGCATTTATTATTATAATATATTTTCACTGGTTTCTGGTCTCCTTTAAGTAATTCTGCCTGATGTGTAATGTTGCATGATGTGAAGTACAACCAATTCTTGTCAACTCTGACTTTCTACTAGTAATGCCACTATCAATGTGAAAATCATCCATGCATTTAAAGGATTAACAGAAACATCTTACTAAACAGTCCTCTTCAGCAGAGGTATGGAAATATATCATTATATTTGGATAAATATTATTATATAATTCGCATTCCCTAAAAAAGTCCAACATCTTCTCTGGGATATATCATCATAAAGTTTCTTAACTGAGTTTGTAGCAAAAAACTTCTGTCTCACATGGTGGAAGTGTTGATACACTAGACAAAAATGAGTTCCACTGTAAGTGGACACCGGAAATGTATGCACTCTGGTTGAGGTTCACCCATCAGGAGCTATGCAAGAGTCGGGTATATGTATCGGCACAATACCAAATCATTTCTGCAGTAATTTCTATATGAGGAATGACATTCTTCAAAAGTGTGTTTGATGATCCAATGCTTGTTTCAGGAGTTTTCATTCCACAAATATTAGCAAGTATATAGAATGTGCCAATTTATATAATATTTGAAGTCAAAATACAGAATCTTCCATTTGGAAATGGGTAACTGCAAGGTAGCTTTGGCTATGGTATCTGTCTATTCACTACCCATAATAAAATTGTGACTAGGCAGCCAGTAGTACACATACTAGGTTAAAAATTAAATGCAAGCATTAATAACAAAATAGTTATGTACGTTTAATATGTATCAATTGTTGGCTTTTTTTAAGATTATATGTACAGCTATATTTTGTACCTGACTTTGTCCAAAATCAAGGTCATAGTGTACCTGACCAGTAACATTTATTTTGTAAACAATATTATATATAGTTAATATTTCTCTATGAGTGTGAATTAAATATTTAGATCATTATCAATGGAGGTAAATATATTTGGGTCTGAGTCTAGGACATCAGATTTCCACTTGGAAATTCCTAAACTTGCTGACAACTTTGAATGTTTTATAAAGGAGACTGACCTACATCATGGCTCTATTATTGTGTCTGTGCTTCCATTTTCTCAATACAATTTTTCCATTACTATTCTGTAAATGTGAAAATTCAGGAGCTGAACATAACATTGAAATCTAAATGTTTGATACATCATGAATCAGGATTTACTTCAATTATATCTATATATCTATATATATCTATCTATCTATATATATATATATATATATATATATATATATATATATATATAACCAAAATTTAAAATAACACAAGGTTGATATTAAACAATTTCATTTTCATTTCATAGTCAATGAATATTTTCTGAGCCTTAACTCTGTTAGCATGCACTACATTTTGTATGTTGACTGCTTTTTAATGTTTCAAAATCATTCTCCTCTTCTCACCATGAAAGTCAGTCAGCATATATACATTGTATAAAGCTGATGAAACAGACAATGCATTTACCTCCATACATGACCAGCAATTGGGAGAAGTAGATTGTTATGCTTTAAAGTTTCCACTCCAGAAAAAGGAGTGTGCTGTTTTTCAGCCATTTACACATTTGTAACTGTACTGAATTAGAGAGAAAAAAAAATGCAGTTATTGTCTGCGAATTTAGCATGGGCAAAATTCAAATTGTCCCAACAGATGACTATCAAGCTAAGATAATGCAACAAATTAGTTTTTAAAAATGAAGTCTTTCTATGAAACTAAGAGCGGTGGGGGGGGGGGTAATAAAGAAAACAATAGTAGAATGATATACATGGTGTTATAGAATCAGCCGAAGTGTCTCATTCAAATAATTCAGCGCCCTCTATCTGCTATCGTTCCTATGATGCAAATGTAGGAATCAAATAGCAGTGGAATATCACAAATGAGTTATTGGGGTTTCTATAGAGGGCACTGAATTATGGAGTGAAGTATGAACTTTGTTATTCTGCAGAATACATCCAAGGAACCTCAAGTGAATTGAATACTAGATGAAAACTTATGTTTGCTCGCTCAACAGTAACTCAATAGTTAAAATGTAATATCCCTAAGCATTTATTTTTTTCCCCTAGTTAACACTTTCCAACCACTTTAACCCCCTACCCCCACCTTCCCAAAAACTCATTGGATTTGCATGATTTAGAAGATCGACCTATGGGGATGTTCTAACAACTGAATTTCTGTCATCTCACCGAGAACTTTCCTCATGACTTTATGTTATAATGAAATAAAATATCTGTTGAAAGTTACAAAACTTGTTGGTTTTCACTCTTTTCTTTTACTTAGTTTATGATGACAGAGTGGTAACAACGTATTTTACGTATTTTATTTCTGCAACCACATTTAAAAACATTAAATAGACTTGTCCAAGAAGTGTCTTACCTTGAGAGTGTGCTGTCACTAAAGATCTTCATACAAACATCTGAAATGGTTACATATGTCAGAATTACTGTTTCTCTCTTCTTGCGCCCAGGTGCTGTATATCTTCCAAGCCCACTGCTGGAGGCTTGGAAAGGAATAGGAGCAGAAGACACCACAAAGTTACCTCCCTTGAATGGCTTCTTGGGATTGTAGAATATTATGTT